>JARHVA010006263.1:740000-958753 GCA_037957365.1 Torreya grandis | reverse complement strand
TCTCTCTCTCTCTCTCTCTCTCTCTAATTTTTTTGATGTAGGTTAATATAAAAGTTTTCTTGCGTACTTGAATTAATAACTTTAACTTAGTTATTAATGGTAATATTTTTGGTATATGAAAATAATATGAAATTTATATTCTACCTTATCATTAAATTTCTTGGAACATTAAATCATATGAATGATATATATAAACATTATCATAATATGGAGTAACTAATTTTGAGTTTAATGATGTTATCCATTAATTGAATACAAACATATCCCATGAGTAAGTTATGTTCAATTTTATTATTATTTTTACTTAAAATTCATTAAATTTTGTCCTTTAGTTAATTATTACTTATAAGGTCAACTTGGACTTTTTAAATATATAGTCTAAGACTATGTTGATATAATTATACTATGTTACCTTTCCTCTGCTTGTTAATAACCTATAAGAGGTTATTAAAAATAATTAAAGAAGTAACTTTGAACTTCTTATTGATGAATAAACTTAATGAGATACATCTCCTTGTCTTATTTTATGACATCTTTCCACTATTTTTCTATAGTCAAATTCCCATGGGGGTGGTGGGTATAATTTGAACTAGTGATTAAATTTTTATTGGGTTAAGAGTGATGATGAACTTATTATATTACATAAAAGGATGTGTAAACTTATGTGTAGTAAATGATTATTAAATACCTAAACTAGTTTCATTTTATTCATATTGTTAGTTTCAATATAGGCCTAGATGATGTTTGTTGACCTAATGCTAGTAAATTTTTGATTCATCTTACTATCAACAACATCTAAACATTGAAAAGATTTAGAGGGAATATCATTATGGTTCAAAAATGGTAAAATTTGTTATCTAAATAATATGTTATCATAACGTGGAATAATCCTTTTTTGAATGCCACATATATATATATATATATATATATATATATATATATATATATATATATATATATATATATATATATATATATCCTTGGTCATTTATTAAAAAGATGTAACCGTTTTATGCCTATCATAAATCATTATGAAATGTGACCCAAAAAAATTTGTGGAAAAAGTTTATATAACCCTTCATATATTCATATTAAGATAATGATAATTTAATGTGAAAGGTAATCTTGACATGTAACAAGTTTTTATTATTGTTATGGAGTTTTTATTCCTTATAATTATCATTTTCTTGATACGGGAATTAAAAAGGTTTGTCTTTGTGGTGTGTATGGCTGGGTGTGTTACACTTGGTATCCAAACAAAGGTGATATAAAATCCTCAATACCTCCTTGAAAAAATAAGATATATCATTAAACCTATTTTTAACCATTATGGATTATAGGAACTGACCTTGGTATACAATTATAAAATGTATTGAATAATATTCATCTTCTACATAAGGTTTGGGACTTTACTTAATAATATCCAATCATTACCTTAAGTTGGAATTATATCATTATTATATTTATAATTTTAAATAGTAATAATCATGTAGACTTGAATAAATTATTTATTTATTAAAAATATAACCATTTTTCAAGAATAATTTCCAACATCAAAATTGAATATCAAGATTTCATATCATGGCTCTAAGTCGGGAGAGGACCATATTTTACCAAGTGCCTAAGAATTATTGGGTAGAACCATTGAAACATTATTAATTATTTAATTCTAAAGTAATTAATTAGTGATAATATCAGTATTATATTTATTTGTGTAAATGGAAATCCATGTTTATGCATAAATATTACCATTTTTACAAGTTACTAATTCACAAATATGATGCACATACACATAATTATATGGTCACAAGGTTGATTTTTTTTACATGAAAATATTGAATTTGTATCACTTGAAACTAGAGAAACATTAAATATTTTTATATGTCTCGTTTCCATATATCATGCTATCTATTTACCCAAGATAAAATAATATTTGAAATTACTAACATTCAAATTATACCAAAATGAGTCCAACTCCTCAAGTCTTTTAGGCCAACTAATATATACATAGATAATTTTTAAAAATATTAATAATGGATATTCCTTATGATAAATTACCAATTTAATGAAGGAAAAAATATCTCATTAGGTGCCTTCATAAAGCTAGATTAGAAGGAATTATAAACTATGAATTTTCTCTATTGTCTCTTGGGTTATTGATGATTCATGATTGTATACATGGGATTTTTATACAAGGTATGTGTTATCATAATAAAGTTATTATTTTAATGAGTTATAAATTATATATATTCCCCTTATAAATGACTATAATTTAATATAAAATAAATACAAAATTTTATGGTGTGTTTTTTGGGGTGTTACACTCGGTATCACACTTGTTAACAATATATTTGTAGAACAAATGACACAAACATGACCCAATATTATTTCAAACTTATTTTTTTAAAATGGGATATAAATTATAGCGATTGGGGAGAAATTCACAATGAATTTTTCAATCCATACAAAATTTACTCAACAAGTATGATAGGGTCTTGGATACATAAAAGGCTTAGAAACTAATAAGTCAAAAAATATACTAATTTAATAAAATAAAAAAAATAAGATTATACCAATTATTTAAACATGTCTTTGAAATTATAAATTATTACTCTATCCAAGATATCTCCATCATTTGAGTATTAATAACTTATGTACTTATCAAGTATAAAATATGCCAACATGATGAATTATTTATCCTAGCTACGATATAACATAAGCTAATTAAGTGAGTCATTATTGATTCTAAATTATACGATAATATTTTTGATATATCATTATTTCGTATATTAGGGATTGATATGAAAAATTTAATCATAATTAATGACATCATTACTAAATCATAGCATAGGTTATGGACACCACTAGGCACAATTTCAATGTATGTGATACTAGGACCAAATAAGGTGCAATATTAATTTCAAGTCACACTTATGATAAAAAATATACCATATTAATGTCCCAACCTTAGATATAAACCATAAATGTAATTCCATCTACATTGCATATGTTTTTACATTTACACATGTGTGACATATATATACATGTTAGGTAGACAATTACCCTTTAATGTATTATATTTCATCACTTCCTAAATAAGAAAATTAAAAAGAGACAAATTATAGTCCAAGTAATATAAAAAACTATTATGGAAACCAAAATCTAATCATTAAGTTCTTTAAAATGTTTAAACTCGATGTCATTACATTTCATTAACTTGAAATATCTATGAGATCCTTAAATTTTCCATTTATTATCTTGAAATTACTAGAAAAAATTAATCATGTATCATTATTTTTCCTGCAAGTTATTTTTATTGAAATGTTAACTATTTTTTCCTTCTGGTACAAGATCACACTCGGAAATCAAAGCTACAACATGGCCTTATCCATTAATATGATCCTATGCCCACACATTCTAATGTTAAATTTTTAGATTCAATATATTTCATGTTGTCCCTCCAACACTATTATCAAGGTAGCGTAGAAGAGATATTCCAAGTATTCTTATATATAATAACATCAAGTTCATTCAATAAAAATAAATTAGAAATTATATATTGCACATTGAGTAAAAGTGCACTAATATTTCCAATTGTAATTTTGAATTATTAATAAAATCATAGGCCAAGTCTGAAGCTATTTTATTTTAGGGAAAGATGATTCATTATAAATAATTCAACATAATTTATGAGTTGTATTTAGATATCAAATATTAGTATTCACACACTCACTCTAGAAGGGAGAACTACATTAACCTTGGCATTTTTGAGATATGTAGGCACAATTAGATTACATGATATTTTATAGGGATAGCTTGGCTATTATAATTTCCCAATCCCACCCTTTAACATTTTTTCTATAATTAGATTATGTGAAATAACTAAGGCTTTAATATTATAGGTCTTTAGTGCATAAAATTAGTTTCCATAGACAATAAATCAACCATATTTGAAAGTGACAAGTTCCAAATTAAAACTTATAATACACAATCAATAGATAAGGCCACAATACACCCTTACCCACCTAGTGCAAACCTATTCGAGTAAATCAAAGGATCATGTTCTAGATATGACATAGTTCATAGGTATTTTCCATCTAGTTTTAAATTAAATGTCTACTTGTACATTTATCTTGAATCAGATCCAAGTTAGGTTTTTTAATTTCATTTTTTATTATTGTTTGTATCTAATTTAAAAAATTTATTATTTAAATTTTTTGTTAAATAAAATATACACATAAATATTTAGTGAACTCATAATTTTATTTTAACACAACTTGTTATTTTCTTTTTTTTCCTCAAATCTCCTACACATGTATATAAATCTATGACACTAAAATAAATAAATTTAAGCTTGGATATAAATATAACACCATGAATCAATATTATTCAACCTTATATTTAATTCAACACTAAGTAAATTGAATTACCACTTAGATAACATTTATCACTAAATCATTTTTATTTGACCTCCACATGAAATTTGTTGATCTCTATACACAAAAAAAAATTCAAATTTTATTTCTCTTTGTTTTCTATTTTATTATTAATTGTTTTTAGCAATGGGTTCCATAAATTATAAAAATACTTAGTGACTATCATTATGGGTTATGAAGTGATATTTTTTATGGGCATCTTGTTGTGATGGTACTGATCCAATACCCAAGCATTTGTACAACACAAAACACAAATTCTAGTTTGCCCATACCTCACAACACATTGTAAATTTTGAGGGTCCCTTTTTTATAAAATATTTGGCATATTTAGCCATATAATTTATGTTGAACATTGTAAGAGTGTATCACCCATGGAAGAGAATGGATACAAGACTATAAGATTAGTTTATCCTCTATAGTTAGTGATTTGAAATATTAGGACAACACCAGTCTACAAATGATCAAGTATATTTTAAAGCCCACATAATCATTTAGAACCTTACCAATATCACCCTTTATAACTTTATTTTTTATTTTATTATATTCATAATGTATTCCATGAATGAATGTCTACTTAATTTGTTACATAGGATTGCACAATTTCTTGTACAATGATATCTTAATTTCTATGGTGTTATGCATTATATATGTACATGGTTAAGATTCGTTGTTGTTCAAACAGTTACTTTAGAGATATCAAAATGACATTTTACTTAATAGCATTATAAAATTCAATCCAAATTTATTACAATAAATTTTATGTTCCAAAAGGAATGTATCCAACCTTTTTTATTAATCAACCTTAAAATGTTCATTTTTTAAAAATAATTAGTCAGGTAAAGTCCATAATGTGTATACCCTCTCCTCACAAGGAAAAATTCCTCAATCCAATGGATTTGACATCCTAGATAAATTAAATAATACTAATTCAAATATTTCATTACTAGATATCTTGAAAACAATGGTAATATATATAGATATCTTATATGAGGCCTTATGTAATCCATATTAACCCAATAACATTGAATGTGCTTATGTAACTTATATTTTTAATGTTATTCAATGGAAAAAATAAATTATTTATTTTGAAAATAAATATATTCACCCAAATAATATCATCAATAAATACTTGCCCTTGTATATTCAAGTTTTTATAAAAAATAAGGTGGTGAAAAGATTACTTGTTGAAAATGTATTAGATTAAACATTTATAACATATATTTCCTAAATTTACTTAACATAATTGTAAAGGATATAATCCATTAAAATAATTAAATTCATGGATTTAACATTACATGCCAAGTACTTGGTTAAATTACATTGAATACCACTTTATCTCTATGCACTCTTACCACTACTTTCTAAGTTATGCTTGATTATCTTAATTATAATATTTTATTAGGCCAACCTAAGACTCATGAAATTAATTCCTTTATTTATACATTACATGCATGTCTTAAGTTTAGTTATAAAGGTTATATTTATGTTTCATTTAGACTAATATCCTTTCAAATATTATGCAATGGTCCATCCTACAAGATTTTTATGGTCCATATATGCAACCTTATTCCATTGAAGTACAACCATATATTTCACCCATCAATTTACCATCATTATAACCATATATAGTTAACTCATCATTAAATTTCAATCAATATGGATTTATACTTAAATACTTACAAAATTATAGTTATACCATTGGACAAGGATTGGGAAAAACATGCTCAAGGTATTATTCATACTATTACTACTTAAAATAATGAGGGGAAAAATGTCTTGGGTATAATTATAATTTTTCCTCTCATGGACTTACTCAAGTAGAACAACCTCATAATTTCATAATTTCTACACATATGTGGTTTGGGAACAGTAATCAAGTCAACAATGTTTTTCAATTAACATTAGTATATCTTGGGCTCATTGGCAACACAATTTTGCCTAAAAATTATGACATTAGATGATTTCTAAAATGAGGTTTATTTTTAATATTTAGGTGCCTATAAGGATCTTCCTTCCTTTTGCCATAAGAAAATATCTATTCATTAAACCAAATTAAATGAATATTTTGATGAAATCAATGACACTATTGATCAAACATAATTATATGGACCCAATACTTTTCCACAACACTATATGTGGAATATCGATCAACATTTATTAATTAAGAAAAAATTGAATTTTATTTTGGAACTGATAAAGACACTTAGACAATCCTCTTAGCAAACATGTTAAAATATTATGAAGTAAAATTTATTAAACGAGTTATACATGATTACCTAAAATTATTTGAATGGCATAGAAATAAATTCATATAATTTACCAAATAATGTAAATTCATATTATTGTATTATATCTAGATGCCAAATCAGTCAAGTAAAAAATTAGAAAAAATCACCCAAAAGTAGCTTTATTATGTAGAGATGAAATATAAATAATTTTGTATGTTTTTTTAATTCAAGTTTTTGATTATTTTGAATGGGTTTATAATATCATGCAAGTGATAGATCCTAATGGATATCTTTGATGTTGCACAAATTATCATGATGTAAAGAATAGTTTTATTAAACATGATTTCTCATTACCCTAACATAGATATGATTGTGTATTATACTAGATGATATGAAATGTTATAATTCATGTATGTTTTTTTATAATAAAACAAAATAAATATTAGTCCCAAAGATTAGGAAAAAACATCATTTATTAAACCACAAAGAACATTTATTTTATGTAGTCATAACTTTTGAATTAAAAAATGTATGCAAAACTTACTAGTAACCCATGACATAGATTTTTCATTAATACATACATGAAACATGTGAATATTACATCAACGATTTATTACCCAAATCTAAGCCTTAATAATACCCTGTTATCCAATTATGATAAATATCTGAAAGAATGTGGAAATATAATGTATGTTTAAATCTAAAAGAGTGTATTTTTAAAGTATCCTCATGCAAAAAAATTAGGTTTTATTATTTATCAAAGAGGAATTAAAGTTAACCCCAAGATATTCAAAGTTATACTCGATATTCCACCACCAATTAATTTAAATAAAATTAAATGTTTACAAGATTACACTCAAGATAATAGACATATTATTTAACAATTATAGATGAAACATAATATATTTAAAGGATACTCAATAAAAGTTAAAAAAAAAAGTGGGATGTGTCTTTTCAACATTTTTTCCATTAAATATTAAATTATGTTTTCTCAACCCACTAGTGCTTAGGCCTCTTATTTCATATCAAACCCTCTTATTATAAATCTCTACTACCGATCATGATTTGGGTGATTTACATTCACATACAATGATAATGACTATGACCATTCCATTTAACACATTATTCACATAATTATTGATTGAGAAAATTTATATTTCCATCAAAAATCTATGATTATCCTTTGTTTTTTTTCCATAAAATAATTGTGATATTATTTACTTCATAAATAAATTCATGTTATCATTAAGTTTGATCCAATAAAATATCTTATGTCATATCTCCCTTTGTCATGGTGTATATAAAACTGGGTAATGTTTCTTACCAAAAATTATTTACATTTTATCTCAAAAAAACATATTAAATGGAAATATATCATAAATATAATATCTTCTACCCCCATTACATGATTTGTTACCCATTTCTACTAAACTTTAAGAAAAATGTGCTTCTTATAATGTCTATAATGACACATGGACCATGTATTTTCATGGATATAAATGTGATATAGTGAAACTAAACCAATTTTTTAAACAATAACAAATCTATTTATAGTAACTATATAAACTTGAGGACTTATTCTAAATTAGGATTAAAAAAGGGTTTGAAAAATACAAATCCTTTAGGAATAGGTCTTCTTGAGAAGACCTTACAAAAAAGGATTTAATCCCTCAATAGTTATTAATCTCAAGATGTATAATGGTACTAATGAACTCTTATAAATTCTAACATGAATATATATACATGTGTGAGTCATCTTTCTCATAAGATTAACTAAACAAGACTCACTCATAAGAGTTCTTATCTCATGAAAGTGTAGTTCACAACTAATTATAACTTAAAATAATATTCAAAAATATTAAACCTTAATAATAGTATGATTGAATTATTTTAAGAAATCTAAATAATAATAATAATAATAATAATAATAATAATAATAATAACATGTTTAAGCATAATATTTATAAAAATACAAGATATTTAAATAAGTATTCATTTCATAGTAAACCTTAACTTGAGAATGTTAATATTCCTCATTAACACAATGCATCAAATACACATTTTATAAATGGATTGGTCTATTAAAAAATATTATAATTTTATCACATATGTATTTTGTATATATAAATAACATTCACATAATTCTACCCAATTGAATAGTTTGTATTTGATATTAGGGTCAACACATCTTCTGAATGACTCCATATCCGAGTTCATTCTCATGGAAACATCTTTAAAATAACTATCATATTCACTTTCCTTTTAACTAAAATCATTAATACAAATCCCATTAGGTCACCACCAAAATTTTACCTCTAGAAACCATCCAACCATTAAGTGCTAATCATTTAGTTCACATTTAATTAATTAAAATAAATTGATGCAAGAGATTAAAAACATAACTAATGAACTTGATAGTTTCAATACAATAAAATCACCAATAATAATATATTATAAAAAATGAATAGTATTGATTCATATTGAATGATTCAAATAATTAAAAATCATAAATAAATAAGTTTCGGCTCTGAATTGGAGTTGACATGCAAAATTTAAAACGCTAAAAATAAATATAACTCGACTTACTATTTTTAGCAACTACTATTTTTAGTAATTTTTTCTTAAAAGTGCATACAAATCTAAAAATATATAAAAATAAAATAAAATCTAAAATTAACCTATCAAAAAAATTTTAACCAAAGTTCAGGTCTGGTTATAAAAATAGATAATTTCTAAATTTAGAAAAATCTCAAAACTAATTTTAAACATGAATTTCAAAATATTAGATGATCATGTATGGCTCTAAAAAATATCAAAAACATACCAAAATAATAAATTTATGTAATGGATGCATTTAAATTTTCAATCTAGTCATTTTGGTAGGAAGATGAGATGAAATAGAGATATGGATCAAAAATTATGTCCTCTAAAAGTTTAGGCACTTTTTTTGCATCATTCTCCTCTAGTTGAAAATAACTCAACTGTTGTGAGTTACTCTAATTACACTATTTGCATTTGTTCTTATCAATATTATTCAACTTACAATATATAATCCAAGTGTTGTCTTATTATTTTAATCCTTCCCAAAGTACTAAATACCTATCATAACTTCCTTGCCTTATGTTTATTGTCTTTTTATCTAGAAACTACATTATATTTCCTTTATTCTTGTTTGGCACCTATTACTACCAATCTACATCATCTTCTTCACCTAAACAATTTCTCCATGGAAATTTTATAAATATAAAACATTAAATACTAGAGAGATATTAATATTTGGTGGTAAACTCACCACATAAGCATTGTCATTGATTTTCTTCACAATTTAGCATGGTCCAATTTTCTTTTACATCAACTTGTTATATGTGCCTTTCAACGATATCTCTTCCCTCATTTAAACCATCATTAAATATCCTTATTCAAATATTTTAGACATTTTTCTAAAATTTGGTGCTACTTTATACTTCTCATTACTTTCCTAAAGCTTTCTTCTTACTTCTTGTAACTGTTGTATATGTTCTAAAAATTCTTGAACATCATCACTAACTTTCTCTAAAATTGGTAACTATACCAAATCTAAAACACTCATAAAATTTCTCCCATAAACAATATGAAATGTTGATTTACCTATTGATATATTCACTAAAGTATTATATTCAAACTTAGCTTATGGTAAAGCCAAGTCCCATTTCTTGGGCTTCTCCCTAACTATGCATCTTAACAAATTTCCCAAGATCTTATTTACAATTTTTGTCCCTCAATATATTTTGGGGTGGTATACACTACTAAATTGTATCTTAGTCCCCATATTCCTCCATAAATTATTCCAAAAATTACTTAGATGTTTCATGTCCCTATATGATTTAATGGCTTTTGGAACACCATTCAATCTAACAATATCCTTAAAAAATAGTTCTCCAATTCTACTAGCATCATTGGTTTTATTACTTGCAATAAAATGAACCATCTAAGAAAACCTATCTACAATAATTTTTTTTGAATCATTACCTCTCTATGTGTTTGGTAATCCCAACATAAAATACATACTTAAATCTATCCTTGGTCCTCTTGGATCTAGTAATGAAATGTATAACAATATATCTTTCACATGTCCTTTTATCACCTCACATATCTTGCACATTACAACATATCTTGTCACATCTCTATTTATATTTGGCCAAAAATACTTATCCTTTACTAAAGCTATTATCTTAATCTTGTCAAAGTGTCCATACAAACCACCATTATGTAATTATCTTATTATATTTTATCATAAAGACCCAATTAGAATACATAATTGTTTCCTTTTGAAAATATAAACATCCTACATAATATAATCTTCATAAAGATTACTTCTATCACCTGTCAATGGATTCTTACATTGATAAACTATCTTTCCAAAATTTGGATCAGTATCATATAATTATTTAATAAATTCAAATCCAACTAATTCACTCATCATAATATTTATCAACCCCATTTGCCTTCTCAAATAAAAAACTACCTGAGTCTATTTTCTTGATTTATTCTTCAATACAAAAATCTAACATTGAATGAAAGACACCCACTTTGCATACCTAGTATTTAACTTATTTTGAGTTTTCACATACTTTAAATCCTCATGATCATTAAATAATATAAACTCCTTAAGCACTAGGTAATACCTCCAATGCCTTAATGATTGTATAATGACATAAAATTAAACATCATATGTAGAATACTTTGATCTTACCTTATTTAATTTATCACTAAAATATGGTATTGGCTTCCATTCTTGACTCAACATGACACCAACTCTAAAAAATGAAGAATTAAAATAAACCTCAAACACTTTATAAAGAAAAGATAATGTTAAAATATGATTTTTTATAATTTTTTTCTTCAACAAGTCAAAGATTTTTATCAATGCCCTTGTCCATGCTAATTATTTTCCTCTCATACAATTTTTTATTTGTGCAACAAGACTAATAAAATTATTATTTTATTTGATTTGGTAAAATAATAAATTTTAAAAATCTTCCTAAAACCTAAGTTTAAACAATATTAAAACATAACATATCGATCCCAAAGGTAAAAAAGCATAGTATAGATGAGCAAAAACAACTAGTAAAGACTACTATAGAAGATAAAATAGAAAAAAAAAGAGATAAATTACTTGAGGATATTTCCTCTATGAATGACTTGCTACAATCCTTGTTCTCCACCTTATACATCAACCTATTTCTTATTATCTTTACCTAAGTCCTATTATTTAGGCATTCTACAACATCCTTTGGCATAATCATTCTCGGGTTCTTCCAAGGTTGATCCTTATTTGAGGTCATCTTAAGGGGGTTCATGTTGAGGGGTTTGGAGGAAGGTTTTGGGGTGAGATTAACCTCCACCTTCTCAACATCATATGTATGGGGAGGAACCTCTACCTTGATGTGTTTTTAAAAATCCTATAGCATTTTAGTGGTTTTCTTATTAATGGAGTTCCACTCCTTGATCATATTAGCAAGACCAAGTCCTTCATGATGTTTACCATTAAAATCCTCCAACTATATATTATTATTCATGATTAAATTAGAAAATTGGGCCTTCCTTTTTTTAGGATATTATAAAACATCCCCTTCATTAAAAATAATAGGTTTGGGTTTGTTTACTATAAAACAAAGAGGAATATCCCTTATGAAGATCTTGGAATTTGGGATTGTAGGGGAAAGGTTAGGAGGAGGTTAGGGAGAGTCCATGTTTGGGTATTCTTCAAAGGAGTCTTCATTCACAAAATACCCTCCCAATGGAACTAATTTCTCATGAGGTGTGTTACCATGCTTGACAAGTAGGAAAATAACCTATTGGTGGATGATGGTGTTCACTTTATTAATTTGAAAATTGAGGGTTGTGTTTTCTAAGGACTTTAACAAGTAATAGGGAAGACTAATTTTGGAACATTGAAAATGGTTAATAAGAAATAAGTGGTGTAATAAAATAAGAGTAAATTTACTTTCTAAAGTAAGTTATTTCATGATTTGAAGGCACACCTCTAGCTAGTACCTTGACATGTCAATTTGTATAAAACCATTTTTATCATTTTTAAAAGTATCATTTATTCTAAAAAATCTCTACATCAATTCCATATTTTTTTATTTGTCATTAAATTATTTATAACCCTCTCATGGCATTCCAATTTCCTCACCAATCAAATCCTCACTGACAATTATTTTAAGACCTCTTATCTCTACAAATAGTTTATTCCATGCTATAATGAAATCTTTAACGAGGTTTATGCCGTGCCCTATGATTCAATGCATGTATCATGTTAGACCTCTGTTATACAACTTATACTAGACCTTCTTATTATATTGAACCTCTGAGCATGAATTCAAATCAAAATTGTCTCTATCACCCCCATTCTATGCTTGCCTAAGAAAATCATGTGTGAATGGTGATATGGGTCCTCCTTTTCTTGGTTAATATTTTTATTCATGACAATAAAGGGAATTAATGGGATATATTTTTCTCAACTCAAAGCAATAAATTCTCATGCATAACTATAATGAATTAACATGAGATTTGATACATAATGAACCAGATGTGATTTTCTTATATGTTGCCAACACTGGCATACCTTATGACATGATGGATTAATTATGAATTGTCTTGGTAACATGTAATTAGACATGGCTAATTTCATGTCAGATAGATAAAAGAGATAGTATGATTCCATAATTTGCTTGTAAATAAGCTACCCCATTTCCTTCTTGATAGGTATGATTAATGGGAGGGTTCCATAGATCTTTGATTATTCCCTTGCATCATTTATGATAGCTTTAATAGTGTGATAATGGGTGGTTTTACCATCTATGTCATCTAATATTTTTAGAGAATAACCTTCAATAATTAACCTTCCCACCTCTTGTTGAGAAGAAGTGTTTATACCATACAACACTACTTTGGATTATACCATATGGTTGGTCTGATTCCTCATAGGGATGTCATACATAATGACCATATTCCCATATGATTTTTTGATAACCCCTCCAACACCTATAGGACTTGGATTTCCTTTTGAATCACCATTGAAGTTCAATTTTAACTAGTCACCTAGGAGGGGCTTCCACTTGACTTATTTTCCCATGTAATTTTTAGTTGGAGATATGACATTCTACTTCAAATCCCATTCCCTAAAAATAATTTTTTATTTCATAAAACTTAAGTTTTTATCTATAGGGGGAACACCCTAAAATTTTCAACTCTTAATATTTTTAATAAAATTTATGTAAATTTTTTATAAACCATGGAAAATTCTTACCTCTTTGATGCTCTTTGGATAGGCCACTCAATAATTGCCTTTACATTTTCTTCATAAATTCTTACACCATCTACTTAAATTACAAATCCCAAAAATACCAAATTATTTTGTGTAAACCTATACTTATTCAAATTTTCATAGAGCTTATCTTTTCTTAAAAATTATAATACAATTCTCAAATGTTGTAAGAGCTTTTGTTTGGTATTATTGAATATTAAAATATCATAAAAAAAAACCACCAAAAACTTACCACTAATTCTCATAGTACTATGTTCATCACCCTCATAAATGTGTTAGGTGCGTTAAATAACTCAAATGGCATCACCATCCACTTATATCAACCATATCTAGCCTTTAATGTTGTTTTCCATTCATCTCCTTCATGAATTCAAATCTGATAGTGACCACTCCTTAGATAAATCTTGCTAAAATATTTTTATTCTATAAGAACATCCATGATATCATATAAATGAGGTATAGGAAACATTTACTTAATTATAATTTTATCTATTTTTCTACATTCCACACGCATCCTCCACCCTCCATATTTCTTTAGAGTTAACACACTAGTTTTGCAAAAGGACTCATGCTCTCCCTTACTATACCCTTCCTCACCAATTCAATAACTTTCTTAATCAATTATTCATGTTCTTTTAGACTCATCCTATAAGTTTATTGATTTGGTATATCTGATCCTATACTCAAATCAATATTATGTTTAATATCTCTCCTTGGTGGTAAACCATATACTAAATCATCAAGTATGACATTTGCATATTCTTTCAACACTATTTCTACTTCTACTGGTATTTGTACCACTTTTTTTATTCTTTATTTACTAATAATTAATAGTAATAACCTATCATATTCATGTATTTAAAAAATTATTTTAAATTCATCATGGTATCACCATGTCCTTCTTCTTAAGAGGTTACAAAAGTATGTGTTCTTTTCTCCATCATGAACTAATTTTCTATCAAACTACCATAGCTTTCCTAATAATACATGTCATGCATCCATTTTTATAACATCACACCATATTTAATCCTTATAATATTTACCTATTTAAAAATTTATCAAATACCTTTTATTTATAGTAAATTCATTCCCTTTATTAAACCATGAATTCTAATAAGGATTACGATGTTTTTCACACTACAAACCTAGTTTCTCAATCATATCTTTAGAAACCATATTTTCATAGTTACTTCCATCTATAATTACTTTTCATATCTTACCTCCTAAAGTACACATTGTTCAAAATATATTATTTTTTTGTAACACATCACCACCTTCTTTATTATGCAAATGCTTTTTCCTTAGACCAATCATTATTATTATCGTCATAAGATTTTCTCCAATATCTCTATTACAAATTCACTATTTTGTTCTTATATTTTAGATTCGACTAAATTCACTCTTTGGAATTCCTCTTTCCTTATTTATTTATCTTGGTATTGTGGACACTCAAATGTTCTATGGCCTTCTTCTCCACATCTATAATAAATATAATATCTATAATTATTTTGAAACAATTCTCTACCACCACCATAGATTCATCCTATCTTAAATCCTCTTCCTCTTTATTGGTTTTTAAACACTTATCTATTATCTTATTGTCTTTGTATGAAATATGATGATTCTCCTAAAATGGTTTTAAACCCACTTCCAATATGATTAAATTCACCTCTTCCCTTTATTGGAGAAGATTATCCTCTTCTTGGACTTCTAGATATTATTTTGAAATTATGTCTATTTTGTTTTTTTATTCCTCCAAAGTTAACTGATAAGCTTCCTCCATGAAAAGTATTTTATGTATGGTTAATTCATATTTGATAGAAAAATTCAAACCATTTTCATACCTTGCATCCATATTCTCTTCTATCTCATCATGCTCCATGCATATGGAAAGTTTGTTAAAATCATCTTTATACTCTTGTATACTATGATCCTTCTATCTCAAATTATGCAATCTTCTATATAGGGTTTGTATATAATCCATATGAAAAAAAATCTCCCTCAGCTTCTTCTCCATATTTTCCATGAGTTGATCATCTTTTTACCTTTTCTTTGTCTTTATGTTTATTGGTGATCCCAAAATTTAAGTTCATGCATGGAAACGTTACCTTATTGTCTTCTTTCATATTTATGCATTCAAAAAAATTCTCCATATTGTTCATAAAATATATCATCTAGTTTAGTTTTAAAATTTCTCCATAATCTAGAACATCAACTTTGATTCATTAATTTCTTCCTTCTAAAGCTCTTACCATCCTCTCTTTTATTAATGGTGGTTGTTATTCTTACTAATATTTCATAATTTATTCTTCATGATCTATGTCATCTTCTACATCATCTTCTAATCTCCATTATCTTTGATTTGTGATGATCTACATCATGTGAACTTGTTTTGAAACTAAATAATGAACTTGGATACTATCAAGACAATTAAACTACTAATAGGCAAATATTTTAAATAATAACCAGTATTGATTCATATTGAATGATTTAAATAATTAAAAACCATGTATAAATAATCTTCAACTTAGAATTGGAGTTAACATTTAAAATTAAAAACTCTAAAAATAAATAAAACTTAACCTACTAATTTTAATAATTGTAATTTTTAGTATGTTTTATATGTAAGAATGTGCAGCCCTAAAAAATATCCAAAAATAAAATAAATTTTAAAAGTAACCTATCAGACAAATTTTAACTGAAGTTCTAGTTTATTTATAAAAATAGATAATTTAGAGATTTAGAAAAAAAATCAAAAAATAATTTAGACCCTTATATTGTAATGTATTTCCTCCAAAAATATAAAAAAAAGTCCCATAATTACAAGGGTGGGTTATGGATGCATTGAAATTTTTGGGCTGGTCATTTTGGCATGAAGATGAGTTGAAACAGAGCTATAGATCAAAAATTATAGCCTCCAAAAGTTTAACCACTTCTTCTCCTTCAATAATAAGGTGTTTTACCTATTTAGGGTTTATGGTGTTTATGCCATACATTGTTAAAGGTATGAGTATAGTAAATTATGATACAAATATATAATAAATAAAACCACTAATTTGTAATAAAATTGACTTAGTTTGACTTTTATAAAAATAACAATAAATAATATAAATAAGTTCTTAGTTATAAATGGACTAAAACATGATATATAGAGGCTGTAAACTAGGACAAAGGTTGATTTGAGTGTTATGGATAGGACCCAAGTGTCAAAACTCTTCTTAGATAGTATCACCTTAATTATATAGTAATACCATGTGGTACTAGTATCCATATTTTCTCACTAGTATCCTCTATGTAGAATATTTCTAAGCTTTTGGGTGCACTTGTGTCTAGGTATACCAATCCTATTCCTATGAGCATGAGTTATAGATCTGCATATATGACATATTTTACCTAATTTTATATCAAAACCCCAAACCTCCATGTTTTTAGGGCATACAATTGGCATAAGTAGCAAATTGTGTTGTTATTGGGGTAGGTTAGACATCCCCAACACCTTGTTTTGATAACAGTTGCCTACATACCAATACTCCAAAGAGGGATCAATCCTGATGTAGTTATCCATACCTAAGTGTTGGTGTAAGTGAAAATGAAGCTAGTATGAATGTTGTATTTAGTTCTTTAAATATTCTAAGAATGTAAATATGAGCAATATGATCTTAGTAATGTTTCAAATGGTTAAATGGAGAAGTAGGGAAGAATAGGGATTGATATATTTGATTGTGCATAACTTATTATTAGTTGTGTAATTTGTATCTAATTTCCATTTTCTAGATAAAGGGATAAATTTCGTGTATATACTATTTTAATGCTTGTACTAGTCTTAAAATAGATCTAGGCTAACCTAGGTGGTTTCTCATTTGAAAATATATCTATTGGAGAAAAAATGAGGGAAAAGGATAATAACACTCAAACTAGGACACTAGTGTGAAGGGGTGCTACTATACAAATTATGGTGTTAGTTTCTAGGTGGTTAAACCTTAGGAACTGAGATCCAAAATATTAAAGTGAGAGTTTGGGAATAATTTAGGGATGTTTAGGAATGCATGTGGCCTACATGAAGGTTAGATAAGCATCTAAATAGGCCCTAAGATAGGTATATGGATAAGCTAGGGATGGGTGTTCTCATGTAACATCTTAGTACTCAACTATCATTTTTAGATGATTACATTTCCCCCCACCCCTTTATTCTAGAAATGTAATATATCAAAATGACTAGGATAATGGAAAGAGAAGCATACCTAGGCTTACTTAAGAGGTCAAGCCCATGAACCTAGATCTAAATATGTGAAGCATGCTCCATTGTGTGTCTTACTAATGAAATGTGAATAGATCAGTCCTTATTTAAGAGATATCAAAAGAAAAGACAACACTAAGTAAAGAGATAACAAAAAGGAAAGAAATGAATATACATCACTAGGTATTAAAATTAATGCATAAAAATGTTGAAAACCTATGTTTTTGTATGTAGATAATGATCAATCAATGAATATCTTAGATTAAACTAATGGATCAATCAATCCACATGTGTAGGTGGCTCAATAATTCAATCTATTTTTTAATCCATCATTACCCACCCCTACTTGGTGGATCATAACCTATGAATAACTTAGATTGGATTGATGGTGTGTCCAACCCTCTCATGTAGGTGACTCAAGAACTTAAGTATACTATGAATCCATCATTTCCCACCCATGAGTAGTAGATGCATATAAAACTAAAAATTCTTGATATAACTAAACATGTGTAACTATAATTGTAAATGTAATG
Source organism: Torreya grandis (assembly GCA_037957365.1). Lineage (NCBI taxonomy): Eukaryota > Viridiplantae > Streptophyta > Pinopsida > Cupressales > Taxaceae > Torreya > Torreya grandis. The sequence goes on along the minus strand of JARHVA010006263.1, from coordinate 940,007 downwards.
TCATCTCTACGACCACTTAGGGATATTAGTAGCTTTGGGCCACTCGATAATGCCCATTTCTATATATGGAGTAACACATGAATCTAGTGTGTAACTTGGAACATGGTGTTTAGTTTGTAAAACATAGAGAATAAAATGGATTTTGTCATTCCATTTGATCAACAAGTGTATAAGTGAGCATATGTAAATAACATGTCACACACATGCCCCCGAATATGATATCTAAGTATATTGATTCTAGATTGAGTTATAATAATATTTATCTAGTTATATAAAATAAAATAAGAATGATCATGTTACGTATGATGCTCTTAATCTGAGCAAGATGATATGAATCTAAGATAAAATAAGCCAAAACTAGTAATAAGTAACCTAACTTGTGTAAAACTAGACTATACCTATTTTACTTTTATAACTAATCTAGAATTTCCTAAAATTAAATATACTAAAAAGTAGTACCATAAATACTAAAATTGTTTTTCTATAAACTAGTTTAAACATTGATTTCCAATTGTTCTAATTTTTTTTCAACTAAAACCAATCTTGGTATCACTATTTCCTACTTTCCTGAGATTGATTTATGTATTTTATGCCTATATACTTAAAACTATACTCTAATTTTATTTGGATAGCCTTATCTCTATGACAAACATCTATGAATGCCCCATCTTTTGAGGGGAGTTTTTGTACATGTTAAATAGCTATCCTCAAAAGGAAAATCTTTATAAAATGTGTGTTAACTAAATAATATATGATATTTTCATAATAAATCAATATTATGTGTATACATAACATAAAAATGTAAGCTAATATGTGTTGCCATGTTGTTTTTATTGAAGTAAAAAGGCTGCATCATGTAAAGGTATTATGGCCATTGATGTCAAAGCTTGTCAAGTGCTTGAGCATGGTATTGACATAAAGAGAGATTTGATCAGTGAATGAGTATTGTGGATTTGAGTAGCCTATTAAAAGTGTGTTATTAGTTGGTAGCATGATGTTGTCAAAGGTGATTAGTGATCAAGGTAGATTTTGTCATTAATGTTGCATCTTGTGAGGTTTGGTGTCAAAGATGTCTAGGTGGATGGAAGAGAGATACTAAATCATATGAATCTTGGTCAAGTGGTTTTAGGTTTGTAAGAGGTTGTGGAAGATTATTAACATTAGAAATATAAAATTATAGTTATATGAGTGTGTTTTAATGTCTTATGTATAGTTTTTTTTTTTTTTTTGAGATCATGACATGGAAGGAACAGGACAAGGTTTCAAGTGCATTGAAAGCTTCAACCTAGTCATGGCATGGTAAGGTATGAGTTGTTGACATGATAAGGTGAGTGAACATAGGCATGTGATATATTTTTAAGGTTATCTAAGATGAGAGTAAGTTGTGGATGCACTTAGAAGTGTTTTAAAGTGAGTATTTGAAGTTAGGTCCTTTAGTCTTAGTCTATAGATAGACCATTCTTTAGCCTTACCTAGCCTAATGAGGCATGAAGATCAGATTTCAAGATGAATTTGTGAAGGAGAGAATGGATATAGGTAAATCAAAATGTCTTAGGAGTTATCATGAAGTATAAGGTCATGGTTTGTAGTAAAAGGCATGAAAAGTGGTTTTATGGTCTTTCAAGTACATAGAATGAAAGTATGCAAACACAAGAAGGACTCTCAATAATTCATTTTCATGTGTTACCTTTGAATGGTAACTTGAGATATTAAGGAGAGATGGGTAAGGGTCATAGCTAGGATATCCAGGTACTAGTTTTGGATTTAAGTTGTAGTCCTTTATGAACAATCATTAACACCAAAACCTATGTTATGTTTGAGGTTTGTTGATGATGTCTCCAAGGTGACCATGCATGTTGATGATGTGTCATGTGTGCTAGAATGAAAATGACAAAGTGTGCTTAAATGAGCCTCAATTTTCCTACATGGTTATTTAATGTTTGAATAATTGAGCCATTTTATGGATGATATTGTTAGTATGGACATGTTTTAGAGACCATATAAGGTATCAAGAGTACTTAAAATGAGTATGGAAGTGAGTGGATTTCATCAGATTGATCATTGTTTTCATCTAAACATTTTAATCTTGTGGAAAAAAATCTAAGTATTCATTTTGATGACATCACCATTTCCACGTGTGGATGAGGCAAGAGGAAATGGTCACATGGTTTTGTTCAGTATTGTGCCTAGTTCTTATTAGCTAAATTTTAGATCATGTGTTGAAGTGCGTCAAAATATATGTAATTACAAATTTGGTCTCTCGAGCATTTTGACAGTGTTTTCCCATAATTAGAAATTTTTTGAATGTGTCAATAAGAGCCAAGTAAGCATATTTATGAAGTTATATATATCATATATTTGGGTATTTTAGGAGAAGGTGATCATATGGGTTTGTTCAATTTTGTACCTCGTTGACTTCCACAAACTTTTATGTTAAATATTGTAGCATGATAAAATATATGCATGTTTAAAGTTGTCCTTTTAGAAAATTTTTTGACATAGTTTGATCTTTGGCATAAAAAATCTAAGTGAGAATATTAATGTCTTTATATCTCACATGTGTGAGGGTTCCTAGAGTAGTTTGTCATATGGTTGGATTATCCTATGTGAAGAGATCATATGGTCAAAATTTGAGAAATGTAAATGAGTGAAGAAAAAGATATGACTATGAAAATTTGTCCTTCTAGGAAGATAAGCAAGGTTCCAATACTTAGTCATTTTCTCACAAGTTAAAGTGCAAGCAACATGAATGGAGTGTGTTACTCTAAGAAGTCAGGAAGCAACAAGATGGTGCCAAGTGTTTAATGTTTAACATTGTGTAAAGATAATGATTGAGCTTATTCCAAGGATCAATGGTGAGTAGGTGATCATATAGACATAGATCAAAGGTGTGTATTAAATTAAAGAGGTCAAAATGATCATTGTTTATCATTGTTAAAGACCAAGCTATGCATAGCAAGTTAATAATGTAGATGAGGTCAAATTTATAAGAGTGCATGAGATGAGCTCAACATGTTAAAGGTTTAAAATTTGGAATTAGAGATATATACATTAAATTAAAAATAATATTTATGGTGTTTTTTTAATTTTAGTATCGAGGACATGAGATGTGAGCATGGTGTTCAAGGTTTAACTATGACCATTTGTATTTGAGTATTTGAATTTGCAAAGGAAAAACTAGTGCCTTATATTTTGGCTATAACTTTCGATCTAAAAATAATTTTCTCATGGTGTAAAAATGAAAATTGTATATAACTCAAAGTTACATCTATAAATATATATTTTAATATTTTAAAGAGTATAAAGATAAATATTTTGAGCCCCGATGTTGACTATGTGTTCAACATTCAATTATAAGTGACCTAAGAAGGATAATTGATATCATTTTGATGGTTTTTTATGTCTCATGTTAACATAGATATTTATAAGTGTTATAGAATCTATGATTATCATATATGTGTCATTTTTAGGTTTGAACAATTGATATTGAGTATGAACATTACTTAAGAAGTTGATTGTGTTTATTGAATACACTAACAATTTGAGTGATCATGTTCTAGGAGTGAGTTTAAGGTGTTTTGTGTAGAATTGATGAATCCAATTCATATGGAAATGTTTCATAAGTATAAAGGACTTATAATAAATATTTTATATTCATATTCATCCCCTAATTAGATGTGGAGAGTCATAATAGATTAACTATATTTTGACTGTGTATGACAAATTTGAGTGGTCACCTTGAGTGAGATAGTTTAAGGTGTGTTGCCATATGTTCGAGTGTCTAAGGAACATGGAGATGTTTTATATATTTTTTATATTTTATCCATATGAATTTTTCATTTGATTATGTGAGATACTTTAATTTTTTCTTCAAATGTTTGAGACTATGTTTTCTATGTTTGAAGACTTGAAGAGTAAGGTGACCTAATTGGTAGGTTCAAGTGTGGATTTGGTATTCTAGGTGGAATGGACCCATGTGGGAGCAATAAAATGGTAAATTATAGTATAATTATGACTTTTTATGTGGTCCTAAGTTTATAAATTTCTCGTTGTTGTGTTAATGGAGCAAATAGGTCTCCATGAGACTTATAAGGGCTAGTAGGGCCAAATTGAAAGGTGTAACTACTTAAAGGTGATACATGAATGTTATGGATGAAATTATTAGATTATTTTGAGTCATGTATTCATGTGAGATAAGCTTTAAGGCTTAATTCAAGTCCATTGGCCAAACAAGATGGTTATAATCATGAAAGCTCTATATATAGTAAAACTAAAGGTGATAGTTTCTAGACTTGAATGAGGGAGTACGAATGTGGAGATAAGTGAAGGTAATAACATTTAAAAGACAAGATATAAATTATAAAGGACAAAAAAAGAGTGAAGAGGATTAGACACGATTGTCTGATTAAATTGGTGTAGGAGGACATACATGTTAGTAGACCTAATGAGCCTAAAAGAGGCATAATGAGCAAGTTTCTCAAGAGGCTATTTGAGAGAGTATATTGTGAGTGAAGGAAAGGTGAAGAATATATGAGCTTGGTGGTTTATATTAGATGTAGATAAGTGTGTGGACTGTGTGTATGACCATATTGTCATATTTCTATTATTATGATAGAGTTGTTATAAGTGTGTTGAAGTAAGTGTGAGTGAAGGGTTGAAGAGTGAGGATAATTGGGATATGTAATGTGTCCCAATTTGTCTTTGTGTGTTGGTTCAAGTATGTAATGTTATTTGAACAATAGGGAGTATTGTTGTGATAGATTTTTTTATAGGAAGTGTAGAATGGTCCAAAAGATGAATTTTCATGTATTGAGTGTGTAGAGTTGAAGAGAGATGATATACTTTCCATCTCCATCAGATTGATAGGAAATAAATTTTTATGAGATGTTATGTTCATATTTTTTACTATGGTAGCTCAAAAAATAAAGGGGTTACAACCTCATTCTGAGGTGAAACTTGATAAAGGTCTAGTTATTGTGAAAGCTCAACTAGACAGGTGTGTTACCTCCTTATGGGATTTTAGTCTCATTAAAATCAAGAATGGTAGTTCCTTGATCATTTATATATGGTTTAAAATAGTTCTTGTTATTATAGGATAGTATTCCAATTTTTGGTTCTAATGGGTTTTATTCCCTAAGAGGGTTTCCCATGTATGTCATGTGTTATGTGCTTGAGCTTGGATTGTGTTTCTTGATCATCACTATGAATGATGTTTTCCTCATGAACGTATTTATTGAATTATTAAGGGTTTTAAGGAACTATAATTGAAATTATATTATTTAGGCTCACTGATTCACCCCCTCTCTTAGTGATTATTCCTTTATCATGTTAAACCTCCCTAAATCCCTAATAAAGACTTGATGTGGAATATATTATTTAAAATATCCCCAAATGGTCTAAAATTCCTATAAAAATATTATATAATATATTCAACTCTCACAAGTACCTCTAAGTGGTGGTGATTAGTCAGATGAAAGAGAAAATGCACAGATATAGGCTTATTTGTCAAGATGTTTCTCTCAAAATTTGCATTGGTAAAGGAAAGAAAATGGATGGAAAAAAATATAGATACTAATATTTCATTCCCATGATGGTTTATGAGTAGGTTCCACCCTTAAAATATTCCAAACTAGTCTTCCAAGTTAGCCATTTGTAGACATACCTAATGGTGTAAACAATATAAAACCCAAATAAAAGTGAGAAGATGAATTTGAGTGTGTTTACATGGTATGATGATGAAAACAATCCATGTAGATGTTTTTTTATTAATTTTAAGTGATGTTCATGCATGGAATAATTTTTGGAGGTAAATGAATATGGTTAAAAATTTGCTCACAAGTTGATTTATCTAGTTCATATAAGATTATCTGATATAAGGTCAAGAAATTGGTTTAAAAGACTAATATTTGTAATTTGACCATGTCATATTTATATATAATAATGTTTTATATATCTCATATGATAATTTAAATGTATCATAAGTCATTGAAAGTTTATACATAGGTGTTGGAGGTCTAAGTCACCATGACTATGTTTTTGAGTATTATGTCAGTTCTGAGTGAGTGTTGTGAGGAGTTGATCTTAAAGTATTAAGCTCTAAGTTAAAATGTCTAATGAATTTATTAATGACCATAAGTTCATGTATACTTTTTATATGTACCTTGTTTATCATATTTGAGTGGATTAAGTGTGTTTTAAGCCTCATTTTTCAAGACAAGCTTTTGAGGTACACAAGCCTAATATGATAGTTTGTCCTAAAAGAGGTTTCATGTTATAAATAAAGGATACACGTGTAAAAAAGAATGTATGAGGTTAGTATATGTCCTATGATAAATTATTTAATGTTTTTAAACTATTTTATAATTATATGTGGGCCCAAGAGGATCAAAATTTGACATTAAGAAGATAAAGCTAATGCAATTAGGTCTCCATAATACCTAAAAGTTAAATGAGGCCTAATAGAGTTATGACAGACCAAAAGGGACTCAAGTTCATTTCAATAATGTTTATGAGATGTAATGATACCTTTGATATGGCTGAAATAAGATGTTAAAGGTGTGTGGCTGATCAAATTATATACAAACAAGAAATGAATATATATACATGACATTTTAGGCCTATTTGAAGGAGCTTAGTGTAAATGACTGGATTGATAAATCAATGAGCCTGACAAAATTAGAAAACATTTTTTAAACCCTAAATAAATAATAGATAAACATATCATGAATATAATAAATGTTTTATATAGTTTAATATCAAAGACATATGACATATTTAGTCTCAAAGGGGGCTAGTTGATTGAAGAAGCCTAGAGACAGTTTTGAGAGAGATCAAGTGGAGTAGAGATAAAGGAGTGGTCATTGATTATGGAGAGTATATAATAAATAAATAATATATGTGTTCTTGATTTATGATAGTGGATAGATTAGATAGATATTTGAGTGGAATATTATAAGAAAGAAGGTTGATTAGATATGTTGGTGCTTGGTCAAAGATAGAGTTGAAGCCTCTTGGTAAGTTGGTTATTGCAAAAGTTTTCTTGGATGAGTTGATGATTATTTAATATCAAGTTTGATCTACCTTTTAGGTTGGTGTTTTCAAAAGTGTACTTTGAATAAGTTAGTTCTTATTAATAGGGGTATGTAGCCTCCAATCTAGTGGGTTCTTGCTAAAGTCAAGTGGGTGCTTGATAAATTTGGGGTTGGTGCTTTATGGTGGGTTGATGCTCAACTAAATTTGATATATTATGTTATAGGAAAGTTTTGTTTAAATTTTGTTTCATTATTTTTTATCCCCCATGTGATTTTAAAACATATGTTATGTGTTATCTTTTTTCATTCTCATGTGATTGGTTCTTCATTAATTGCTACATCACTGTGTTTCTTTCATAGTTCATAGATGAGATGTAATTGGTTGAAAGGTTTTGAATATTAAATAACCTCCCCTCTCAATAATTTTGTATCCAAAAATTGGTATTATATCATGGTCCTTTGAATTATTCCTAATAGCTTGAAGGTGATCCTAAGAATCATAATATGTTTAATGATTGAGAGGAGGAAGACAACATGTATGATGAATAAGTCTACTATGATATTGAATAAAGAGAAACTAAAGTAGACCTTGAATATGATATCATAAGAGACCTACATTATTTTAAGAATTAAAAGAAGAGGAATCATGATTTGAGATCTATGGTCAAGGATATTAAGGAATATATATGTACCTTTAAAAGTGACATGGATAAAGAACCCAAAAAGGATGATAAGACCATCGAGGATCTCAAGAATCAATTAGAAGGTATCAATATAAGGTTTAGAACAAAAGAATTTGAGTGTGATTAGTTTAAGGAAAAGTTATATTCCTTAAACTTTGAAAATGAGCATCTGATAAACAAGATAAGAAAGTTTGAGAAAGAGAATGAGAGTTTAGAACAAGTCAAGAGTACCAACATGAAAGTAAAAATGATGAGACCAATCAAGTTGCCCAATGAAATGAGAATGGTTTCAAGGGACAAGTTATCATGGGACATGTCCAATTTTAGATGACATACCAAGATTATACTTTGATAAATAAGTTTATTAGAGTTCCTAACCCATAAATGATCAAAAGATGGCAAAAGTAAGCTATGAAGAACCAGACCGTCATCGAACATCATGCAAAAATGGATTGGTCAACTTGATTGTGAATTTAATAAAGATCACCTATAAATATTCTTAAGCCTAAATACCAATTTTACATGAATTTATTCATTCCTAGATCATGTTATTCAAATTTTATATCTTGATGAGCTTGTTATCTCAATATATAGAGCTTCAAAGTTGAACTTGCAATTTGGGATAAGCACGGGGATGTCAAGTTTGGGCTTCATAAAATAGCCATTTAAATTCAAATGTCCCAAGATCAATTGTCTATGTTCAATCTTACCTTAAATATCAAACATAAAGTAGGTGAAGATAGTGTTAGTGGGCCCCATAGATCTAACATCCCACGTTTGATCATGCATCAAAGATTAATGGTGAGCATCAAGTCAAAAGGTCACCTTTGAATGTGTCAATGACAAGTTTCAAGATCTCAGGGACATGAATAAAGATACAATGGTGTACATCAACTGACAAAATCATTAGGTCCAAAAATATTTATGGTGATTCAAAGGTTAAAGAGTCATTAGATCTCAAAGATAAATGTGTAGTTTCCAAGTGTCATGACTACGTTAATTTGGCAAAATATATATGATGCATGTCAGATCATAAAGATTCATGATGAATGGTGAGTGGGTCAAGGAGATAGAATATCATAGGGATGAATGTAAAAAAGATATATGGAACAAAGGCAAGGATCCTAGATCAAGATCAATGGCCAAGATTAAAAGTTAAAATCTAGGGACTTTAAATGGGGAATGATTACAACCAATGTCAAAATAGAAGCACATCTTGCAAGGGTCATTCTGTCACCATTAGAGCTTGGTAAAGCATCATAGATAGATGAATTCATAACTAGGATGGTTATGAGTAAGTCCCATCACCATTAATGTATATTATTAACCTCTAGTTCAAATATTTAGAACTTATAGGGTCTATCTTCTAGGGTTATAGTATTATTCTTTGACTATGTTTTTCTTAAAGAATGTCTATGCATATAATGATTTATTGGTTCCTACAAGGTTGAAAGGGAAAATATGTTTGTTTAGACCTAATGGAGATCAAGAAGGAAGATATGTGACCTATGGGTTTTTAATCAATATTATAGCTATATGAAAATAAATAAATTATACTAGTTTTTAATATAAAGTAATGGCCTATGCCCAGACGGAGTAGGGGAAGATATATAGTTATGAAGAAATGTCTCATATATCGACATGGATATATCATCATCAAATTAGGTACTTATCACCACTCAAAGCAAATGTGGTGATGGATCTGTTAGTTTCAAGATATGAAGATTTTATCTTCACAAGTAAGCAAGTGGGAGGTTGCGTAAAAGTTCAAGGACACATTTTGGAGATTGGAGAAAGTAGTTGGAGTATTAATTTCTATTTTATAACCTTTAAATATTTTATCTAATAGTAATCCAATTACTCATCATTCAAAATAGATTCTCATTTTCTAGTGGATCTCTCAACCAATGATAAAGCTTGAAGATTATTAGACTTTTTGATGAGGGCTAGTTATGATTGGATTAAAATGTGGTGGAGATTTCAAGAAAGGTGGTGATAGTGATTTTTTTTATGCATGCTATTATTCTCTCTCTCTTTTCATTTTCTCTATATTACCCATTCTTTCTCACTTGTAAAACAATGCTCATTTTTTGGAGTATCAAGGGACTCTTTGAGATATTACAAGATATTCTCCTCTTAATTAGAAAAAACCTATCAATAGTTTGTAATAACTACCACTTGATGCAATAAATAATTTCTTTGCCTATCTCTTGGCTTGGATTTTTGTTTAGTGAGTTGTGCATGATGGCCTTGTCAAGGAGATTCTTCCATATCCATTGTCTTCCTTTTTGACCTCTTTTAGGGTGTTCTCAAGCTATCTAAAAGTATGGATTAGTGTTGTTTTTTGTCATTGATGTAAGATCTCAGCGAGTCTTATAAATCCTCTTCATTTATATTCATTGATTTGTAAACCTAGTCTATGAAATACTTATGTAATTAGCTTAATTTTGAGGTTGTGTGAGCTAGTAGTGTCTTGTGATGATCTAGTATGGGTTCAAGCTTATGGGAGTTTTCCATTTGGATTTGATGAATTAAATTTTAGCCTTATTAGTATACATTTTCCATTTTCTAACATTTTTCCATATTAATGCATTAGTTTAGGTGATTCATCATAAGGAAGTCAACCTTCTCAAAAAGTTCAACCTTACCGTAGGTGACCCATAGCCTAGGGTTATTCCCATAGTGTAGCTCAATTAGAGAGAACCTAAAGAACCCCATATAAGGGTTAAAATTGATGCTAAAATAGTTTATGTCATGATTAATGAGACATTACTTTGTTATACATCTCAATGAAAGGTTCTTGGTGTTGTTTTGTAGTTAAATCAACCTTTGGAGGCACATTTGCAAACAGGAATGGTGACTCCACTATGAGAATCAACTAGTGTAAGTAGCCTAGGTGCCTAATCACAATCATTTGGTATGTATCATTACACAATTGATTAAAATGTATGTTCTTTCACTATGTATCCTTCATAACAACTTATTAATGTTCATGGCTTTGCCCCAAGTGGTCCTTGAGATTCAATGTATTATCCTTGTCATAATTTTCCTCTCTCTAGTCAACTAGAAAAGAGATTTAAGGAGATATGTATTGATCTTGAAAAATAAGTAATATATGATGGTAGGGAAGAATATTACTATAGGAAATAAGAGAATCTTAACCACAAAGCTTATGTTTAAGAGCAAGAGTTAAGGTTTTAGGAGGAATACTTGGTTAGGCAAGACCAAGCCAGAAGATAAAATGACTATCAGTTGTTATTGGGATAGAGATTAGTCAACCCTACATCCCAAATACCCTCTCCTACTCTTGTTCATGTTCAAACCTAGCCCCTTAGCCCACCTTGTCAAAGCTCATCTATATCATGAGTTAGGAAATCATTAAGGGCCAATCAGTTGATGAATATCAAGCCATCTCTTCCTTGATATTCTCTTATGTTAATGATCCTAACTATTTCATACCCTCTCTTGTGAAACCACCCTATGTTACACCCATTTATGAAGAGGAAAAGGTAGCCAAGCCTTATGCTTCCCCCTCATACAAATCAATCAAGGAGGGCACAAAAAAAAGAGAGGAAGATCAAGAAGAGGTGGTCTAAGAGCCAGTTCAAGGAAAATAGGTGTTAGCTAATATAAATGAGCCTTCCCTAAAAAATATTTAAGACTTTATTTCCTTTCCCCAAGAACCACCTAAAAGAGCCTTCAAGGTCCCTAGTTGGAAGGACAATCTCTTAAGCTACAATCAAGGTGAACTTTTTCACCCTCCTACCATCTCCCTCATGGAGGAAGAACCTATTTTTACAAAAAAATAGATGAGGGGATTGAAGTCTTAAGTGATCCTAAAGAAGACAATTCAAGTGGTTATGATGAAGAAATCATGATAGGCAGTCCACTTCATTTAGGAGATGAAAAGTTAGGTTTGATTAGACTTCTTGGTATGGCTTTAACACTAAAAAATTAAATACTAAAGGTAGTATTTATTCCTTCATATTTGAATAAATGGGTATTCAAGTTATAGATGAGAGAAAAGGATATTTTTATTTGTTTTAAGTTCCATTTGGTGGGTTTAAAGATGAGGATGAGTAAGGTGTAGAAATTGATATGGTTACAATAGTCAACCAGTCAGCTCATAAGGATGAAGATGAGGAATAAATAGAGAAATTGAAGGATTAAGATGAAGTATGTAAATAGATGGACCATGACTTCATGGAGTAGGTAGAGGTTCTAAGCTAGCCTATGCTTCCTCTAGAACCTGAAAATAAACTTGAAAATTAGGTTAAAGAAGATAACCAATCTTAAGATGAATTATCTATTGAAGGTAGTATTAATGTATTTTGGAATGAAGGAGAATGGTTAGATTTAGAGCCACAATAACATGAAATTTTTAACCTTGTATGGGTTTATGAGATACCATATGGATCCTTTAAAGGTAAGCAAAGCAAGGATAGCGTCAAAGTTGGAATTATCCCAAATGACCAAGAAGAAGCTACCTTTTGGGATGACTTAGATATTTTTTGTTGTTCTTTTTTCTTCAAGAGAGAGTTATCCAAATGGGTATTTAGTTGTTATCTTCAGATTAATTTGTTGAAATATCAAAGAGACTCCATGTCTAATGGACTAGTCAACATAAATAGTCTAGGGTCTCAATAATAATAGGCATGCTTCCCTATGAGTCACCAAAGATGTTGGCCAATTTTTTCCCAAATACAAATATTATATTTTGATAGAGAATCTAAGTATATTTATTGACCCATAATTAATTAAAAGATGATAAAATCAAGATTTGAATAACCATACCATCATGAAACATCATGATAAAATGGACTAGTTAGCTTGATTCTGCATTTAATAAAATTCACTTAGAAATCCTCTCAAGGTAAAATACCACATGTACATTAAGTATTCACATCTAGATCATGATATATAAATTTTTTATGTTGATGAGATTGATATCTCAAGATATAGAGCTTCAAATTTAAACTTGCAGTCTATGATAGGCATGGTGACATCAAGTTTGGGCTTTATAAAATAGATGTTTAAATTAAAATGTCCCAGGATAAAAGGTTGGCATTGAATTATATCATGAATATACAATGAAGAGAGAGAAATGATAGTTTTAGTGGGCCCTAAATATATAATTTTGCACATTTGATTTTACATTGAAGATCAATAGTGATTATCCAATCAAAAGGTCAACTTTGGATGTGTTGATGACAAGTGTCAAGATCCTAGGTACATGAATAGATATATAATGGTACACATATACTAATAAATTTTTTGGGTCTAAGTAGATCAATAGTGTATGATCCATTTTACCAAATTGGATTGATGGTGAGTGAGAGGTCAAAGAATCAATGGATCTTGAAGACAAATGCACAATTGCTAGGTGTGATAACCATATTAAACTAAAAAAAGATCTATGGTACATATTAGATCATATAGATTAAAGATCAATGATGATTTAGGGATCAAAGATTTAGTGTATCCTAGGGATGAACATAAATATGATAGATGGCAGAAAGTCAAGGAGCCTAAATCAAGATCGATGGAAAAGATTAAAAGTTGAAAGCTAGAGACTTCAAATAGAGAAAAATTATGACCTAGGTCATGTTTTACCTCACATCCCCCTTCTTTCCATAATAAATGAGGACCCACTCTTTTCATAATATGATCTTTAATTTGAGCCCCCCTTCTATGTTTATGCAAAATTATGAGAAATGACTAATTATTGGCCTTCATAATTTAGTAAAATGGCATTGGTATATTATGTTTTTATTGACTAATGCTTGAATTCTTTTAGGAATTATTTATATTAGGATTATTATATAATTATTCTGGGTCTCTTGTCTAATTTATCTTAATTAAACCAATATTTATTAGACATTTTCCTTGAATCATTTGGTTGTTGTCATGCTTTCTTATCGTAGGTTCTTTGCCATGGACTTTTCTTTATTAAGGACATTGTTGCAAAAATTTTGTCTTAAATAATTCCTCAAAGGGAATTAGTCTCGGATTTTTTCCATAGGATTTTTGATTAATGAAATAGACTTATCCTTCAACCTTTTTTAGATTTCCCTTTGGCCTTTACAAAGTAGATCCTTTTAGAATTTTGTCATGGATGAATTCCCTACCAAGTAGATGCTTTGAATTATTTCCAAATAGAAAGTACCCTTTGAAATTTTGGTATGACCCTTTAGAAATTTTAAATTTCCCTTTAGGACTTTTGAAAATCCCTTTGACCTTTTAAACCTACCCTTTGAACTTTGGGTAACATGCCCTTCAACCTTTTTGCCTGAAAAAATTATTTTAGACCTTTTGTAATTTCCCTTTTCCCCCTCCATACCTACCCTTCAACAATTTTTGTTCCATCCATTTTCATTTTTGAGTCATTACTTTAGACATTTTGTTTAAGACATCTTCCTCAAGGAAATGAACACACCCTTTAGGATTTGTGTAACCTACCCTTTAATAATTTTATCTTTGGCCCTTTCCTATTTAAATGTACCCTATGAAATATACCCTTCAAGTATTTTTTCCTTGAATTGGACCCTTTGAAATTTTTGAATGTGCCCTTTAGGACTTTTGTCTCTAGCATTTTTTCCATGCAAACCTATCATTTAGGAATTTCACCCTAGGCCAATTCCTTTAAAATTTATGTCTTAGACATTTTGTCTAACACAAAAATCTAAAAACAATTCCCCTTCGGGTAGATACCCTTCAAAATTTCTAAGCCGACCCTTTGGAAATTTTGAAAATGACCCTCTGGCCCTTTTTAAAGTGACCACTTACCCTTCAATACTTTTATCTCAGGTTTTTTTGCCCTTCAGCCAATTCCTTTAGTAATTTTCTCCCTATCCTTTTGCCCTTCAACCAATTCCTTTGAAAACTTTATTTGAAACATCATGCCCTTCATCCCTTTTGAGACAATCCCATTGAACATTCCTTTAGACATTTTATCTAAGAAAATTGAGTCTTTGGGTGAATTATTGTAGTCATTTTGTCTTAAATAATTACCCCAATAGAGTTCCTATAGACTTTGCATCTCAGACATTTTTTTCAAAAAAATTAGGGTCATTATAATAGAATACCAATAAAATTTCCTCCCCTAACAACCACCCCAAGATTAATATCATATTATTAAGTTCTACCCCTGCTTAGACAACATTTTCATTATGTTTTGATCTTAATGGAAGATTATTTTATCCAAATTCCAAATAATATTTTATCAATACTAAGACCTTAGGCTAAAATATTCATACAGGGTCCTTTATATATGTTTCCTAAATTATTATGATAAATACTCTTTTCATTTATACTTTTAGGATCAAAGCAAACTAGGAAACGACAAGTGTCCACCTCACAAGGAGTTAAACCAATGTGATAAAAACATGGGAATATTTTAATGGTCACATGAATTTCAAAATTAAGCTCAGAAATAAAATAACATGGGTTAAAATTATGATGGTCATGTGGAAATATTTTATGGACATGGGGACCTCTTTGATGGTTGTATGGACCATAAATTTAAGATCAGTAAGAAAATAATAAGGGCTTATAATTATGATGGTCACATGGATGTCATTGATGGTCATAAGGACATATTTAACAATCATGTGGAAATTAAATTTAAGCATGTAAATTAGTTGTTTTAAAATCAAAGGTTATTGGCTCCAGGTAGATCGATGGCTAGCATTGTCTTATATAGTTGATCAGATGGTAGAAGATCAACAGAAACTTTTCAAAATAATAAAGATGTGACAAGTGTTAAGATCATGGGATTTAATGAGTCAAAGCATTAAAATCGAATGAAACATGTTAAACCATTTCATAAGGATCAATAGTATTAGATTAATATTGACTTTTCAAATATTTTAGATTTAATCAAGTGTTGACATGTGTCACATTTTGAAAGCTAACAAGGCATTATGGATAAAATATGTAGAACTTTGGAAATTTGAGCTATATTTATCAATAGACATTGAGTCTCATAGTTAAAATGGAGTATGAAAACAAATGTCTTAATCTAAATAATGAATACAAAAGTGCATATCCATATTTTATAAAAGGTATAGGTGAGCATGCAACACACAGTTTAGATTAGTCACAACAAACAATAGTATCACTGGCTCTAAAACATTGGTCATTCATGCATATGTCTTAGTTTCATTTCAAGGTCGATAATTTCAAAGATTAACAAGTTTTTCTCACAACCTATAAAAGGAGGAATGTACAATTTTGATAAATGGCACATATTTTGAAGTTTACATATACTTTTATCTATAATTATAAAAAATTGCCTATCTTATACACATACACATGTTACATAACTTTGGTAAAGGCTAATTTAAATTGATAACTACAAGTAGACTTTTATATGTTTTTGAACCATAGTTAGAACTCATGTTTTGACTACCACATCTGATGACCTTTCATGGAATGTGAGGATGAGGCAACCCCTTATCCAATTCTATATAAACAATTGTAATCCAACATGAATTTTTATTAGAGAATTTTGAATACAAGAGAAACATCGGTTTTGATCGTTAGTGAATGTGCTTGTGTATTTTATTTCCAATTTATGTGTAATTACTTGTTTATTTATTTGTATGTTTCAATAATATTTACTATATAAAATATATGAATGGGTTATTGATTATTTTGATTGATGTACTAATCTATAGATGTACAAACAACTATTGAAAGATTGGTAAATATATTGGTTAAGACAGTCAACTTTAGATTGATTCATAAAATTTATTGTGCATGAGTTATTTATTAAATGTAGTCTTCTATGTGTGTGCAATAATTGTCTAAGATACTTTACTAGCGTGAGCCAAAATATCATAATTAATGGTGTGCAATAGCTTCCCTAAAAGGAGAAATATTTGTCTGAGGTTTGTGAATCTCCTAGATCTTTATCTCCTTAGACATCTTAGATGTGTCTGACTATATGTGTGCAATTATTGCTAGTAACATGAATAGATTTTGACAGTGCTTGCCCTTTTAAAATCCAACTAGGAAAGTAATTCTTGAGAACTATATAATATTTCTTTTCTACCTTACCTTTCCCTCCTTTTGAGTTTGTTTTGAGATCTACCTACTTTAGATTATCAACCAATCTCCCATATAAATCACATAGGTATTCACTACCCTTATTTTGAACCACACCTCTATCTACAAACCTTGTCAGTAACCTACATGCCCTACCTATTATTCCATCAATAGGTTGTAATAGAACACATAGCTACAAATTCTACCCTGGAGCTGATTTTACATCCATTGAGATCCTAAAATGTTAGATTCTACCATGTTAAGGGTATACTGTGCATAAAAATTGAATCAATAGTTTCCACTGGTGCTAGAAGGAAGGCCAATACCCCTGATAGTAATAGTTATCTTTTGCATAGAGTTACACTAGAGTCACCAAAGAGAGTGACCAGATCTAATTCCCAGGTTGGTTTATTAGTCTCACCCTTGTCAAATCATAAGAGACCTAGAACTTTGCCAATAGTCCTAATTTAGGATAATCCACCTCCTCTAATAAGGAATCCTTTACCCATAAGGAACCTTTTACCTATCAATCAGCCAATGACTCAACAACCACCATAGTTAGTTCGATCTATTATTGATATCACAAGATATGTGTACAATTTACCTCAGAATCCTATAAAGTACTTGCCATCATTTTCTCTTTCATGAGCAAGCACATCAAAGAAACATATCAAATCTTTTTAAATTACATTGATATTAATGAATTTTGTCCATGAGGATGTTGCAAAAAGATTATTCCTTTTTACTCTAATAGAGTCTACTTATGATTGGTATTTAAATCTAATCAAAAATTCTATCACTTATTGGGATAAATGTCAAGTAACTATTATTACATAGTTTGGATAGGTCACTAATCTTGGTTTGATATACCAACACTACACCATCATAAGTAGAGAACCTAATGATCCCATATGTGCTTTCAATTCAAGGTTACAAAATATGTAAAATTGGTTTATCCCAATGTACAAACTTGATGAGCCATTAGCATTAGAGGTCTACATATATGCCCTAGAACCAATCACTATTATGTTTTAAAGAAGAGTAGCTGCTACCAACAATTTGATGTTAGCATATGAAAAATCCATTAATTTAGTTAGGAATTTCAATCCTCAAACACCTAGCACACATAACATTAATAATATATTTATAGCATTAAATCCAATACCACATGTGAAGTTGAATGCCCTTTTGTTCAATCAAAATCAATTATACACATAACCTACTTTGACATAGACAATGTAGCCAATTTTTATCTTCTTGAATAACAATATGACATGTAATGGTTACCATGAAAATAAATAATCAATGATGTCTCCTACTGTTGTTTTACAAGGAAATGAATCTATGAATGAAGAACTAGATTCTATCTATAAGATAGTTCAAAAGTTGAGAAACAACTTGAATATGCAAAGGAAGATGGGCAATGCCAATGACCAACTAGAAATCAAAGCACTAGATTTTAGAGATAAAATAGATCATTCAATATACCTAAGTGTCCTAACAAGATTTTTTAGATCAACATAAGATAGATGGATCTTCCCAATTGGTACAAAATTGATAATACTTCTGAGCATGGTGAGCTCAACTATGTTGAATTTTTTGCAAAATTTGAATTATTTTAAAGAGAGGTGATTAGAAAGGAACATATGCATAATATGCTTGAGAATCATCCAAATCCTTACTCTTTAATCATTTTTATGTTATTTTAAACTCATGAGTTTTCTTTTCTAGGTGAAGATGACAATGAGCTAGAGGATAAAATGGATGAAGTTCATGCCTTCCATTAGTTTTATAGAGGTGCATACAATCTAAGGAATAAGAAACCACTCACAACATCAACCCCTTTAAATACCATGGTAATTCCTCTTAATCACAAGTTAGATAATAATACGCCCCCTTGAAAGGGGAAAGATCAACAATAGAGTAAGGAAGAACTAAGCAAAGGAGGATATAACATTGTTAAGGATATGAAGAAGATCAAGTTGAATATAAATCTTCATGAGTTAGCTCAGATTATCAAACAAATGAGTTAATCTATAAGTTAATTACAAGGAAGATCCCTATGAAGGAAGAAAAAAAATATATAGATAAATTGAAATCATCTAATACCAACATCATTTATAAGAGAGAGATAGAAGTTCCACCCTTCCCACTAACTATCTAGGCATTCAGTAAGAACACTCATAATTGTTTATTTAATTTTAGAGCTTCTAAAACTATCATGCCTACATCCACATATCAAAATATCCATTTGATGCTAATCCCTTCAAAGAGGATAGTTTCATAATTAGATAAGATAGTGGTCCTTGTAGTTGGTAAATTAAGGGATGTGCATATCCAAGTACCCTCTAAACTATGAGTCTACATGACCTGTGATATTCTTGTGGTAGATATACTAGAAGGATATAGACTATTTTTGAGTAGGGATTTCTCCAAAACACTCAATTAATATCTCTTTATAGACTTTTATCATATATGATTATTATGGAGAGGAGTTGTGAATCAAACCAAAATTGATAGAGACCTGAGAATGAAATATCCCATTACAAAGTATAACATCAAGAATGAAGAGGTAAAGTATGAGTCACTTAGCCTTGGTATTTATACTTTCACGACTTAGAATCAATTACAAAAGATAGAGACTGAAGGTTCCAATCAGATATGGACTCTACACTTTAATGGTGCTAGATCTAAGCAAGGATTAGGCATAATAATATAACTAATTGATCCACAAGGTAAGATATTCTTGGCATCATACAGACTATAATTTTCATGAACCACAAATAGGTTTGAGTATGAGGCCTTAGTTTTGGGACTACAAATCACACTCAACAATAATGTGAAATAAATATTAGTATTTGGCAAGTCAGAATTAATGGTCAATCAAGTTAGAAATAAATTCCAATTCAAGCTATCATATTTAAGAAGATATAGTCATAGATTATTATAACTAATCAAAATATTTAAGGCTTTCAACATAGTATCACTTCCTAGAGAGAAAAATCAAACTATTGATTTTCTAGCTACCATTAGTAATAATTTGGATCCACTACTAGAATCTAAGGTAAAAAAGTTCTCAATTGAATTAGTACCATGTCCTTCCATTCTAGATAACATAGAAAATTTCTAGGTCATTGATGTTGACTAGTAGATTATTTAGTTTCTAACTAATTCAGGTGAATTTAAATCCTAAATCATCAATGATAAGGACATTAATCACCTATATCAAAAGGAATCAAACAAAGAGGGAATTCTTAAGCTCAAAGAAAATTAAACTCTAGATGGGTTGGTCTCCTTGGAAAGACCATTCGATAAAGATACTCAGGCATAATAGCTAAGATAGTCAAAAGTCAATGAATTAGACTTCAGAAAGGAAATATAGGGGATGAACATTACCCATATTATGTGAATATTAGTCTCAGATACACCCCAAAAGAGAGTTATAAAGTAAAGGATTTATCGCTTGGTATAGGGATGTCATTTCTTAGACATATGAATATTTAAAAGTATATGACCCATAGGTCATTACTCAAACAATTATTTTGAAGGTAGATCATAAAACATTTAGATATAGGTAAAGGCGAATCAATCCTATTCTATATCCTCTCATTCAAAGAGAAGTGGAGAATTTTTTAAGTGCAAAAATCATCTTTCCAATAAGACATTTTACTTGGGTGGCCAATTTGGTCCCTATAATAAAGATGAATGGGGAGACCAGATTATGTGTGGACTTAAAATTTTTGAATAAATCCTTTAAAAATAAAATTACCCTCTACCTTATCTTGATGAGGTGATATAGATATTAAGTGGGTCTAAAATGATGTCCTTCTTGGATTTATTTTTAGGCTATAATTAGGTACTAGGGCAATCTAAGGACATAATGAAGATAATCTTTACCAAAAAGTGTGAAACTTATGCATATAAGAGGATTCCTTTTATCTTGATAAATGAAAGAGATACCTTTCAACATGCCATAGATCATCCTTTCAAGGGATTAATAGGAAA
The DNA here is from genome assembly GCA_037957365.1 of Torreya grandis. Classification (NCBI taxonomy): domain Eukaryota; kingdom Viridiplantae; phylum Streptophyta; class Pinopsida; order Cupressales; family Taxaceae; genus Torreya; species Torreya grandis. The sequence continues at coordinate 919,240 of JARHVA010006263.1, read as the reverse complement.
ATGCATAATTGTTTAAATGGATGATCTTACAATATTTTCAAACAATCAAAAGGACCACATATTTCACTGACAGTCAATATTAGATAGATGCAAAAGGTTTGGTATTTTTATAAACCTAAATAAAAACATATTTGGAGTCACCAAAGGTAATATTTTGGGTCAAATAATCACCAAGTATGGGATCATCATTGATCTAGATTGAATTTAGGTGACTTCAAAAATTTAACCACCAAACAATAAGAAGGATCTTAAATCATTCTTTGGAAATATTAACTTCATAAGGAAGTTCATCTCAAGATTTGTATAAATCTTTAGACCTCTAAATTGCATACTAAAACAAGATGCCAAAATAGAATGGATAGATAAATTCCAAAAGTCCTTATAGGACATCAAATACGAAATATCATAGGCTCTATTACTGATCAGTCTAGATTTTATGAAAGATTATTATCTATACTCATTCATTTCAGAGCATATAATTGTTGTTTTCATCACATAGAAGGATGAGACCAAGAATCTAATCACATTTAAGAGAATGAATATAAAAGATGCATAACTTAGGTACTCTATGATTGACAAACATATTTTTTCCCTCATCAAAGCTATGAAAACATTTCAGCATTACATCTTAAGGAATAAAGTCATTACCATCATACATGATCTTATGGTCAATATTACCCTATAATATAATTATCTAAGAGAATGATGAGGAAAATGGATGGCCAAGCTATAATAATTTGACACAGAGATCAAACCTACAAAGATCATTTAGGGCCAAGGTATCATTCAACTTATAAAATCCTCATATTATAGTTGAAGAGGTATGTGAAGCTCAATTATCTAAAGGAGAGGGGTATGTTGATATAATAGAATATTTACATACAATATATTATGCCCCTCAAGATCAATATAGAGAGGAAAAGTATTTTAAGGCTAAAAAATGATCATTACATGATCAATAAGGTAGTCTTTTACAAAAGAATTATGAAGGTATTTTTCTCAGGTGTGTATCTATGAAGGAGGCTATAGAAATTTTATAAAACTTTAATCAAAATATAGGTAGTGGTAATCATTTTTGGAATACCACGGCCCATAGTATCTTAAGAGTTAGCTACTATTGGCCAATAGTTTTTAAGGATGATCATGTTCATGTGAGAAAATGCCATGAATGTCAAGATTTATCCAAGAGGGAAGATCACTTAGAAATGAATCTACTTTTTGTTATTGAGGGAAATCCATTTTCCCAGTAGGGTTTAGACTTCATTGGAATCATCAAACCAAACTCCAAGGCAAGTCATAAGTCTCTACTTACTACTACAAACTACTACACTTGATGGACTAAAGTCATAGCCACAAAGAATTGTAGATCACAATATGTGATTCACTTTTTAGAGGAACACAAAAAAACCAAATTGGACATTCCCATCTCTTTGGTTTGTGACAATGGACTAGATTTCATATTAATAGAATTTACTGAGTGTGAAATTAACAACCAAATTATTATCAAGTTAGCTTCTAACTATTACCCTTAGGGAAATGGACTAGAAGAATCAACAAACAAAACTTTTAATGATGTAATTAATAAATTATCTAGAGACAAGTCTAGGGACTATCATAATTTATTAAAGTATGTTGTTTGGGTAGATAAGACTAGACACAAGCAAGCCTTTAAAACTTCTCCCTATCTTTTGGTGTATGGATGGAAGTTTGTATTCCCAATTATGCTAAAGCTACCCACTTATTAGTTCATGTAGGACTACATGGAATCAAGTGATAAATTGGAATCAATATTCTTGGACATAATAGAAATAGAAGATTCAAGGATTGAGGCCTTATAGACATTCAATAAACACCATGATGTGGTTTGATAAAAGAGAAAAGGTCAAAGCATTCAAGATTTTGGATCTGGTTCTACTTTGGGATAAATCCCATGAGAAAAAAAGGATAAAATGACAACTTTTACCCACTATGGATTAGACCATAGAAAATTTTAGAGATCGTGGGAAATAATGTATTTTATTTGAGAGACTTCCATGGTAACGAGATTACACATCTAGTCAACAAATAGTTCTTGAAGCATCACTTCAGGATTGTATCATCACTTGATGTTACTGAGTAATGAAGGGTAGATGAATCTTCCCTAGATTATATTTCTTACTTTCATAAACTATTTCCTTACTTTCTTAGATTATATTTATTGATTTTATAGACTAGTTCCCTACTTTATATATTAATCTTTCCTAATTTCATTATTTTTCTTTTTAGATTAGATTTTAGTGTTTTCTTAGTTTAGTTGTTCTTTTATTTCTTTGATGATCAAAACTGTGTTTGTACTAACTATAGCCAAGTTTATGACTTCTATAAAATAAGGAAAATTTAAAATCTTGACACTTTGGGACTAATTTATATATCAGGTGTATTTTTGTGTTTTTGAGTCTTTAGGATGAAGGTAGATAATCATGAATTATTCTAAATAGTGTCACAATTGAATAGTTTGACTAGGCATTTAGAAGTTGCTCTCATAGTACTTCATACAAATTTATAATTTTTTCTTGTTTTATTGGGTCAAATGCACTTATCACATTAAATACCTATTGGAAGTGATAATTTTGGGTAAGCATAGCTAGTAGGGGCATTCTAGTAATGATTTATTTTATAATTGTAGCATGTCACTAGGTTCCATCTCTTCTCTTTTAAAATAAGGATAAAAGAAGAAAATAACTAATAAGTTCAAAAAATTAAAATAAAATCAAAAGGATCACATGATGAAATAAGGTCAATATAGCACACATCATGATTAAAATAAAATAGTGGAGATAGAAGAAAAGGAACCCAAGGTATCTCTATTGGGGCTATGGATGCCTCACTGATAGTAGAGTAATGTCTGAGATTCTCTAATTTTTTGATCTTTAATAGATACTATAATGAAACCTATATCTTCATCAAGCCTTTGAAAAACATTTCACAACATGGGTTAAATAAACTACATGTTTGACACACATAGATCTAATAAATTATAAGGAGAGGATGTTGTGTGAATTAACTTAGGAGTCTCTTTCATTTTTTTGATTTAAATATTATTATATGGCACACTTCATAACTAATTGAGACTATGAAACCAAATTTTTGGGTTCTTGAATACTTAGGATTATTCCCCCTATGAGTTGCCATTTGTTTTACCTAATATCCCCTTTCTTTCTATAGGAAATGGGGACCCACTTTTTTTTAGACTATGGTCTCAACTTTGAGCCCCCCATTTATATGTTTATGAAATTTTTTGAGAAAGGACTAATTATTGACCTTCATATATTAGCAAAATGGCATTGGTATATTATGCTTTTATTGACTAACACTTGAATTCTTTTATGACTTATTTCTATCAAGATTATTATATAATTCCTTTAGATATTTTGTTTGACTTCTCTTTATTGGACCTATCTTTATCAAATATTTTACCTAAAGCATTTGGTCTTTGTCAAGATTTTTTTCCATGGGTTTTTTTCCACAGACTTATCTTTGTCAAGGATGTTGTTGTGGACATTTTGTATGAAACAATTGTTTTGATGGAATTGATCTACATGTATTTTTACCATGGGAATTTTACCCAACAAAATAGACTTATCCTTTGGCCTTTTTGAGATTTCCCTTCATCCTTTATGAAGTATATCCTTAGGTACATTCATCATGGATGAATGCCCTATGTAGTAGACCCTTTGGATTGTTAATAGATATAAATCACCCTTTTGAATTTTTAAATGGACCTTTGGAATTTTGATATTAACCTTCGAGACTTTTGAAATGCCCTTCAATTATCTAAACCTACCCTTTGGTCTTTGTGCAACATGCCCTTTAGCCTTTTTTTATGACCATTTTTCCAGACAAAATTCCTTCAAACCTTTTGTAATTGTCCTTTAACCCCTCTATACCTACCCTTCAAGAATTTTTTGTCCCAAACCTTTGCCTTTTTGAACCATTCCTTTGGACATTTTGTCTGAGACATTTTCCCTAAGGAAATGAATGTACACTTTAGGCTTTGCATAACTTACCTTTTAGGACTTTTTTCATGAGCCCTTTCCTATCAAAATATACCCTATGAAGTAGACCCTTCAAGAATTTTTGATATGAAGTAAACCCTTTATCCCTTTTGAATGTGCCCTTTGTGACTTTTGTCTTGGGCATTTATACCCTAAGAGCTTATCCTTTATAGCTTTTTCCCTAGGCTAATTCCTGTAGACTTTGTGTCTTGGACATTTTATCTAATGTAAAAAGCCTAAAACAAATCCCCCAAGGGCACATGCCCTTCAAAATTTCTAAGATGACCCTTCTAATATTTTTAAAGTGACCCTTTGGCCCTTTCTAAAGTGACCACTTACCCTTCGAGACTTTTGTCTCAAGCCATTTTTTCCTTAAGTCGATTCCTTTAGAACTTTTATCCTAAGCCTTTTTCCATTTGGCTAATTATTTCTAAAATTTTATCCAAAAAAGCATTCCCTTTATCCCTTTTGACACCATACCTTCAAACATTCCTTCAAAAAATTTGTCTAACAGAATTGAGTCTTCAAGAGAATTGTTGTGGACATTTTGTCTGAAATAATTCCCCTGACAGAATTTATGCTGACTTTGCATCTCAAAAATTTTATCTAATGAAAATTGGATCCCCACAATAAAAAGCCCAAACATTTCCCCCCACAATAATTTCCCTAAGACCAATACCATATTTTTATGTGGTACCCCTACTTAGACAAAAATTTTATTATGTTTTGAGCTCATTTTAAGATTTTTTTAGCCATGTCCAAATCATATTTTATTAATACAAAAACCTTAGGATAAAATATTCATGTATGGTCCTTTATATATGTTTCCAAAAGTATTATAAGTCCTCTTTTTGTTTATACTTGCAGGAGAGAAGTGAACTAAGAAACAATAAGTGTCTAGCTCATAGGTAGTTAAATCGATGTGATGGTCTCATGGGCATCCTTTAACAGTAGCACAAACATTAAAATTAAACTAAAAAATACAAGGGGATGTGTTCAAATTGTGATGATGTATTTGACAATTGTGTGGACATCAAATTCAAAATTAACAAAAAAAATAATAAGGGATTAAATTGAAATGATCGTGTGGATATCATTGATGATCGTGAGGATATAATTGATGATTGTTTGGATAATAAATTTAAGCTCATAAATTAGCCATTTTAAAATCAAAGGTTATTGGGCCCAAGTAGATCAATGGCTAGTTTTGATCCATATAGTTATTTTGATAGTGTGAGATTGATAGATAATTTTCAAATGAATGAGGATGTGCCAAGTGTCAAGCTCATGAGAGTCAATGATTCAAATCATTAAAATCCAATTAAACTCATTAAACTAGTGCATAAAGATCAATGTTGTGAGATCAATATGGACTTTTCAAAGATCTTAGAATTAATCAAGTGTTGAGAGATGTCACATTTTGAAACCTAACAGGGTATTACAAATAGAATACGTAGATATTTGGACTCTTGAGCAAAATTTATAAATTGATATTAGGTCTCATAGTTAAGCTAGAGTATGAACATGCATGTCTTAATCTGAACAAAAAATATAAAAGTGAAGATCTAGATTCTATAAAAGGCATGGGTGAGCATGCAATGCACAGTTTAAATTATTCACAACTAATAGAAGTTTCATTAGATCTAAAACATTGGTAATGTGATTTTAGTCCTTCAGGCATATGTCTGAGTTCCATTTGAAGGTGGCTACTCTCAAAGATCAATAGGTTTTTCTCATAACCTATAAAAGGAGCCATGTATAGTTTTAGTAAACAACACATATTTTAAATTTTGCATAGAGATCAAGATATAAGTGTAAAAAATTACCTCTATCTTTGTACAGATGCACATGTTGCATAGCTTTGGCAAATGCTAATTTAAATTGATAACTGCAAGTAGAATTTTATGCAATTTTGAGCTAGAGTTAGAAATAATGTTATGAATACCACATGTAATGACCTTACATGAACTTCAAGGATGAGGTGACCCCTTCCCCAAGTTTATATAAATAATTATAATCTAACTTGGATTTTTATTAGATAGTTTTGAATACAGGAGTAGTATTAGTTTTGATCATTAGTAAATGTGTTTGTGTATTTTATTTCTAATTTATATGTAATTATTTATTACTTTCTTTGGTTGTATGTTTTAATAATATTTAGTGTGAAAAAGTTGTGAATGGATTCTTAATTATTTTGATTGATGTAATAGTCTATATATGTGTAAACAACTATTGAAAGATTGGTAAATATATTGGTTAAGATAGTCAAGTTCAAATTGATTCATGATTATGATTGTGCATGACATATGTCTTGTATGTAGTATTAAATGTATATGCAATAGCTAGCTTAGATAATTCACTAGCTCGAGCCATAATCTCTTGATTAAGGGTGTGTAATAGCTACCCTAGAAAGAGTAATATTTGTCATAGGTTTATGAATTTCTTACATATTTATCTCCTTAGACTTCTTATTTATGTCTGACTTTATGTTTGTAATTACTACTAGCAATAGGCATATGTTTTGAGAGCACTTATCATTTTAGAAATCAACCATGAAATTAATTCTTTAGAACCATAGAAGCTTTATTTTATTTCATTACCTTTACCTCATTTTGAGTTTATTTTGAGATCTACCCACTTTAGATTAGCAACCATCCACCCATCCAACTCATGTATAGATTCACTACCCTTATTAGTAATCACACCTCCATCCAAGAACCTTGTTAACAACCTGCATGCCCTACCCACTATTCCATCAATAGATTGTAATAGACTAAAAATGTGAAACTCATGCCTTGGAGTGGATTTTATCTCCATTAAGATCCTAAAATGTTAGAGGCTACCTCATTAAGGTGGTGGTGTGCATAAAACCCACATGAATAGGTTGAAACATGAGCAAGTCATACAATGGTTGTTCCATCACTGTTAGAGTTCAGTCAAGCATCATAAGAAGACGTAGTTATAGCCATGATGGTTATGAGGAAGTCCCATCACCATTAAAGTATAGTCTCAAACTTTGGTACAAATTTTTAGAACTTATATTGTCTATTTTATGGGGTTGTAGTATTATTCCTTGATTGTGTTCATTTTTGTAAAGAGATCTATGCATAAAATGAGTAATTGGGTCTTGTAAGGTTCAAAGGTAGAATAGGTCTAGTTATACCTAATGGAGATCAAGAAGGAATATCTATAACCTATAGGTTTTTTTATTGATATTATAGTTATATGAAAAATAATAAATGAAATTGGTTTTCAATCTATAGTAAAGACCTATGATTAGATGGAGTAGGGGCATATATATAGTTATGACAAAATGTCTCATCTATCAATATAGATATATCCTCAACAAGTTTGGTACTTATAACCACTCAAAGTAGATGTTGTGATGGATCTATCATTTTCAAGATATCAAAATTTTGTCTTCACAAGAAAGCAAGTGGAAGGTGGCGTAGAAGTTAAAGGAATAGTTTTGGAGATTAAAAAAAGAAGTTGGAAAATTCATTTATATTTTAGAGCATTTAAATATTTTCTCCAATAGTAATCCCATGACTCATCATTCAAAATAGATTCTTGTCTTCTAGTGGATCTCTCAACCAATGAGAAAGTTTGAAGATTGTTGGACTTATTGATGAGGGCTAGTCCTAATTAGATTAAAATGTGGCAAAGATTTCAAGAAATGTGGTGACATATCATTTATTTTTGTTTTTGATGCATGCTCTTCCTCTCTCTATTCTCCTTTTCTCTATATTACCCATTCTTTCTCTTTTATAAAAATAGATCATTTTTTGGAGTATTAGAGGACTCTGAGATATTTCAACATATACTCCTCTTGATTATAAAAAACCTTGTTAAGCATTTGTAATAACTACCTCTTGATGCAATAAATATTTTATTTACCTATCTCTTTCCTTAGATCTATGTTGAGTGAGTTGTGCATGATGGCTTTGTTAAGGAAATTATTCCATATCCATTGTCCTCCTTTTTGACCTCTTTTAGGGTGTTCTCAAGCTATTTGTAGGTCTAGATTAGTGTTATTTTTTCCATTTATGTAAGCTCTTAGTGAGTCTTAGAACTCCTCTTTATTTTCTTTCATTTCTTCTTGAACATAGTCTATGAAATACTTATGCAATTATCTTGATTTTTAGGTTGTGTGAGCTAGTATTGTCTTGTGTTGATCTAGTGTGGGTTCAAGCTTATAAGAGTTTCCCATTTGTATTTGGTGCATCAAAATTTACCATTATTAAGATCCATTTTCCCCTTTATAACCCTTTTCCCTATGAAATAATTAGTTTAGGTGATTCATCATAAGGAATTTGGCCTTCTCTAGAGGTCCAATCCCACTATAGGTGATCCATATCCTAGGGTTATTCCCATAGTGTAGCTCAATTACAGAGAGCCTGAATAACATTTTCCAAGGGTCAAAATTGATTATACAATAGGACCATTGGAGAAGAAGTGATCATTCAATAGGTAAGTATAGTAATGATGTTTTCTATAATTGTCATAATATGGGACATATTACAAGATTCTATCCTAATATAGTTATAAGGCCCTCAAGACTTAAAAAAAAATGCATCTATTAGAATGAATGAGAAGGTCCAAACATTGGTATGGAAGTGAAAGAAATTTAGGACTAATCATACTGAGCCCAAGAGTCAAGATGCATTATTTGCTAATGACTAAAAGACTAAAGGAAAAGAATCTATTCTATCTTAGATTACCTTTAACATTAAAAATGAAGGCATGAAATGGTATATAAATAGTGGTTATTTAAGAAACATGATAGAAAACAAATTCAATTTAATATTATTTAAGAATAATGTTGTAGGAATAGTGATATTTGGAGATAAAACAATTGTTAATATAGTTGGCAAAGGTGTCTTCAATTTGGATAATGGAAAGAATAAGAAAAAGAATATGTTGTATGTGAAAAGTTTGAAACATAACCTTCTTAGTTTAATTAAAATTTGAAACCAAGGACACACACTAACCTTTCATGATAGAGGGTGTGATATAAGGAGAGCCAAATTAAGAAGGCTAATTATCAATGATAAGAAAACTGAGAACAATATACATGTCTCGAATGATATCAAGAAGAAGATATTATTTATGAGTAAGATGGATTAATGTTAGATATGGAACAAAATATTGGGTCACCTAAACTTTGATTATATGGACAAGATAAGCACTAATACATTTCTGAATAACATGTTGAAGATCACCAAACCAACAAAAACACTTTACAAGGCATGTCAACATGGTAAGCAAACTAGAAGAAGGTTCAAGTCTAAGGAGTAATATAATAGAATATATTTAGAGCTAATACACATTGATATGTATGAGCCTATAATAATCCAAATCATTCAAAGATATAGATACTTAATGTTACTTAAATATGACTATGCAAGATGACTTGGGTAGCATTCTTGAAAGAAAAATTATAAGCTCTTGACAAGTTCAAAGCATTCAAGGCTCTTGTTGAGAATGAGAAGAATCATAATATCAAGTGCCTAAGATATGATAGAGGATAATATCTTTGGTCTAATGAGTTTGATGAATTTTATGAGGTCCATGGGATAAGGAGAGAGTTTTTAGTAACTAAGACATGTCATAAAAATGGGTTAGTGAAAAGAAAGAATAAGATAGTTTAAGAGATGGAAATAACTATGTTAAATGAGTCTAGATTATTTAATATATATTGGAGAGAGGTAGTGATCACTTTAGTCTACATCTTGAATATAGGATAGATAAGGACTAATGGAAATAAGACCCCTTATGAACTATGGAAGTGTAGACCTACTAATGTGGAACACTTTAGAGTGTTTGGGAGTAAATGTTTCATCAAAAGAGATGAGGAAGACTTAGATAAGTTTGATTCTAGGTCTGATGAAGGTATATTCTTGGGATACTTATCAATGAGTTTGACCTATAGATGTTATAACAATAGTTTGCAAAAGATAGTGGAAATCAATAATGTGAAGATTGATGAAACAAGTAAATCACACTCACAGTCAATAGATACATTAGAGAATATAGACTTCAAGAATTGATAATAAATAATAGAGGTTGATCAAGAAGAAGAGGAAGTTGAGGAAATATAAGGATCAAAAGGCCCCTCAATACAAATTCAAAGAGATCATCCTGAACTAAAAATCATTAGCAATAAGGATACATGTATGCAAACAAGGAAAATACTATTAAATAACCTAAATCAATATAATTTTGATCTATAATCTAAGATTGAACCTAATAACCTTATAGAAGCAAATAAAGACAAGATTTGGATAGGTGATATGAATGAGGATTTACACCAAATAGATAACAATGAGACTTAGGAACTAGCTCCTAAGCCTAAAGATAAGAATGTCACTGACACAAAATGTATGTTTAGAAAAAATCTAAATGAATATGGAGAATTCACTAGGAACAAGGCTAGATTAGTATGCAAGGGATATGCACAAATTTAAGGAGTAGACTTTGAGGAGACCTTCGAACTAGTGGAAATATTGGAGGCCATAATATTATTGTTAGCATATACAAGATTTAAAAGGTTTAAGGTGTACCATATTGATTTCAAATCTACCTTTTTGAATGGGAACATGGAAGAGGAGGTGTATATAGAGAAACTTTAGGGGTTCTCACTATCAGGTAATAAGTACTATGTTTGTATATAGAAAAATGTTATTTATGGTCTAGATCAATCTCCTTATTCTTGGTATGCCATATTGGATAGGTATTTGTAGGATCAAGGATTCAAAAAAGGAGTTGAAGATAGTAATATGTACATAAACATCAAAAATGACATTAGTTGATATTATTTGTCTATGTGGATGACATCATCTTTGGTGGAAATAGTGAGAGTATGACTAAAGCCTTTGCAAGTGTGATGAAGGAGTTTGAGATATACATATTGGGAGAATTATCATTATTTCTTGGGATATAAATCAATCAATTAGAAAGTGCTATATTCATCTCAAAAGCCATTAACATAAGAGAGATGTTGAATTTTTTTGAAATGGAATATTTCAAAGATGTTAGTACACTTATGGTCAAAGGATGTAAGTTAAGAAAGAAAGATGAGTCTCCAAAGGTCAATAAAACTTTTTATAGGTTAATGATTCAAAGATTTCTACACACCACTACCTATAGACCTAATATCATACAAGTGATAGGTCTTGTGGGAAGACTTTAAGAAGATTCAATAGAAAATCATCCTCAAGAAATCAAAGGGATACTTAGGTGTCTTAAGTGGACTATGGATTTTAGGTTGTGGTATCCAAGGAGAAAGGAGTTTAAATTAATAGCCTATACAGATGCACATTAGGCAAAGAGCTTAGATGATAGGAAGAGTAATAGTAGAGGATCTTTCTTCTTAGGTGAGTGTGTAGTTTCATGGATAAGAAAGAAGCAACCATCTATGGCATTATCCACATATGATTCTAAATACATTGTATCATCTTCATGTAGTATTTAGGTCTTATGGGTGAGAGAAACATTAAGAGAATACAAGGTGGAGTATGATGGTCATATCACTATTTATTGGGATAATATAATTGATATAATAATCTCAAATAACCCTTTTATGAACCCAAGGACTAAGCACATTCCCATTAGGTATCATTTCCTAAGAGAGTAGGAAAGTGAATAAATTGTTTCACTTGAATATGTTTCTATAGAGGATAAAATTATAGACATTATGACTAAGCCAATTATAAAGTCAAATTTTGAAAATCTAAGATAGGAATTGGGTGCAATTCCTACCCCTAGCACTCATTAAGGAAGCCAAGTGCTTAGGGGTAGCTAATCATGTGGTTCATTAGATCAAAAAATAGGTGAGTATTGATGAGAGGGTATGCATGGAGATAGGGGAGATTAGTAGCTCTCTATTATGAAGTGTTAAGATAGTGATAAAAAGAATGGTTTCTTGAAGTATAGTTTTAGTGTTCTATAATTTGTCTACAATAACTGATATGAGCCTAAGGTGAGTTGTTGTTGGCATTTCATTATGTTGTTGTTGAATTTTTATTTCAAGGATCAGATGGTAGTTTATGAAAGACCCTTTTTCATTAATTTCAAAAGGGGGAGCATGAGTAAATAGGAAAATTACTATTTTGAAGTGATTTAATTTTTGTAGTTTGTTCACCATCAATGACAAAGGGGAGTTTGTTGGCATTTTGTTATCATTGATGTCAAAAGGGTTCATCATGTAAAGGAATAATGGTCATTTATTTCAAATTTTTGTCAAGTGCTTGGGAATGGTAGTGACATAACAGAGTGTTGATCAATGAGTGAGTATTGTGGAGTTGATTATACTATTTAAAGTGTGTTCTCAATTAACAACATGATGTTATCAAAGGTGATTAGTGATAAAGGCTGATTTTGTCATTAATTTTTCATCTTGTGAGGTTTGGTTTCAAAGATTTTAAAGTGCATGGAAGAGATATGTCAAGTGCATCTTGTGAGTTTTAATCTCAAAGATGTTCAAGTGAATGGAAGAGAGATGTCAAGTCATATGAAGCTTGGTCATGTCATTTTAGGTTTGCATGAGGTTGTGGAAGATTATTGACATTATAAAGAGAATTTTGAAGTGATATGAGTAATTTTTAATGTATTATGTTTTTTTATTTCATGTCTTATTGAGATCATAACATGTAACAAACATGTCAAGGTGTCAAGTGCATTGAAGCTTGAACCTAGTCATGGCATGGTGAAGGTATGAGTTGGTAATATGATGAGGTGAGTTAACTTAGGCATGTGATTGTTTGTTAAGGTTTTTTGAGATTGATAATAAGGTTTAGATGCACTCATAATTTTTTAAAGTGTGTCTTTGAAGTTAGGTCCTTCAATCTTAGTCTACACCTAGACCATTCTTTAACCCTACCTAGCCTAATGGGGAATGAGGATAGGATTTTAAGGTGAATGTGTTGAGGATAGAATTTATATAGGTAATTAAAGTTGTCTTAGGAGTTATCATGAATTATGAGACCATCATTTTTAGGAAAAGGGACAAAAAGTGCTTTTAATGTCTCTCAAGTGCATAGAATGAAGGTATGCAAACTTGAGAAGAAATTTCAAGTGTTCATTGGAATGTGTAACTTCTATATGGGAACATGATATATTTTTTAGATATGGGTAAGGGTAATTTATAATATCTCCATTAATTAGTTTTGGATTTAAGGGGTAATCCTTTTATGAGCAATCATTGACACTAAAACCTTTGTTAAACCTCCCTAAAACCCTAATAAGCACCTAATGTGGAATATATTATTTAGAAAATCCTATAATGGTCTAAAATTCCTATAAAAAATATTTTATAATGTATTAAACTCTTTTAAGTGCCTCTAGGTGGTGGTGGTTAGTCAAATGAGAGAGAAAATGCATAAATATAGGGTTATTTGTTAATAAGTTTTTGTAACTATCAAAAGTTGCATTATTCAAGGAAATTAAATGGATGAAAGAATAATATAGAGACTCCTAATTCATGAAAATTATGGTTTTTAGATAGATTAAACCCTTTAAATATGCTAAATTGGTCTTCCAAGTTAGTCAATCACAGATAGACCAAATGGAGTAAATAATATAAAACCCAAGCAGAAATGAGAAGATAAATTTGAGTGTGTTTTCATGGTTTAATGATGAAACCAAATGCATGGAATTTTTTTTTATTAATTTTAATTAATAATTTTTTTTGGCATACATTTTGAAGGCTATTGAATATGGTGATAATGTTTCTCACAAGTTGACTTGTTTGCTTCAGATAAGATTGTGTGATATAAGGTCAAGAAATTGATGTACAATACCAATATTTTCCATTTGACCATATTATATTTATATATAATAATTATATATATATATATAATAGGATCATTTACATTCATAATAATTTATTTAAAGTGTTTGCATATGTGTTGGAGGTCTAAGTCACCATGACTGTGTTTTTGAGTAATATGATAGTTTTGAGTGAGTATTGTGATGAGTTGATCTTGAAGTCTTAAATTTTTAGTGAAAGTGTCTAATTAATTTTTTAATTACCTTAAATTCATTTATAATATGTGTATTTACTCGTTTGATCATATTTTAGTGTCTTAAGTGTCTTCTAAGCGTTGTTTTTCAAGATAGACATTTGATGTACATAGGCCTATTCGGATAGTTTATCTTAAAAGAGGTTTCTTGGTATAAATGAAATATATAAGTCTTAAAAAACATGGATGAGTTTATTAGATGTCTTATTCTAATTTATTTACTAGTTTTTATTTTTTGGATAAATCTATTTAGGCCCAATAGGATCAATATTTAATGTTAAGAAGATAGACCTAATGCAATTAGGTCTCCTTAAGACCTAAAAGTGAAATGAGGCCTAATAGAGTTATGATAGACCAAAAGGGATTCAATTTTATTTGAATAATGTTTAGGATATATCTAAAGACCTATTTTATACCCAAACTAATATTTTAACAATGTGTGTCTAACCAAGTGATATATGAACAAGAGATGAGTATATATAAGGCATTTTAGGCCTATTTGAAGGAATTTAGTGTAAGTGAATGGATTGATAAATAAATGAGACTAAGGAGGTTGTAAAATAAGTTTTGAAACCTAATTTATAACATATAATCATACCACAAAGATCATACATTTTTTTTGGAGTTGAATATCAAGGTCATATGACATATTCAGTCTTACAGAGGGTTAGTTGAGAGAAAAAGTGTAGAGGTAGTTCTGAGAGAGATAAAGTGTAGTAGAGTTGAAGAAGATATCATTGTTTATTAAGAGGATATAAAATTTGAACTAGATATGTGCTCCTAATGTATGATAGTGGATAGATAAAATAGATATCTGAGTGGAATATTAGAAAAAATAAGGTTGATTGGCTAAATTAGGGCTTGGTCAAAGAATGAGTTGAAGATTCCTTATAAGCTAATGCTTTAAGGATTCATCTTGGTTGAGTTGGTGCCTATTCAAGATGGTATTATATATACCTTATAGGTTGGTGCTTTAAAATGTTTCCTTTAACTAGTTTGGTGCTTAGTCATAGGGGTTTGTATCCTCCTAACAAGTGGGTGCTTAATAAATTTGGGTTTGGTACTCCATGTTGGGTTGATGCTCAACTAAATTTGATACATTTTCTTATAATATAGTTTTTACAATCTTTTTTTATATGTGTTTTATCCCCCATGAGGGTTTCCCACATATTTGATGTGTTATCTTATTTCATTCTCATGTGATTGGTTCTTAATGAATTGCTAGATCAGTATGTTTCTTTCATAGTTCATAGATGAGTGGATGTAACTGATTGAAAGTTTTTAAAGATTGATTCACTCCCCTCTTATTCATTTTGCTTCCAAAAATATGAGCATAATTTTTTAGTGTAGATTATATGTTAGATCTAAGATTGAAAAGTCTACTAGGATAGATATAAAAATGTATATGAATAATAAATCAAAATAATAAATTGATTATCTACCTAGGGATATGGGTCATGATGTATATCACATCACCCAAGTAGCAATGGGAAATGGATGAGTTACATCATGGCATCTTAAACTAGAGTGTGTGATAAGTATAAAATAAGTGTCATGGATAATAGACGTACAAAAAATCATACATACGATGCACATGAGGCA
This sequence comes from Torreya grandis, assembly GCA_037957365.1. Classification (NCBI taxonomy): domain Eukaryota; kingdom Viridiplantae; phylum Streptophyta; class Pinopsida; order Cupressales; family Taxaceae; genus Torreya; species Torreya grandis. The sequence continues at coordinate 903,582 of JARHVA010006263.1, read as the reverse complement.
CACAAAGTAGACCAAGGGGACATAATACAAGGGACATGGGAAATTTTCACTAAATCTAAGAAAGAAAGAAATATAATTACATGTTAAAATATACATGTACATAATAGTAATCAAGTTTTATTAGATCCACATAGCAAGACATTTTCAAATGTTTTCATACATAATCAGGAAGGCACATATAAGAACATGGGCACATGTCCAAAGCATACATATAGTGAAACTAAGTGTCATAGATTAATATATCAATGATCTATTCAAATATCCTCAAATAAAAGAAACATATAAATAAAAGCAAGTCTACACTAAAAGATATAAATTAATGTATTCATGAGCATGTGGTAAAAATATATATAATAATAAAGATCTACATAAGTTGAGTCTAAAGTAGTAGTACTCAACTAAAAATCTAAGTAGGTGTAGGATGATCTATATCACGATATAACAATTATAAATATGTGATGTAGAGTATAGAAAGATGTAACTTGGAAATCAAAATTTTGTATAGGATGTTTCTAAATGGGTGATTTTATCAAATTAGGAACCCATGCATCTATGTCTATGCATCCATGGGTAAATAGTAGTAATTATGGATCTATGTAGTGAACTTGAGTCATGTAGAAATCTCCAAGCACTCAATAATAATAAGTGAATCATGTATATATGATAAATATTGACTAAATTAAGATAGTGATCATATGTAGTGTCTAGAAAATATAAGAAGTGTAAATATGTAAATTCATACAATCTATAATTTTGTATTTTGTGATTAAATATTTGAATGTTTTTGTATTTTGGAATATTATACTTTATTTTTATTTTTTTTACATATAAACTATATATAAGCAACATGAAATGAAACTATATATCAGGAGAAAAAGATAATGAAACTTTCTAAAAGAAGGGGGGATCACACTAATTAATGAGTCTCATGGGAGACTCACTATCAATGTGACTGATATAAAGTAAAGGAGCAATAATTGTACATGTTGTATGAAAAGGTGATTGAGGTTCCAAAAACCTATTGTAACAAATGATCTATAACTGGTACTTCTTATAAAGTGGTGTTATGAATTAATGAAGTTGACTAGGGTGTCTTGTGAACTATAGGGGTCTTAGGCACCCATCTGGTAGAAGATGTTATAGCTGTCATGGGTGCATTATTCTAAAAACCCTAGGAAGGTAGTAATATTGATATTAGAATGAAAGGAGTGGAAGGAGGCCCTATAAAATCCAAAACATATATTTAACACATGGGTATCTCTAATAATGGCCTCCATGAGAGATTTTGCATATGTGGTAACACTGTAGGAGTAGCCTCACTTATAGTTATGGCTCCACTAAACTCTATGTTGTACTGATGGGAACTATGGTTGGATGTATAATTGGTAACTATGGTGTGACTACCTATGGGATCAATAAGGATAATCATATGAGATACCCTCAATCATGACCACCTAATTAGCACATATGTACTTCATGGATTAGTTGACATTAGATGGAATGGATTATAACTACTATATCCATTCCCTACCCAATAACATGTCAAATGTTCATACACTAGGTACTACTAATAATCTAGTGGCCACATGTGCTACTCTAGATTATAGTGGAAGTATAATCTCCCTAATGGAGCTTTAAACATGGACACTAAAACCATGAATAATTATGTTTGTTAGAAAAATGTCCTTTATCAAACAACCCAAATGCTATATAAGTGTTATATTTAACATCATAATACTTGAAAGTTGTTAGGGATAACACTCTAAATAAGATGATGATAAATTTAGGCTCATACAAAGAGTTCATATAAATCTTAATCATCATCAATAATATCCTACTCTAATAAAGTGATGAGTGGTCTAGATGGTATTGTAGTATGATAAACATCATTATATTATGTAATGAGTGTGAATCCTCTATAGTAGTGTGATAATATGCTTGTGGTGGATATGCCTGATACATATAGTGAACACTTAAAGCTCCCCATGTATCATTATTTGTATGCTTTAGAAATAGATCAGATAATATTTTCAATGTCTTATTTTTCATTTGTTGAACTTTGGATGTCATTGTGGGTGTTCCCACTTCAGTTATGTTGGCCTATATCAAATCTTATATCTTATGTTTTAAGATGATGAATCTATTTGTAGTATGGCTTGGTGCCCTATGATATTATAATAAAGCATTGAAATAATATCTCTTTTAAAAATGTCATGTCATCTCAACTTCTTTGATTAGAGGGAGAGATAATACATTGCACTATAGGAGTTATAAAACATATGCCAATGATTCTAGAAGGTTAGTGAAAACTCTCTATAAAGGAGGTGATAAAACAAGATGAGGAGATGACTTTGGAGCTATATTAATTATGTCCTTTTGATCATTATTATTTTTATTGGCCCTTACTTTTTATGAAGGCCTATTATATCTCTTAGGAGTTAATTCTAGTCTAGTTGTATATTTTATTTTTTGCATAGATAGAAGCTTGAATTCCTCTATTTCATTGTGTGGCATAAATTTGTGAAGGTCAGAAACTTTTTGGACAAGATAATTTCATGCAATTCTAGTACTAATCTTTGTTTGAATATGAGTTGGATTTATCAATCTTTCATGGGGCTAGTAATATTTTCAAATATAGGTATATAGCACAATATATATTTTTAAATAAGCTCATTAGATTTCTTCTTAAGTTGTGATACTTGAGCATATGAGATCTTATCACTGATGTTAAATGAGAAGTGTGATACAAACATATCTTCTAATTTATTAAATTTGGTGATAAACTAATTTGAAAGATCATAAAACCACTATAAGCCATAATAATTTAGATTACATGGAAACAAGTTACTAAATATCTAATCATTAGAAACATAGTCCAAAAATGCTACATGGAAATCTCATAGATGGTTCTATAGGTCACCCTTACCATCATACAAAATAATCTTGGGTGCCACAAGTCTAGATGGAAAAAGAGTTGCTTCTATGTGATGTGACAAAGGTGTTTGTAAATTAATATGAAAATTCAAGGCATGTGATATCTCAGTATCTCCCTACTCAAGATGTAACACCTTATCCTATAGAGAATGAATATCATGCATAAGGGATTGTAAATATAGAGAGGAGAACTAGGCATAGGAGGTGTAGCTACTACTGAAGGCTCCCAAATTTTTTTAAAAAAATGTTCTAGAAGCTGAGTTGTCCTCGAAGTAGTTATATCAATATTGTTATCTAGGGGAGTAGAAGATTGGCCATTATTTAATTTTTAAATTTCTTTATGGATAATATTGATAAGGTTTTCTTGCATATATTAATTTTTGGAAATGAATCTTGTAATTATTTCCTATCAAATTTATTGAATCTATTTTTTAATTATGTTATTGTAGGTTGGGGAGTAGGAAAAATAATAGTTGTATATTGTGAACCTTTAAATAATTTTAATCTAAAAAATATTGTAATAATTAAATACGAAAATAATTTTGAGATTTTAAAACTAAAATTTGAGCATTAAAAAAAAAGGATACAAACATTAAGAGGATATAAATCTAGGGTTTTAGTAGTATTCAAAGTAACTCGGGTTCCCCAAATGTTTTAACTATTTAGTGTTTATGGTGTTTAAGACCTAGGTTTTTAAAGGTATGAGTATAGTAAATTAGAATATAAATATTTAATAAATATATCCACTTATTTATAATATAATTTACTTAGTTTGACCTTTATGAAAATAGTAATAAATAATGGAACAAAGTACTTAACTAGAGGTTGACTAAAATGGGAGATCTGGAGGCTACAAACTAGGATAAAGGTTGATATGAGTGTCAAGGATAGGACCAAGGTGTCAAAACCCTTCCTATATAATATCATTATTTTATTGAAATTCAACTTATATTTTGAGAAATGAATAAGAAGAAACTATATACAAGTATGGTTGAAAAACTTGTTTGATTACGACATGTCAAATAAGATGATTGTGAAGAACTCCTTTTTAGATTGGGAGGATAAATTGAAAATAATATAACACTAAATAAAATGGTTGATTAGATAGATATATGGGTGGATTGCATAACACTAGCTAGATCCTAAAACCAAGGACTTCTTTGGGAAATGTCAATCCACATGTTTTAAATAATTAAGTTTAGAAAATAGAACATAAAGTATCACATCAATAATCAAAGTCTAATGAAATTGAACATAATAAATGATTGTTAAATAAATAGACTAAAAATTATTAATATAGTAATAAAAAATTCAATACGAATGTTAAATGGGTCAAGTGTGGTTCAGAAAAAAAAGGTTAGGGGTCTGTAAATAGGAAAACAAAAGAAAATTAGATTTGGTTGAGGGTAATAGGGTGAAAATAGCTTGCTATTATTTTCTACCATAGTGACCATCTATGGTTGATGTGACCATTAATAGTTGAGGTGACCATCAGTGGTTGAAGCAATCATTAGTGGTTGGACAGACTATCAGTGGTCAAATTAACCATCAGTGGTTATTATGTGTAGGCTATGGGTAATAAATGGCTAATTGATGAGATTCTAAAAGGTAATCCTAGGAGATGGGTTTACACCAAGCTAATTTTGAAATAAAAATAAATTAATTGAATAGTGTAAAATAAATACTTAGCTTGTATAAGATTGATCAAATGAGTGGTTGAAGTGGTTGGCTCATTGGTTGGCTCATTGATAGAATCTAGCATGATTTTGGTAGAGTAACGGTCCTTGGCTATTGTTTGAGGGGAAATAGAAAGTTGGCTCTCTACCATGATGACTAGATTATTGGGTTACTAGAAGGATTCCTAAAAAAGAAGCTTTAGATGCAAAATCTCTTGATAGTTATAGATCACCTTTTTCCACCTCTTGATCCTCTCTTCTTATAAACAAGGAAGCAGAGGTGCAAAAAGATGTTAACTAGGCTTTTGAATTATAACTCACACATGCAATAGATTGCACATGGATTTAAATGAGTTATTTTTAGAAAATTAAGGTGGAGCTGATGTGGTTATTTAGTTAGTTAGGTGATGAAACCCTAAATATCAATAGTAAAGGTGACTGTTAGTGGTCAAGGGCCAACATAAAAAGGTAGTTAAAGGGTGGGCTTAGTTAGTTGGTCAAACTAACCATGGTCAGGCTTGGTTACAAAGGATCAAATTGGTCCCAAGGGGGTCCTAAGGTGGTCCAAGGGAGTTTTGACATTTAAAATTGTAGTGTGTATATTTATGGTAACTACATTTTCCCCCTTTTTTAATGTGGATTTGACACAACAAGCTTCAAAACAAAAACTAATTCCTAGTCAAAGGTCTAGATGCCCAAAGTATGGTAGGAGGTGTTCTTCCTCAAATTAGGAGTTGATGAGGTAAAATAGAATCAAGTTCTAGTTTGATAAGGTGGTTGAAGGTGATGATGAAGGTATATGTCATGAATATGGGTGATAGGTTGGGCACTAAAGCACAAACAAGAACACAAAGTGTGATAGCCAAAATCATGTAAAGACTAGGTTACCATAGATGATAAAAATAAAGGTCAATGCTATAATAACAATTGATAAGTGGACCATGTTATCATATTTAGGCATGGTGGATTGGTACACTCATAAATTTAAGTCTCCTAGATAAGTTATTTATGTCTATGGGCATCCACGGTAGGAATTTCTCCTAGTGAAAACATAAACTGGTCAAGGGAATTTATGGGTATCTAAGGTAGGAAGTGCTCTTGATAAGACATAAGTGGATCTAGTATGCACGAGGTGGCACATGTACAAAAAGTGGTCAACATGGAAAGTGATATCTATGTGGTCAAAGGACCAGGAAAAAATCATCATAAAACACATGCTAGTTATGCTAAAATGGACCAGTCATGAGGTGATGAGGTGGTTGGTTAGGAGGAGAAGATAGTCTCCATGGGTAGGTGATGGATTTCATTTTGGTTAAAAGTGTGCTTGCTTGAGGTAGAAAATAAAAGGTTGAAAAACTTGACCATTGATGGTCAGGGGGTCTAAAGGCAACCATTCATAATCACCTTAACCATTGGCAATCAGGGGGTAGACCCTAAAAGTCTGGCATTTAAAAATAAAAATAACTTATCTCTTTTACTCATTGAAACTTTTGACTTGGAGCTCTATCCTTTTGTTGTATTGGGTGAAATTGATGGCTAGTGATTGATGAAGAAGTAATTTTCTGATCTAAATTGACTGAGAGGATTGAATGGACCAGAGAGGATGCAAGGTGGGTACATACATAGATGAGGATGAGAAGTAGGTTCCTAGATTTCTCCTTGATGATAGTTGAGGAATGAGGTAGGTGGTATTTTCATTTGGTATTTTAGGTTGATAGTAATCGCATTTGTATTTAATGTTTAAGTTGATTTTATGGGTGGGAAAGGTGTTGACCTAGTTGTACCCTAGGTAGGGTTTGCTCATTTTGGTAAAACTTAGTAGGTGATTACCAAATTAGGGAGGTTATGTCAGTGTGAGTAGGGTAGAGGGTAGCTAGGTTAGTGTATTTGTCAGATTTAGGTGTATATTTGGGTGAGAGTTTAGGGGGAGGGTATGGGTATTCCATTGATGGTCATAAACATTAAGCATTATTGGTCATACTTGACCATTGACAGTCAATGAATGTCAGTGATTGGCCACTCAACCATTAGTGGTCACCACAACCATTGGTTGTAGACTATGGTGGGGGCTGATTTTAAAAAGGTTCAATGGTTTGAAGTTGAAGGTTTTGATAGCTTAAATTTAGTGGTTGAGTATTTATGATAATGTTGTAAGGGTAGGGGTTAAGGGATTATGGTTTTATGTTTAGATTGGGGTAAGTTATATTAGGCAAAAAGGGTAGATGCGTAGTATTTGAGATAGGATAGGTTAGATGTTTATGAATTGAAAAGAGTGTGAGATAGGTGGAGTTCATAGGCAATAAAATAGTATAGAAAAATATTTTTTGTTGATATCAAATGTGATAGGTGCATAAGTATATCTAGATATGGGATTGGGTACCGCATATCTTTATATAGGTCTATCAGTAGATGACCCCAATAGATTGGGCACACATGAAGGAGGTCAAGTTGGGAGTGATGAGGAACTATCAGTATATACCACATGATGCATCTATGATCATGGCCCTCATCAAGACATGGGATTTATCCATGAACACATTCATACTACCCACTAGTGAGATGATGATCTTTCCAGAGGACATGCATAGGATCACTTAGCTACCCCTACAAGGTGATTTGATATATCATATTGAGAAGGAGGAGAGAGATGATTTATTAGAGATAATGTATGTGGATGATCATGATCATGTCAAATGTAATGTTAGGGGTTTTATCTATAATATCTTATAGCATAGGTTGATAGGAGAAAGGATAATTATTACTATGATGATGATGGTTGTTTCATGCTCTTCTCTTCCTAATTTGAGTAGTGGGAGATTCTCATATTTACTACTAGGGGTATTGGTTGAAATGTTTCTAGGCTAAATAATGTTTGGATGGGTACATATGCTTTTACTATAGATATACATGGAGTTATGGGGTTTTAGGGCCCACATGAGATATAACATTAGTGTCAATCTAGTTATATATGCATAGGCTTACAAGCACATCTGAGTGTTGTGGCTAGTGGGGTTGTCATGGATAGGATACACTTAGATAAATTTATTGGTGGGTTATATGAGGTGGAGAGATAACTTTGATGCTTCAAGAGTGGGTGGAGGATCTCATGATGTATATTTTTTAAGGGGTGCACTAGGTGCATTGGTGATGGGTGATATTATTTGGAGATCGTATGTTGGTTCCTAGAGTGGGATAGGTATAAGAGGTAGACTTTCTCTCTATGTAGTAATAGGTGGATCCTCGATAGGTGGGATGGAGAGGTAGAGCTCATCCCATTTAATAGGGTTTGGAGGTAGTTTGGCCTAGTATAGGGTATTCTAGCCACATTTCCTAGGTATAGGTGGGATGATGTTGAGATCTTATTACTAGAGACACATCCATTATGTACATTATTTAATCATGAGGAGTTTTTTGAAAGGCTAGTAGTTGATGATGTAGGTTTTATACATGGCTATCCTACATGGTAGTAAGATCTATATGTGGTATCAAACTTTAGTGGAGATGATGGTGGTATGACTCAGATGGATGTGGACCTAGTTGGGAGAGGTTAGTGGGCATAGGTTAAGGGAGGTGCCCCAGATAGATAAGTAGTAGTGGCACTAGGCATGGCATAAGCATAGGTTAAATCTCTATATGGATACGTTTCTACCTTACAAGGTACGGTGACTACACTCATAGGTGATAGGGACCAGGCTAGAGCTCCACTAGCTTTGGATACATAGGAGAAACTCCCTAATATAGAGAGTAGGAGGAGTAGTGACATCCATAGGACCACTCAATGACATCCCCATAACATGATACCTAGCCACAGTGGAGGAGCTATGGTATGATGAGTTTATTGTCTTGAGGTGGTGTCTTATTGAGCCTCAATGTGGTGAGTACAAAGAAATTTTTATAGGTAGTGATAATGTGGCACTAATAGGTCAATGGGCTACAACTCTAGGTGGATAAATATGTACTTAAGAGGTACGCATAAGGACCTAGTGGTGATCTAGGTGATAGTGGTGCCCTAATGGCATAAATATTATATAGTTTGGATATATTATATGTTATTATATATCATTTTTATTCTGGCCTATGAGTTGATGTAGTGACATGTACATTTTGAGATAGAGACATGTATATTGGTGTATACATTATGATGTTATTTGACTCATGATTTATATATGATCCATATTTATTTCTCACGGTCTATGTTTTGCTTTGATGTTTATGGGTTGATATGATGTTTATTTAATATGCTCATTTTATACAAATTATGCTTACATTATGGGTATTGGATATTGATGTAGACTCACCTAGCTAGGCATGTGATGGATTTTGTGTATGGTTATGATTTATGACATGTTAAATTTTAATGAGTATATGCTTCATTATTTAGATTTAGACATGTGGTGAAAATTGTTTATTACTTTATTGTTCATGGATATGTTGATGATGTATGTTTTTTCTTATGATATATGTTGATGTGCAGTGTTTATGATTATGGTTATTTTTACTTAAGGTAAAACACATAAAGATAGTTTGAATAACAACACCAAATGTGAGAACAAAGGTTATCACCAAGAGATAAATGTCTTAGTGAATATATCAACTAATCATGATAGGATAGGAAGATGGAATGATGCTTCTTCTTTGGTAAGGATTAATACAAACTTGAAGTGGGATTGGCTTAAGGAACATAATCCCTTCGAATACTGCACACTAACATTTGTTCATTGTTTAAAGAGGTGTCTTGATCACATAATGTCAAGTGAGATTGAAAATAACTTTATTATAGTGTATATAGTGGATATGGATGAAAGTGGAACCTTCTTATGACACTAGCATGCCTTTTTTGGATGTTACCAAAGAGTCAGTATAAATAAGTCTATATCATACAAAGTGTAAATTAATCAATGCAGTAAGTGTACTTATGAAAGTTGATTAGAGATTTCAAAATTATATTGATTATGAGATTTGATTGTGGCTTTAAAAAATTATTTTAATTTTACTTTTGCTTGATAATGGGCCTTTTTCTTATTTCATAGGAGAGTTGGGGGAGTTAGTTGATGCGGGAAGCTTCCAATAAATTTCTTGTTTTAACAAAAGCTTTACTTAGCTGTCCTTCAAGGGAGTGGTCTAATTGTGTATGATTTGTTTAATATTTTTGATATTTATCTTTCGAGGGAGTAGTCCACCTTACATTGAGAAATTTCAAGTATGTTTTCAAAGGAACAATTTCTATTGGTAGGGATTTTTATTTTTTGCTTAGGTTGATTTTGCTTGTCATAGACTTGCTTATAATCTTAAGGGATCAACTTTATGAAGGCAAAACTAAAATAACAAGAAGGTTGATTAAGTACAAATAGGTGTAGGTGATAAAAATCATGGGAATACATCCTTGTGAAAAGAGGTAGAAAGGACCATGAGGATCATGCCATGTGTAGAGCCATGGTACCCATTATTAAATATTAGGATATGATTTTGATGGATAATCACATGATTTAGGTTTAATCGATTACCCCTAAAATATGGAGATGAAGGTGGTTTATAAGAAAGGAATGAGCTTAAGTTAAATAGAAGGTGAGTTTAATCCTTTTTAGCAAAAGAAAGGATGTAGATGTGAAGTATTGAAGGGCTCAAGTTTTAGGGTGCCTTCAAGAAAAGATAACTAGTAAGCTCCTAATCCATACTTTTGGGTTATTATATAAAGTCTAAGATAGTTGAAAGTAAACTTTACCCACTTGATTTTCTCTATATTGGTAACATGTTGATTTAATTTAGGATGAGGTCTCCAATGTTAAATTATCTCACTCTAAGGTTTTTCTTATAGGCATTCTTGACATGCTCTTGATATACATGAAGATGGGTAAGGGTGGATAAGTGACGCTTGTCAAGTAGCTAAATTTGAGATATATAGTGTTGATGACAATCATCTTTATAAATGAGATCATGAAAATATATTTGAATAGAAGGTATTTGGACTTCAAAAGGCAAGACATCCTCCACTCCAAACACAAAAGAAAAAGGTGTAATGTGTGTAGGGGTTTGAATGCTAGTGAGATACACCCACAAGGTGAAAGGGATGTGTAAATGCCAATCTTAACCAGATGCATTAACCATTTTTGTGAGCACGTTGTTAAGAGTTTTGTTAGAGGATTCTGCTTGTCCATTCAATTGAGGGTGATAGGGAAAGGAAAAAATTAATACCAAATGCATCATAAAGACCTTGGACTTGCTTGTTTTAATTATATTTACCATTGTTGGTGATAATTTTGTGAGGAGAATTGAAGCAACAAATGATGTGATGGTTGATAAATTTTATAATATTTTTTGCTTTAGTTGAGACTATAGGAATAACCTCTATGCATTTAGTAAAATACTTGGTCATAGTGATTATAAAATGATGTCACTATGAATAATTTTGATTAATCTTGCTAATGAGGTCCAAGACCCATTATGAGAAGGGCCATAAATTAGTAGAAATATGAAGACTATGGCTAGGTGTGTGATGGAGATTGGTATGTTGTTGACACTTAACACACTTCTTTACATAATCATAATAGTCCTAGTTAAGGGTAAGCTAGTAATAGCCAAGGTGAAGGATTCATTTACCTATGGCAAGGCCACTAAAGTGTCCCCCATAGATACCATCATGTATTTCCTTGATAGTGTGAGAGGCTTCATGACTATATAGGCAATGGAAGTAGAGACCATCAAAGTTGAATTTATAAATGATCCCTCTTATAATGGTATAATGTGAGCTACTCTAGATAAATTCTCTTTGATCATTCCTAGAAGAACAAAAAGAATGATGGCAAGTTTAAGGTTATTAAAGGTCTATTGAGACTAAAGGTCAAGTTAGGTATCTTCCACATGAAAGATGGTGGGAGAATCTAGTTTGGTGTATGAAAGCTAGGTAAGTCCATGGATAACAAAAAATATCTTAGAGTTAGTGCATGTAGATGAGGTATTAGATGCCAAGGAAGCTATGGTGTTGACAAACTTATTGGTATATCATGAGGTTGACTGGATGTGGTAGTATTTAAATGATGTCAAGAGTTCATCAACTAGTTGTTTGTACTATTGAAAAACATCATTCTTACACTAGTAAGAGCCATTGATTTGATTGGCCACAAGTTGGAAGTCACAAAACATGTTGATTTTTTTGACTCCAAAGGCCAATATTGTTTGGAGGCCTATGACTAGGGCTTCATACTCAACCATATTATTAGTACATTCAAAGTCAAGTTTTGAATACAAAGGAAGATGTTTAAAATCAAAAGGAATGAGGATGATTATATCTCCACCACCACATTTACACTTTGATCTATCAAAGAACATTGTGACCTGATAGGTGAAGTTTGCTAGAGAGAGGGTTGTGATTGATTCATTTGGAAACTCAAGAGGAGGAGGTTGGTTGTCTGGTAACAGTGCTTTAGCCAATTAGTCAGTAATGGCATGCCCTTTAATTGACTTCTAATAAAGAAACTCAAGCTCAAACTTAGCTAAAAGGATGAATCACTTGGCCATAAATTGGTTTTCGTATGGTTTGGAGTGCATATACTTGAGTGAGTTAGTATTAGTTATGACATAGGTTTTTTGGTTAAAGAGGTAGTGGCAAAGTTTGGTGTCCATGAAGACTAAGGCTAAGCAAAGTTTCTTAGTATGGGTGTACCAAGTCTCTTACTCTACAAGCATGTGACTAATGTAGTAGATGGATTGCTCTATATGTTTCTCATCTCGATGATCAAGAATTGCCCCTAAGGAGTGGTCAATGGTAGAGATATAAAGGTATAAGTGTTGGTCATCCTTGGGAGGGTTAAAGATAGGTGGAGATAAAAGGTACTCTTTGAGTGAATCAAAGGCTTTTTGATAGTCACTATTCCACTTAAAAGATACATACTTCTTTAGAAGATGGTGGACGGATTGACATTAGTCCAAATTTTGGGAGATAAAGTGATGGATGGATTGGAGCTTCCCATATAAACTACATAGTTTCTTGAGGTTAATCTGAGGAAGCATGTCAGGGATGGATTTGATTTAGGTAGGATTGAATTTAATCCCCCAAAGGGAAATGATAAACATAATAAGCTTTCCTAATAAGACCCCAAACATGCACTTCTTGGGATTAAGATAGATGTGGTAATGGATGAAGAACTCAAAGATAATCTTGAGAATAGCTAGATGGTCCTTTTGATATTAATATTTCCCAAGGTTATCTACATAGTCTTTTATAATCTTATGGATAAGGTCATACAAGATGTAGGTCATAACACATTAGTAGGTTTCACTCTATTCTTTAGTCCAAAAGGCATAACCCTATAGTATAAGATCCCCCATGGGAAAAAATGTGGTTTTGTGTTTATATTAGAGGGAATTTAGGATTTTATTATAAGTCAAGAATATATGAATAAGAGATAACATCTCATGGTTGGCTATAAGATCAACTAGCTAGTTGATGCTAGGTGGAGGAAAGTCATATTTTGGGCAAGAAAATTTGATGTCACAAAAGTCCACACAAAATTGTAGTCCCCTCATGGCTTTGTTGATAAGCACAAAATTTGAAACCCATTGGGGATAGTCAATGGGTTGAATGAAATTGACAAATAAGAGATGTTAAAGCTTTTCTTTGATAATAAGGGATATGAAAGGGTGTATGCAACAAATTTTTCACTTGATAGGCTTGGCATCACACTTGATGACTATGTTATGGGTGGAAATGGTACATTAAATTCTTGGCATGTCACTCTAAAACAAGGAAAATTCTATGCTTTGGTCTTGCAGGAAGGAGGGGAAGTCCTAAAGTTCTTCAGCATTTAATGATTACCCAATTTTGACAATGTAAGAGTTGCTCAAAGCATCTAAGTTGAAATCCATGGTTGATTTTTTCAACATGATTAAAGTCTCAGGAGGAAGGAATTTATGGATGGAATAATTTGGGGTGCCAAGGTAGATGATAATGGAATCACCATTTTGGAAATGAACAGTGTTAATGTTAGGAGAGTCATCTCCTATAATCTCAATATGGGTAAAAGTGATGGTTATGGTTCCCTACCTTTTGATTATTTAGGGGTCTAAGGCTGATCATGTCAATAAAAAATCTAGGGGGGATGATTTACTCATCCTCACACGTAGGTGTAGGAGAATTTTTTGAGGGAGGGATCTCTTCCTCAACAATGGTGATGGTAGGTGGTTTGGTCTTCCTCTTGGTGGGTAGAATGAAATTGAGGCTATGTTTCTCATGAGGATTTTTTGTCTCAATGGAAATAAAATTGTGTGGGTTGTGATGATATCGTCTAATACTAAATCCTTTCCAAATAGACTATGAAGGTGTGTCTTAGAAAAAGTTGATTAGTCAAGATAGGAGAAGTCAAAGGTGAATGGTTAAGGTGAAGGAGACGTGGTAGAAGGGGTAATTGGTTTGTCAAGTTCCCCATAGATGAAATGGGTTTGATAATGTATTTGTCTCAATAATTGGGGTCACATCTAGGTTGGTGGTTAAGTTTCCCATGGTCTTGAGGAGTAAGGAAAGAATCAAGGGCGAGGAGGTGATATTTGCCAAGTGAAAGATGTTGGAATATGGATTCCAAGTGGTCTAAGGTGGGGATATGATTGAAGGGGATAGATGACCTATTTTATGCCTCATTAGTAGAAGTTATGACTCCCTCTTTCATGGTTGAGATCTTGTCTTTGGTTGAAGAGGGTGTGTTAGATGGAGTTAGGAGAATGTCATTGGGTTGGTAAGTCATGTTGCTTCATGAAAAAGGGCTTGGGTCAACTTTTATAGTGATAAAATGACCTTCATGCTCAAATTTGATGGAATTATGAAGGGTAGAAGGGACAAAAACCATGGATCAAATCTAAGGATGTCCTAGATTAACATTGTATTACAATTCACCTTATAACTCAAAGAAGAGCTTAGAGAGCATGCAGGTTCATAAATGGATATGAAGGACAACAATTCCCAATGTAGTTGCCATGGTGTCATTGAAGTATCAAAGGATAACCAAGGTTTCAAACATGACATTATATATTAGGTTAAGCTGGTCATATGCATATGAGGTGATGATGTTAATACTAGTTCCCCCATAAATCATGAACCATTTGATATAGGTTCTATTAATGTAAGTAGTAATAAATTGAGAGGGATTAGCGTCATCAGGATGGATAGAAGGTATTTCTAAATCCTTGAAGGTGACAAGGTTGGAAATTTGCAGAGTGCTAATAAAGTCTATAAAATTTCAAAGGTTTTTAGGTTTGACCTATACTAAGTAAAATGCCTTTATCATTTCTTGGTGATGATAAGGTGAAGTAGAGATCAACTCATATAGGATCATCTTCTCTAGCATTTGGTGAAGTTGTTTAAGCACCATTCTCCTATTTGATTTAGAGGGGTTCGATTGGGACGTACCCAATATAGATACCTTGGGTTTGGAAGAATCTAAAGGTTCTTGATTTTGATTTGGTTGGGAAGTGGAAGATGGGTATGTCCATGGGATGGATACTTTATATTTCCCCTTAACCTTATACTAAGCATGTAATCATGTGACCACATGGATAATATGGATGGAGGGAAGAGTTAAGGTAGGAGATTGTTTTGCTTCCCCATCACTCTAAGGTGATATTGGGGGAGTAGGTAGGTATTGGGTAGTGGTTATTTCTTGTTGGATTAGTAATGGGCTTATGGGAGTTTCATCTTTTAATATATCATTCTCATCATAGAGTTGATGGATAATGGTATGGAGAGATTTTCAATTCTTCATGTCATGCCTTGGTGTCCTATGATAGAAACACACTTGGTGGTCATTATATTAGATAGGTTTAAGACCAAGAGGGTTGAATGATGTGATGGAGGTAAGGTCAAACAATAATCTTTCAATAACCTTTGTAAACTGATCAATTAAGATTTAGTTAAATGTGGAGAGGGTTTAGAGGTTTTGATCTTGGTTGGTGAGATGGAAGTATTTGTGGCAATGGGCTTGGTGGTAGGAGGTTTATGTAAGGTTGTGTCCTTAGTTGATGGTTTTGGTTTTAGAAATGTGGAGGTTGATAAGTAAGAGGTAAGAGGTTTTAAGTTATGTAGTTTGGATATTGATGTCTCGATGAAGATAGGTGTGTCTAAAAGTAAGTGTGTTGGTGTAACCAATAAAAAAAGTTGGGTTTTGGTTGAGATAATAGATATCCTAATTAAAGTGGACTAATGAGGCCCCAAGATATAAGGCAAGGTTAATGGAGGTAGGAGCTTGGCCATCTAGCCTTTTTATGGCTTTACTCCCTTGGTTGATTTAGTTTTGTGTTTGGTTTTTGGGTTTGGTGAGGTAAGTTATAAATTCACAAATGAGTAATTAAGGCTCTATGTAGGGAAGGTGCCAAGGTTTCCAATTATTTTTTCTAGTTTGGTTGGAGAGGTTGATTTGGGTATTTGGGGTTTAGGTGTTTTAGATGGTTGAGAAAATGTTGGGTTGGTAAAGGTTTTTATCACTTTGGTTTGTAAGATAAGGGTTTGGATAATAGGAGTGGTTGATTATTCTACCAAAGGTGTGGTTGGAGGTTCTTACTTGGTGATGTACAGTATCCTTAATTGATACCAAAAGGTAGCTCAATCCATGTTACGGTTGGAGACAAATTCCAATTTTTGCACTAACCTAGATAATGGTTTGTAGAATAGTTTTATTTACTAGATGGTGGACTTGAAAGATAAGCCCATAGGTTGAGAAAGGGGAATGGTGACCTCATACTTTTCCTCAATCAAAATATGCAAGGTTTGTAAGGGTGAATCCTTTGTGGGAGGTGCAGACATGGTGGCTTCCTCTTTGGGAATGATCTCCAAGGGTGAAGTAAATTACTTAGTAGTTGAGGGAGAAGGTAAAATGGGTGCATATTCCAATATGTTAGTTAAAGGGGGGATTGATGGCTCCTCTACATTAATAAGAGGAGAAAAATAAAGGGGTGCTTTCTTAGTTTAGGTCTTCAAAAGAGGAGAAGGTAACTCCACTACCTCAATAAGTGGAGAGGGTGAAGAATAGATAGATTGGGCAGTAGTTTCCTCAACAATGAGTGTGTTAAGAACCATATTGATGATATGGGCATCATGGGAACACTCAACCCTGTTACTCTCATTTTTTATAAGTGCATGATTGGGAAAAGTTTGAATGAAAATTTCAAGGGCTTGGTTTTGAGGTGAGTTTGGGTTGTCCAACACAAGCTCTTCTTTATCAATGAGGGATTAGACAATGATTTTGAAGGTATTACACCTACTAACATCATGCCCTACCACTCAATGGAAAACACATAGATCATTATCATTATACCAACTAGGTGGAGGGTGAGAAGAATCAAATTGTTGAGAAGGATTGATAAGAAGAAGATGTATGATATTAGCCTTCAACAACATCTCCAAGATCGAAGCATAGGATTCCCCAAGCAGAGTGAATTGATATTGATTGGTTTGGTTTTGGTTCCTCACATTTTGTTTTGAGGAGCTAGAGGAATTGTGTTGGTTTATATATTTTGGAGGAGAAATTTTAAGGATAAATGCATTTGTATTTATCTTACTCTTGGCATTGGTATTGGTTTAGTTCCCTGGTTTTGAAGAGGAATCCTCATTGGTTTTATAGGTAGAGTTATTTTTTTTCAAATTCATCTCTCCTTCATCAATGCCTTTATTTTCTCTATTATTCACCATGGTAAAAGATTTCTCAAAATTTTTGAATCTTTGGACATATAGTGTAGAAGAGATGTGCTTGGCACATGCCTGAGAAAAAAGTTATATTAGTTCAAATAGGGTTAAGGAGAAGGAAAGTTCATTGATTAGGCTCCTCTAATGAGCTAAAAAATCTGAAATAGATTCATCATCAAATTTTAAAATAGTGTAAATATTATTAATGGAAACCTTTTCCAATATATTTATCAAAAAGTTATCAAAAAAATTTAGGCCACATTGGTGAAGGAGAATAAAAAGTGTTTGGTTATGACACTATACCAGTCTAATGTTAGACCAGATAGGGACATGGGGAAGGTACAAATAAGGAAATAATCATCATAGTGAATCAAATATCATGCATACCTAAATGACTTGAGGTGTTGTTCGAGATCCTCCTTACTCTGAAACTTAGAGAACTTGGGAAGTTCCCACTGAAGAGGATATGGTCTGACATGGACAAAGGGGTGAATGGGCTCATTTCAGATCTAGTCATATGATAATATGTTGTGATCTCTGAAAATAGATGACTATAAGGTGGTAATTTTATCCTTGAGAATCTTCATTAGTTTTTTTGGGCTTATATACCTGAAGGATTGAAATGTGCATAATATTTTTGTGGTTGGGTGACATATTAATAAATAGTAGGGGATTGAAGATCTACCACATATTGGTACATGGATAATGGTGGTTGGGTGGAAGTTATGTAGGGGTAGGTGGATGTAGGTGGTTGGGTAGTAGGTAGAGGTACATTCCCTTATGTGTTAGGGAGGTGACTTGAGTTTGGTGTAATGCACACCTATTGGGTAGAAATGGTTGTTCAGTTGATAATAAAAGGAAGGGTACAGACCTTTGTACTAATTGGTAGTAAGGTGTAAGGTATAGGCACCAAAATATTTTGAAGTGGGGTAGTGGTTAGTAGATTGGGGGTAGTGGTTATCAGATTAGGGGTAGACAATGGAAGGTTGGTAATGCTAGTGGTAGGTACTCCCATGGTGAGTAGAGTATAGGTGGTTAGTGGTTAGGTTGATCCTAAGGTAGATGATTTATTAGTGGGGATGGAAGGTATAAAGGCGTTTATAGGTTGGGAATGTTAGTTTTCCATAGTAGTATCAAAGGGATTATTGGTGGATGAGGAATCTTGGGTAGTCAATGGTTGGGTGGTGATTATGGCAATAGAAGTGTTTCCCATAAAGTGGGAAGGCATGTCATAAGGTGGTTCCATTGGTGGAACCAAAGTAGGGTCATGATGAGGAATAGTTTTAATATAATTTTGAAGGGCTACAAGATTATTATCTAATAATGTATAAAATTTTTTATCTCCTTGGAGAACTTATCGAGGGAAAGAAGGACTTATTGAAGGATGAGGAGTGTTTTCTAGTTTAAAAACATACTCCATGGATGAAGAGGTAGAAGGGGTTGATTGGTTTGGTGATGGGTTTTTTGATATATTCTTTTATTTCTCACAAGTTAGAACCATTGAAGGTAAGGGCGAAATAGGATACACAAAAAATATCACCACTCAAATAAAGATAAGGCAAGAAAAGGAGTAAAGAAATGAATCACACACTAGAAATTACATTAAGCCCTAAAGTTCCTTTTAGTCTATGTTTTGGCTTATGCCTTAAGCTTTTAAAAAAATTTGTGACTAAAATTGGCTTGTGGAGTGGGTACTAGAAAAGAAGTCTATGGTTGGTTTTTGGTTGTTCAGACTCTCAAAAAGAATCTATATTGGAAATAAATATGTGGTTTGGTATTAGGGCCTACCCCCTTACTTCACACATTATATAAATAAGGGTGTTAGGTGATTATCTAGTATATATAGATTTCTAGAATATATAATCAACCAGAGAGCTATGTTAGTTCTTTACTTGGTAATGACCTAAAAGAAGGATTACCAAAAAGGGTAAGGTGATCACTAAGTGATGAAATCCTAGTTAGGCCTTATCTCAATTTTTTTCATGTTTGATTGATGTAGGTTATTTTATTTAGTGTGTGTAATAAGAGTGATTCTATGATAAAATTACTATGATTTAACTTAACTAAATGAGCTAAACTTACAATCAAGCAATGGGTGCACTCAATTTTAAGCCAAAAATAAACTTTGATGTCATTTATGAGCACAAAATAAAGATAAAATAATATATATGTAAATAAAATAAACACAAGTAGAGACTCATGGGTCCCACCCCACAGGCGAGAATGTTTCAGTGAATTTCAACTAATATTCTGAGAAAGGAAGAAGAAGAAACTAGATACAGGTATGGTTGAAAAACCTATTTGATTACGTGAAAATTGAATTAGATGATTATGAATAACTCCTTTTTGTCTTGGGAGGATGAATTTAAAATAATAAAACACTAAATAAATTGGTTGGTTACATAGATGGTTAGGTGGATTGCCTAACACTATCTAGATCCTGGAAGCAAGGACTTTCTTGGGGGTTGTCAATTCACACATTTTAAACAATTAAGTTTAGAAAATAGAAGATAGATTACATACATAAATATTAAAAGGTTAGTGAAATTGAACACAATAAATGGTTAATAAATAAATAGACTAAAAATGACTAATATAGAAATATGCAAGTCAATACTAATTCTAAACAGGTAAAGTGCACTTCAAAAAATAGGTTTGAGGTCTGTAAATAGGTAGACAAAAATAAAATTTGATTTGGTTGAGGGTAAGAGGGTGAATATATATATTTTTTATTTTCTACCATAGTGACCATTGATGGTTCATCTGACTATTGATGGTTGAGGTGACTGTTGATGGTTGACACAATCGTCCGTGGTTAAATAGACTATCAATAGTCAAGTTGACTGTTAGTAGTTACTATGTGTAGGTTGTGGGTAATAAATGGATAATTGACAAGATTGTAAAATTCAATCCTAGATAATGGGTTTATGTTGGGATGATTGTGAAATATAAATAAATTAATTGAATACTATAAAAAAATAGTTATCTTGCAAAAGATTGATCAGATGAGTGGTTAATGTGGTTGGATCATTGATAGAGTCTGACATGATTTCAATAGAATAATAATGTTTGGCTATCATTCAAATGGTGGTAGTAATTTGGCTCTCTATCATGATGGCTAGATAATTGGTTTTCTATAAGGATACCTATACAATAAGCTCTAGATTCAAAATCTCTTGATAGTTTTAGATCACCCTTTTTTACCTCGTATTTGTCTCTTCTTATAGGTAAGGAAAGAGAGGTGCAACAAGATGTTAACTGGGATTTCTAATTACAACTCATGCATGAAATGGCTTGTACATGGATTTAAATGAGTTAATTTTAGAAAATCAAGGTAGAGTTGATGTGGGTGTTTAGCAAGTTAGGTGGTGCAACCCTAACTATCGGTGGTTAAGGTTATTTTTATCACTGTAGAGTGTACCATGCTTAAATATGTGCAAAACACACACCCACTGTAGTTGATAGAATTTGAATATCTCATAGTGTGGGTGACTCTATGATGAGAAGAACCTCTATAGATGGATGATTCCCATAGGATTTTTCAATAAATTTGACTACCATGATTTTTGGGGTGAAAAGGGGAAAGAAAAACTAAAATAAAATCCTAATTAAAGGGGGTGATACAAATAAATTTTCAAATCCTCTAAAGTTAATAAAATCAATGCACATATATAATCAAATGAAATCTATAATTCTACCCTTAAACATAAATATTTTAGATGAAGAGTTGAAAACCTCTTTAAATGACCTAAAAAAGGGGTGAGAAAGAGAAAGATAGGTAAGGAAGGGACCTAAAAAAGGAGAAAAATCTCACTTATACATTGATGCACAATCAAATCACACACTATCTTCTATCAAAACTCAAATTTAGAACATATATTTCTTTATTGATCACTAGTCCAGCTTACAATTTCCTTTTTTTTCCAAACTTCAGGGATCCTGTAAATGGATTCATTAAGCCTCAATAAATAAGCTTTTTGAAAACTTAAAATAGCCCATGTGGAATTTCTAAAAATGGAAACGGTTAGTCTTGGTTAATTAACTCAAGACTTAACATATTTTAAAATGTTTAGAATATTCAATAAAATCTTTCCTTTACAAAAAATGCATGCATCTCCAAACTTTGGTGTAGAAGATAAGTGGGAGAGCCAAGTTTGAAATATTAATTCTTAAAATCAACAACACACTCTCCTAGAAATCTTCAAACATGCATGAATCTATAATTGTCCTATAATAATGAATGGTGGGCCCATTGAAATTTAAAATCCTCCTTTGCATGGAAAAATACACCAAATTTCTAAAAAAGGAACTCCATTTGATTCATTTGAAAGCTAATCTAGAGGAAGAGATATTCATGTTTGCATGGAAAACAAGGAAGATGTGTAACAAGCTTGTCTAGTCAACTCTAACTTAGGACTAGTAAACCACTAATGAAATCCACTTACATGATAATTTATTCCACATCTTGAATGGATAACTCCACTAGAACTACCTAAAACATTGAAAGCTTTGGATTGTATGAAAATCAAGGAGAAGCATGATTTCAATCAAATATTCAACTGAAGCTTTAACTAGTCTACTGTAAATAACCTCTTTCCAACATGGATAAGGATCTTGATAAGTGGGAGATATATTTAGATTTAATCATTTGTTATTTCTTCACATTTTTCTCTTGATTACCTTATTTTTAAGCATACATTTTCCTCACCCTTATCTGTTATGGCTTTTCCTATATTTGCTTGGATTTTCTTGTGGTAGGACCTTACCTCTTAGACAAAAATTTTGAGACTTATTTCTTATACACTTCTCTTTGGCTATTTACTACAGGTATTTCCCATTTCCTTATTCCTTTGGTTCTTCCTTGGGTTTTTGTCTAAGGCAGTTTTCCATAATATCCTTAGATAGAAAGTCTAACTTTTTGTGTTTATTTCCTTAGTGATCTTCTTGTGGACTTTTCTTTGGGACTTTTCCATAGAAATTTATTGAATTAACTTGGACTTATGTCTTTTTTGTAGTTTGGAATTTCCTTTAGACAACAATTCTAAAGGAATTGTCCATTTGTATTTCCACTTTCCTACGGACAAAAAGTCCATTGGAATTTGTCTAAGACTCTTCCTTTTGAGCTCTCTCCCTTTTTAAAGGAATTCCTTTAGAAAAATTATCTGAATTAATTCCTTCAAACTTTTTTTCCAAGTATTCATTTACTTTTTCATTCCATTATTCCTTTGGACAAAAAGTCTAAAGGAAATGTCTTCTCTTCCTATCTCTTTACAAGTGACCTACCCTTTGGAAGTCTTGTAGGTGATCTTTGCTGAAGGGCACATACCCTTTGGGATTTTTTAAAACATCATTTAAATATTTAATTGAACCTTATTGAAGGGTAGCTACCCTTTAGGTTTTTTTCCAATGACCTTTTCAAAGGGTACATGCCCTTCAAGTTTTCTAAATGTGTACTTTCCTTAAGGGCACATGCCCTTCGAGAAAAATGTAATGGACTGTACCTTTGGAAAGAATCACCTAAATTTTTTTTAACATATCCTTTATACCTTTCAGAAAACTTGGAAAGTCCCTTTGGCCTCTCAATAAGACCCTCAAGATTTTATCCCTCAAATTTTCCTAAAGGGTACCTACCCTTTGGGATTTTGTAAATAGTCTCCTTCGCTTGAAATTGTCCCTTCAAATTTCTATTTTGAGATTTCCTAAAGGGTAAATACACTTTGATATTTTGAAATGATCCTTCCCAAAGGGAACATACCCTTTGGGTTTCTTATAAGTGTACCTTTTTTATTGACCAAACTATTTGTCCTTTAGAAAATACAAATAAACCCTTAATTCTTTCAGACTATTTGGAAAGTCCTTTTAAAATTTTTTTTCCTAAAATTTTTTCCCTCAAATGAAAATTTTGAGGAAATTGACCCCACTCTTATCCTAAGATAACTATGAGAAATAAAACACTTGGGAGATAAAATAGTTGGGAAAGAGTCCACTTGAGAAAAGTTTGAGAAAATAAACCTGTATGATGCTTTTAATCCCGTGCTTTCATTGAAAGTGAACCTAAAAGCTTGTAGGTTGAATTTAAGGATGGTTATAGCTATATAAATTAGTATATATACTTGAAACTAACCTTTTGACATATATTCCTTAATGTCTGATGCATTAGTTGCCTTGTCATTATGTCCTTCCAAACCTAGATTGAAGCAAATGTTTGATTGGTAATGAAACTCAACTATAGGTACCTTTGTGAGTTAAAGGTGGAACTTAGATAGATGAAATTTTTAAATAAGTTTATGTGCAAATTATCCATAATCCATTGTGCATCATGTATATCTATGAAGTGTTTTTAGCCATTAATCAATCCCTCACTTTAGCATAGTTCACTCATTCAATGAATGTTTATTGGAGACTAATATAGAATAAATATTCTATAAGCATAATTTTTGTAGATATATTTCACCCCATAAATTTTTTTTGGAATTTTTATATATATATTCATCATGATTGTATTTGATACTTTGACTGGCTACATATCCTGTTGTTTATGCCTTTAAACTATAAATCATCAATTTGGCCAGTTGTATAGGGAATTGACCATTATGTTGAAAGTTTCAAATAGTATGGATAGTAATTTGGCCTTGATAGGATAAATTAATTAAAAATTTTGGTGACTCTAAGGGTTTGACCATCTTGCTAGTCAAATAACTTAGAAACTTTGGTTATATCAAACTTGGACACATTATAAAAATTGGAAAAGTTGGAGACCAAAACATAATGGAGAAACTAACTCAACAATAATAACATGTGCACATGTGAAATTAGAGGAAATGAAAACAACAAAATAAAAAATAAAAAAAACTATAACTAAATCATGTGCTAAAAAGCACTTAAAGGAATGAAACTATGACTATGTACAAAGGAGTGACTCTACTAGTAGTAGTATTTAAAAAAAATACCATTCATAGGAATGGGAAGTTATTCTCTAATAAATAACTATAATTTAAAAGAATTATTATTCTTTAAATCCATGATAAAATAAGTTCCACTCCAAAGGCTATCATATTTTAAGTGCCTACATGGCTTTGCACGCTCTTCATCCTGTTTGAGAACTATGTCTCCTTGCTGAAATGTTTATAATGAAAATATTTTGTGAAATTTTTTCTTGACTTGATACCAATTTTACCACATGGTATTCATAGCATCATCTCTTATCTCTTCCAATTATTTCAATTCATTCATTCTTACCTCCATTACATCACTTTCTAGAAGTTGTAGCTGATGTGTAAGATCTAAAGCTGGAAGCTCCAATAAGATAGGTAACCTTACTTCTCTTCCATAAACTAGAAGATAAAGTGAATGACCAATGTATTTTTTAGGGTTGATCTTATCAGCCCGTAAATTAGTCTTTAAATTTGTATTCCAAGATCTCTGATTATCCTCCATTATTCTTTTTATGATCGGAATCAGGTTCTTATTAGTAGATTCAGCTAGTATATTACCCTATGGATAGTAATTAGATGAAGATGTTAAATAAATACCATGTTAAAGAGAAAATTCACATACCTTTTTACTATTTAATTCCAAATCACTATCTGATATGGTAGTAAAAGGTGCTCTAAACTGAGTGACTAAACTCTCATAGAACTCAAGCACAGAGTTCTCATTTGCCTCTTTCAAAGGCACTGCTTCCATCCACCTAGTGAAATAATATATAGATATCAAAACCCAATTATGACTAGAAATATATGGAGGATGAATCATTATAATGAAGTCTAAACCCCATTTCATGAAATTCTACTCAAGTCATTTTGGCTTTAATGGCATAACAACTAGTCTCTATTTTCCTACAAATGTTTCACACTTTGAAAATTTTAGAACCCATGCATGTGCATCTATAAATAATTTAAGAAAAAAATAACTAGATATAATGTTTTTTTAAATCTTTGGTCTTGGTTTCAAAATAACCTCCAGAAGGACTATCATGAAATTTCTCAAAAAGCTTGTCAAATTGACTAGTTTCAACACACCTTAGAAACATACCTCCAATGTCTTTTTAGAAAAGCACTCCATCAATTAGAATATGTTGTAATAATTTTACCATAAAGTATATTATTATTTATTCATTCAAACCCCTTTGACATTCTTAAATTTTAATAAATCTATCAATGTTTTGTGTCTAGCTTGTAGGAGGTGTATTTTCAGCTTCTTGTTGAGTGTCCTAAATTATCAAAATTGCTTCTTTTTCTTATTTTACATATTCTAAAATATGTTCACATAATATTTTTCATAAGACCATATTTTTTAATTTGAATTCAATTTCACATTCCATTCATTTAGTGACCCATCTAGATTTCTTTTCGTTCAAGTCTCTGTTAAGAATGAAATCCTTCACACTTGGATGAGCAACCATTAGTATAATCTTGTTAGTTGAAACCAAATGTATGAATATTTTTATAAATATTATAATATAAATCACATTATTTTATACAAAATAATATCTTTCATCATAACCTTATAAATATTTACTAAATAAAGTAATGGGTTATTCCAAACCTTCATCATTCTGTTGCATAAGCATGGCTGAAATAGTGCTGGAAGTAGAAAAAGCATAAAAGAAAAACTCCTTACTAAAATATAGATTGATAAAATTATGATAATGTCTATTTATTATTTTATATATTCAAATCTTATTCTACCTTCCTTACTTCAAGTGAACTCTTGATGTTTCTTAAGAATTTAATTATGTGCCTTTATTAGTTCTATAAAACTAGGAATGAATATTCTAATAAAATTAATCTTACCCAAGAATATTTTCAATAATTTATTATGATTAGGAAAATATATAGAAAGTATTTCCTCTATTATTTCTGGATAAATGTAAATACTAGATTTGGACACCATATGTCCAACAATTCTTCCTTTATGTACTAAAAAAATGCATTTCTTTGGATTCAAAGAGACTCAAAATTCTCTACATCTATCAAAAAAAATCTTTAAATGAGTTAGATTATCATTAGTATCCTTTGAAAATACTATAATTTTCTCAAGATAGACTAAAAACATTTCACTCAAAAGACCATGAAAAATAACATCCATTGCCCTTTGAAAGGTGGCTCGAACATTGGAGAGTCCAAAAGGTATCTTATTGTAAGTAAAAGTACCCTATTTGTTGGTGAAAGTAGTTTTATATTGAAATTTCTCTTTCACTACTATCTAGTTATACCTTGAATACCCATCCAATAAATAAAACCTCTATGAACATGAAACTCTCTACAAGATTTGATCCATGGAAGGAGGTGGATAGTGATCTTTTAATGATACTCTATTCAAATCTCTAAAATATACACAAAGTATTATTTCTCCAATCTTTTTATTTACTATAAAAAGATTTTAAACCCATGTTTAATGCTTAATAGGAAAAATAATACCTGATTCAATTTGCTTTTTAAGCCCTTTTCTCATCAAAATCTCAACCTTGGGGTTGATTACCCTTTGATTTTTTCTTACCGATTTTGCATCTTGTTCCAACTCAATAGTATGTCATGTTAATATAGGATCAAAACCTTTCAAATAATGGTATTCCTAAGCAAAAAAATCCATAAAATCTTGACATAACAAAATGAAAGCTACTCTCTTAGAATCAATGTTCACTTTACCCAACTTGAGTTGCTTACCTTCAGCGATGGTAATTGGCTCATAATGCTCTTTCTTGGAAGATATGCTCACTTTTTACTTCCTTAGATGGTCATCTTCATTGAAAATTCTCTCTAAATTCACCAAACCATTAGGTATCTTATTTGATTTTAATTGTACAATCTGATTTCCATATTGATCTTACAATTTATCATGATTTCTTTGGCAAACTTTAGCCTCATTCTATAGAAAATATTCTATTTGTTTGTTAGAATAAAAAAATTACAACTTAGATCATTATTTGGGACTAAAGGTTTGTATACCACTTTGATTTGAGTCTAATTTTTATTATCCTTAATATGATCTAGAATATCATAATTTGCACCTATGGCAACAAGTCTATCAACATAATGATTTGCTCCTCTAAGAATGGAACAAATGTCAAATGCAAGGAAATATTCCATAAGATTCCAAAATATATGTTTTTAGGCCTTAAAAATAGGGTTATTTTAAACACTTAAATCTTTAACTTGCTAGACTACCAATTCACTATCACCTTTCACATGCAAGAGATTAATATCACTCTTTCTAGCCCACTGAACTAAAATCAAATAAAAGAATAATACCTTTAATTTTTTTGGTGAAACCAAAATAACACCAACTCCACTACAATTATTTTATCTAGATCCATCAAAGAATATATTTCAAATTCCTTCTTGATCCTATAATGAGCTAGTGAGACTAGGCAATAAGTCACCTTCTTTGTGCATAAAGTAAACTCTAAAACCAACATCTTCAATAATTTTGTAGGGGTATTATCCATGATTATCAGTAGCCCATTCATCAAGGAGAATATTTGTAATGACTTCAAGAGGCTTAGAAGGCTCTAGATCAATGGCGATATCTTCTTCTTCTATAACACTATAATTCACATTTGTCATATTTGGCATATATGGCTAAAGGTGAAATCTAGAAATAATATTTGATCTAATAGTTACTTTGGTTCCATACCTGGTTCTAAAAACCATGTATGACCAATCTGAAGAAAGGTAACATCCTATTTTGGTAGTGAAATCTTTGGATAGACATAGTGCAAAATATGGAGGTAGATCAATAATAACATCATGTAAACTAGTGAAATTTGGACAAGAAGCAAGTATAATTTTAAGATCTTTCAAGACATCCACAGTCTTGGTAGGAGACCCATCTAATTTCAAGACACCTTTCTCATGGGGTTCATACTACAAACCTAACATATCAATTATTGATTTGGGCATAATAAAAGCACTAACCCCACTATGAATCATATAATTATGCACTAGACAATCTCCAATGATAACACAAAGGTAAAATGGAGGAGGTTTAGTCACCTTAAGAGGTTGAGACTCAACATATAAATTAGAATTAGTTAGGACATAACATACTCTTTCTTTTTTTAGGTGATTTATAAGAGATGGTGAGATTTGAAAGCTCTTCTTGAAAGTACTCCTTTTATCCTAGGATTAGTAGAGTATCCCATATTGAAATTGAAACTGTTGTCTTCTTCATATAATCCAAAATACTAAGAGAAAAACATAAGCATAAGCTCAATCTCCAAAATTTTGTGTAAGTTGAGGAATATAAGGCCCTTTAACATTCTAATCTTTTAGATCTTAAACATAATGATTTGAACTTTTCTAAGGTAGCTCATATGTGGTTGTCCTTTATTGTGGTTGAGAAGAATAAGGGGCTCCCCTTTCAGGTCCTCAACCTTCTCCAATTTATCTTTTCTTGGATATACTATAGGTTTAAATTGGATTATAAACATTAGCTAAGTCTTGAATTTCATTTATATCCAAGTGTTTAAAAGAATTCTCACCTTCCTAGAAGTTGACAAATGTAGTTTTAGTGGGTGCTTTACCACTACCTTCTCCTTGTTTATTTGGCACTTCTAATTTAGTGAATGAAGGAATGTCTCCATAGGGTAGAGAGGCTTCCATATTCTGAGAAGGTGTCTAGTTTTAAAATGAATAAATAATTGAACTTTGTTGTATGAAAGATTGGTGAGAATTATCATCAGTTGGAGCCATTATTATGGTTTTTGATTAATCCCATTGATTGGTACATTGTCCTTATTGATAATAATTAATTTTAATTCGACCTATTGCTCTTGAATTTTTTGGAGCATTAGGATTATATTTCCTTGATTGAGAATTATGCCCTTAACCTTGTTGGTTGGATTGATAGAATGGCCTATTAGGCTGATAATTCTTATTAGGATTCTGATAAGGCCTATCTGGTGGATCTTGTTTCCTCTCAATTGAAACCACCTTGTTATTTTGAGCCTTAAGAAGACTATATATCTTCCCCAATCTATCAATTTAATCACCTTCTATTTGATGGAACTTTGATGACTCTAGAATTGGAGCAACAGTTGGAGTAGGAGGATGAATATCTAGAAAAAGAGGCATTAGAGGACTTCGAGATAACTTACATGTTTGTATGAAGAAATTTTCATCCTTGATTACTAATTTAAAAGATTTAGGTAAATTATTACCTCCCATAGATTGGATCATTATAGCCACATATGAATTAAGAGATTTTAGATAATACAGAAAGGCATAGTTGGGAAACAACTTGATCACTACTAGAATTTTGTTCTAGGTCATCTAGAATCTATAATTGAAATCCACCATGAACTCATGGTTGAATCTCTTAATTGTTGTAATATGTTCCACAAGTGAGATATGATCACTTTTATCTTGAAAATGTTTTCACAAAACTTCTTCTAATTTGTCCCAGTTGTTGAATGATGTAGGAGCCAAACTTTTGTACCACTAAATTGCTTTTCTTTTAAAAGAATTTGCCAACAACCTCATTGCTACATTCTAATGTGTTAGATGATGCACTGAACAAAGATTATCAACACTTATACTATGTTCTATAGGATTTATTGAATTTTATCCTATATAATCAGGAAGTGACTTTCGATCTAAAACTAGAATATCATCTAATTGACTGATATTTGAGGACTACCACCATTGAATGCAACAAAAGCCTATCTTTTAGGAATGGACATCTGAGGAATAGGATTTATAATAATATTTGGCTAAATAATATTGGCTTAAACGTGAGGATTTTTTTTAATAGTAGGAATAATAGAGGGTGTAGGATTTAGATGTAACTGAGAAGGTCTCATTTTCTTTGGTTGATAAGACAAGTCAAAAAAATATACTTTTTCCCCTTTTATAGCTGATCTTGTGACAACTTTTGGGGGCATAAAAATATATAGATATGAACATAAAAATCTATAAATGAATATAATACTTAGATACATAGATAACAATTCAAAAATGTGACTAAGTGTGTCCCACCAGGTGTGCCAAAAAAATTTATCACTTTGGAGTGCACCCTACTTGAAGATGTGCAAGACACACCCTCACTCTAGCTGATAAAAATGGAGCTTCTTACAGTGTGGGTGACACTGTGATGAAAAAAACATCTAGATATGGTTGGTTCCCTTAGGATTTTTCAATAAATTTGATTACTATAATTTTTGGGTTTAAAAGGGGAAGGAAAAACTAAAATAAAATCCTAATTAAAGGGGGGTGATACACCTAAATTGTCAAATCCTCTAAAGTTACTAAAATCAATGCACATATATAATAAAATGAAATCTATTATTTTTCCCTTAAGCATAAATATTTTAGATGAAGAGTTGAAAACATTTTAAAATGACCTATAAAAGGGGTGAGAAAGAGAAAGATAGGTGAGGAAAGGACCTATTAAAGGAGAATAATCTCACTTATACACTGATGCACAATCAAATTACACACTATCTTCCATAAAAAATTAGATTCAAAACAAATATTTCTTTATTGATCACTGGTCTAGCTTACAATTTCCTTTATTTGAAATTATAGGGATTCTTTAAATGGCTTAATATATCCCTAATAAATAAGCTTTTCCAAAACATGAAATAGCCCATGTGGAGTTTCTAAAAATGGAAAGGGTTAGTCTTGGTTAATTAACTCAAGACATAACCTCTTTTACAATGTTTAGAATATTCATTAAAATATTTCTTTTACAAAAATTGCATGCATCTCCATCTTTGGCATAGAAAATAAGTGGGAGATCCAAGTTTGAAATATTAATTCCTAAAATAAAAAATACACTCTCCAAGAAATCTTCAAACATGCATGAATCCAAGGTTGGTGTAGAATAATGAATGGTGGGCCCATTGAAAGCCAAACTCCTCTTTTGCATGAAAAACTATTCCAAAATTCTAAAAAAGGAACTCAATTTGATTCATTTGAAATATGAGTTGGAGGAAGAGATATTCCTATTTATATGGAAAATAAGAAATATGTGTAATAAGATTGTACATTCAACTCCAACTCAGGACCCGTTAACCACCAATGAACTCCACTTACATGAAAAGCTATGCCACATCTTGAATGGAGAAATCCAATAGAACTGCTTAAAACATTGAAAGGTTTGGATTACATGAAAACCATAGAGAAGCATGATTTCAATCAAATAATCAATTGAAGCTCTCACCAATCTACTCTAAATAGCCTCTTGCTTGCATATACAAGGATCTTGATAAGTGCGAGACATATTTAGATTGAATTGTTTGTTATTTCCTAGCATTCTACTCTAGGTTCCCTTTTTTGTGCATGTATTTTCCTTCACCTTATCTATTATGTCTTTTCTTGTATTTTTTTGGCTTGTCTTATGTTCAGACCTTTCCTCTTAGACAAAAAGTTTGAGATTTATTTCTTATGCACTTTTCTTTGGCTATTTTCTACAAGAATTTCCCATTTACTTCTTCCTTTGATTCTTCCTTGGTTTTTTATCTATGGTAGTTTTCCTTGATATCCTTAAACAAAAATTCCATGAATTTTCTATGTTTATTCCCTTGGTGATCTTGTGGAATTTTATTCGAGAATTTTCCCTGGTAGTTTTTCCACAGACAAAATGTCCATGGGAATTAAGTTGAACTTATGTCTTTTCTGTAGCTCACACTTTCCTTCAGATAAAAAGTTTGAAGGAATTATCCATTTGGATTTCCACTTTCCTATGAACAAAAAGTCCATGGGAATTTATCTAAGACTATTCCTTTTGAGCTCTCTCGCTTTTCTAAATAAATTCCTTCAGATAGATTATCTGAAGGAATTCCTTCAAACTTTTTGTCTATCTTCATTTGCTTATTCATTCCCTCATTACTTTAGACAAAAATTTCAAAGGAAATGTCTTCTCTTCCTACCTCTTTACAAGTTACCTACCATTCAAAAGTCTTGTAGGTGATCTTTCCTGAAGGGCACATACTATTTGGAATTTTTGAAAACATCTTTTAAAATCTTAGTAAATGCTGACATCATCAACATGATTACTCAGATCTATTTGAACCCTTTGTAAATTTGGATATGTATGAGAACTTAATTAATTCTATCTAAGAATACAAATTTGCACCTTAATATATTTTACCTTACTTCAATGCATGATCTAAATTATATTACATAGCAGCTAGGGACTAATGTGATCATAACCATATGACCAACTCCCCTTGACTCATACACACATGGGAATTATGATGTCATCAAACTACATACTCATATTTTTTTCCACTAGACCCAACTACCAAGATGACCACAATGAAAAACTAGATGAATACCACTCATACACACAATAAATATAAACAAAATTGACCTTTGATAGGACCCATTATGCATACTCAATAATTTTGACTCATCCTTGAACATCTCTAAATAGTCATACTATGAAGATCAACCAAGCCAAATTTAAATACACTACTATAATCACATTGCACACTTTGTACACACTTTTTAATTATTAATTAGGCTATCATATCACTTCATCCACTCACCAAGACACCTCCATGTCATCATTATGACATCACCATGACATCATTGACAACTATCCAATAAAATAATTTCATCTTCTTTATTGAGCTCTGTCATATCTTGATTAAAAGTTGAATTGTCTTCATATTATCTCATTTGAGACATATTTTCCTCTAACATATCATATTATACAAGCACTTAAATCAATTATTACTCCTTGAATCTATAATTCATGATCTTATCTAACAATGCTATTATTTATTCATACAAAACATTCGCTTAAAAATTTACATTTTCTTTATCAAATAAAATGCTAGAAGGAAAAATAAGTGTTTATTTTTCTTCACATATACTTTGAATAAGCCCATCCATAGGATCAATTTCTCCTTCATCTCCTTTTTTCTACAATACATCACCATATTTCTATAATTCCACATGCATATCATCAAAACCAGTATGAAAAAAAAAAATTATCCACTTCATGTTTTTTTTGAACCAGTTCTGCATCACTGATGAGATCTTCTTGAAGATATTCTCCTTGTTTGATATCTTCAAACAATTCTCCTTATTATGGATGACACAACACTATCTCATTATCTAATATAATTTTATTTTACTTCATAGTATAAACATGTTGTCCATACTTCTCTTTTATTTCCATCACTTTAACTTCTTCCTCATTTAGGCCCTCAGATTTGACCCTCTCTTCATATATCTTCTTACCTACATGCACATATAAAAATAATTCATTAGTTTTAAAAACATGAGTATTTTTTGCCTCTTTATTTTTCTTCCTTGGATTACTTTGATATC
Source organism: Torreya grandis (assembly GCA_037957365.1). Lineage (NCBI taxonomy): Eukaryota > Viridiplantae > Streptophyta > Pinopsida > Cupressales > Taxaceae > Torreya > Torreya grandis. Next base: position 870,022 of record JARHVA010006263.1, on the reverse strand, counting down.
AATCCATTTTGTTTCCTCATTTCCCTTTTCTCAAGGATTTTTTTGAGAGGCCACTTGATCTTTTTTCTAATACTTAAAATAAACTTTTGTTTTAACTCCTTCAACATTTCCATCATGGATACTAAGACCATTCTTACCTCTATATTCTCTCTCTCCATGTTTATTTATCTCCTCATAACTTTTTCATTTACCTTCCTATGGAAACTAACTTCTTCAATGCCCTTAATCATTTTTTATCTTTACTCTTTCACCATAACTTTATCTTAGGACTCACTTAGATCTATTTCCCTTAGCATGTCTATTTTACCTTGCTATTAAGTACCTCACCTGGGTCTTTTTTACCCTATCCTATTGCTAAATTTCTATTCCTTTCCTTTGGACTTATTCACCTTCTTCTTTAAGCTTTCTTTGAGGTCTGAGCTACTACTATCTCTCTTTCACTCTTTCAAGCCTTACTGGCTATAGGGATTTTATTTACCACTTTTTCTTCTTAATTTTTAATGTTTCAAAATATCTCAATCTACCTCTTTATTTTATATCAATTACTTCAATCTATACTTTTTAGAAAATCCTTGAAAATAATATCATACCTTTTCCCAAGATCTTTTGTGAAAAATCTCTTTTTTCAATCATTATCTTATTATAATCATTCACTGTGTGCCTGTAATTGATAACCCTCATTCAAAATAATCCAAGATATACATCATCTCAAAATCAAATTCCACACTCAGAGCATAAAACATAAGAACACAATCACAACTGTACTTGACAATATTCCTAAATATCTAATCTAAGATATCTACCTATAACATAATGTTAAGCTTTTAAATAATTTAAAAATTTTAGGCATTTATAGAGAGCTCCTTGCTCTAATACAAAAAATCATGGAAATTTTACACTTACTCTCTCTTTTACATCTACCATTTCTAAATTGATGTAAATCCTTTGCCTCTATGAGGGAAATTTTTAACATTAACAAGAATTATAATATTTACTTTTTACCATTTTGTATATTATTTAATGTAATCTAGTTGAACTCCTTTCCTTGCAATTTTGGCATATCCAAATTTGAAACTTGATATGCTTATGAGATTGAAAATATTTTTTCACTCTCTCCATAATTTATGTAGACATTATATAATTCATTTCAAAATAAGATGACTTCTTAGAAGAGACAAAAGGAATATCCATTGCTTTTACCAATTAAGTTTGATGGCCTTTGTTATTTTCCACCATATTGTATAGTCTATCTAGATGTTTCATAATAAATATTGGATGGCTTCTCAAGCTAAGACAAATTACCAAGGAATACATTCCACACAATTGATTACCACTAAATGTAAACTTTTAATACACACTGGACCTGTTTAGATCTTTTTAATGATCAATACATAGGATTGAAATCCATTTACACCATTCACATAGTTATGTCACTGTATTCATAGGATATAAATATTATAGACTATCAAAATCCAATATTCAAGTGTAAAAATAGAATAAGGTACAATATTAACCAAATAACATGATTTTAGCAATTTTAATTTTATATTGGTCTCTCATGAGACAAATTTGGAACCATAATATTTAACCCATAAAATGTTAAAAAAATGAGGAAAGGACATGATTATGACTTACCAGAATAAAAAATAGTTATTTGAAGTTATCCATTCATATGTTGAGCATCTACTCATAATTTTACCACAATCTAGTTGACACAAACAATTCTGAAGTAGACTCTTGTATCATAGATAATAAATAATAATACCAGAATTGATAATTCTATATATGGTGATAGCCTACATATCAAGACTATTCTAAATATAAATTGATGCTAAATGACTTCCACCATTGCATGACATATTAAAACACTAACTAATTCATCAAAAATTTGACTATGTCAATTTATAATAAGCAAATTTTCAAAGAATGTAATGCCTTTACTTGAATTAGAACTATTTAAAGTCATATTCATATATAAATCAAAGTGAAAAAATGTCATACCTCAAACACTTCTATCTATATTATTACTAATCCCTCTGAATTTTGAATAATTACTTTTATCTCTTTGAGGATTAAAATCCATTTACTCTTTTCTATTGTATACTTATTCGATGTCTCTATTCCTTCACGCTATCTATATTTGTAAGGAGTCATCATGATAAATAGAGATATTGAAGATATTCCATGACTTCTGTGGAGTAACTTATAATGAACTATTGTAATAATAAATTACACAATATACTAATACAATGCTCAAATTAATTAAAAATTCCACAATATCAAATTTGAGATCATTCAATGAATTTTTTTTAAACCAAACCACTTGTATTTTAATTTAGGAAATTAAAAAGATCTAAGATGTTATAAATTTAATTTTTATGCTTAACAATCCTTAAAAATGAATAAAATAAACTTCACCTCATATATCATACCAGATCAACCATTAACTAAATTCCATGCATCAAAAAATAAATTCAAATTACTTTATCAAAGACTTGTTACCACATCCTCCTCTGTAATTCTTCATCCATACTTGAAAATTATCCAAGATTCATATTAATACATACATACATATAATCCATACCTTCATACAATCATATGGCCTTAAATATCTTATTTACTCTTCTCTAACCACTCATACCCATGTCTCCTCCATGATTCAACTTTAATATTTATTTCTTTACTTTGTTTGTCTCCTTTAAGATTGATTTGATGTTGATCATCTCCCAACAACTATGCTAAACATATTTTCCTTCTCCAAGATGTTATATAGTGCATATACCTCAAATTTTCTCTATGTAAGTTGGACTTATATGAATTATTTTACTTTTACATAGTCATAGGATGATCATATGCCTTATAAAGCTTATAAAATTTACACATAATTATAATATTCAAAGTTCCCTCTTGATAGGAAAACTTCAATTATACTATTTGACCCTATTATAACATAATTAAAGCATTTAAAACTATTATTTGACCTTCCAAAACCTCCTAAAACACCCCTAAGACCTCACAAGACTTCTTACATTACACTTTGACAAGTATTTACATGTTTAGAATATTGTTTTCCTGATGCTCCCTCATCAAAAACCTACTCATATTACTTGACCAATTCATATATTTCCTCTGTATCTAATTTGATATTATTTCCCTATGATATTAATTATTATAGGTGTTAAACAACCATCTAGTCCTTTGTGACTTGATTCAAAAAAGATGAGTTTTTTTCTTCAAACATCAATTGATTACCTAGGACTTGTGTAACTAGTGTGGGGAATATATTATTAATTATCTAACACATATTTTTAAGGTATCAACATAACTATACATTATAAATTCATAATTGGAAGACTTCTTATTCTAAGGTCAAAGCCTTTTACGATATGGAGTCTTGAAACATAATTTCATGCTCAATATACTTATTCAATAGAAACTCAAAAACATCCACATATGTTTTAAGTGCAGTGGTAGACAGTGACATGTATGTGGTTAGAATCATAGTAGGATCTATTGTGAATTTTAATAAATTAAGAGAGAAGGTGGTGTACTAGGTGGACTATGTGGGAACATCTTATATCAATTGACTAGTGATTTGAGGTTTCAGTTGCAAGACCTCTTCTTGTGCACTTCCCTATTTCTTCAATATATATTGTTATATGTGCTCTACTTCCTTAGATTTAAACCCATTTCAATTTTTATATTGAACCTTAGCCTTCGCATCTACCTCATCTTGGGATTTTTCTTACACATTAGCCTTAGCCTTAGTTTTAGGTTTAGCTTTGGCTTTGGCTTCCACCTCAGCCTTAGCTTTGGATTCTAGATTGACCTTTGCCTTCGACTTAGATTTAGATTTGGATTTGTCCTTATTTGATTATTATTGAAATATGTGCTTGGCTTATTCATTATTAATGTGTTATTCTTATTTAGCCTTTTGTTATTATCAATATTTTTCTTGTGCTACTACTTATTCCTACTTTTATTATATACCATTTATTTCTTGATTTTTTGCATTATCTATTCTTACTCCTTTTTCTTCACCTTAGATTATTTATCTCATTTATTATGAGCCTCTAATTTATTGGATTGATTATTTTTAGCCTTTACTTATTTATCTCATTTCTTCTAAGCCTCTACTTCATCAGCTTGTTTCTGTCATGCTCTTTGTGTAGCTTGTTATTGGCATTGCTCTTCTTGTGAAACTACCTATTTATTATGTTATTATTCATCCATTGATGAATTTATATTTAATTCTTTAATATTTATCTTTTTATCTTCCTCTTTCTCCTTTTTTCATCTTTCCTTTGTTCCTCCTTTTGATCCTCTCACTCTTATGTAGCTTCTGTTTATGGCTATGTCTATATCAAGCTAGTCTTTTTGGGTTCTTCCATATGGCTTAGTGAGTTTAGTATTTTAATTTATTATGAATATTAAAAAATATAATATTTTACCACAATAATATTCCTCGCAACCTTATTATTTATAAATGTAGGAGGGGATTGAGGCTTTTATTTTGCTTCTTTATAGCCTAGCCTTGGGGTTGTGACTATTCTTCTAAAACTTGTTCTACTCCCTTTCTCTTCAAGTTGCTCTCCAAAATATACCATTATCTATTTTATTTATGGGTATGGACTTTATGAATTATGAGTCATTATTTTAAATAAAAGGGGTGGAGGTGGGTTCTTTTGTGTAGGTTGTACTTCTTGGTGCACAATATAAGATGTTGTAACTAGAACTCCAATTGATATTTTAGCCTTAATTTTTTTTGAGTTGATTCCTACCCTAAAATGTCAACAATAGTACAGGGGGGGTTGAGTGATGTTGACCCAAAGGTCTTACTTTATGTGATTACACACATGTTAGGTGTGCATTACTTTATATAAACGTAATTCTTTTTATTCTTTGTGTTCATAATGATCATCATTGATGTCTTCCCATATAGACTTGAAAACCTCTAGTTTCTTGAATCCCAACTCTAACATGTTGCACTCACCTACTATATTTATAAAATTTATATTGTCCATCTCTAATTTTATTGATGAGTTATATTATTTAGTGGTAGTGGTGAGGCTCTCCATGTTGGTGACTTTATATTATCTGTATTGTTCTATGATGGAGGCACTGAGGTTGTGGTGGTGCATGTAGTTATGATTATAGTTGTGATTATGGTTTTTTAGGAATGAGATATTGTTTTATTGGAGGCATGTAACATAAATGTTACATTAAAATCACAACTAGGGATTTATGGTGCCAAACATGTACCTACACATCAAACATAGTGATGAAGAATGCAAATGAAGTCATAATTGGTTTAGGAATCCCAGGCACTTTGATTTGGACTCAATTATTAAATTTAATAATCAATGCATGTTACACCAAATATTTCATGACATCTTAATGTATTTGATTAGATGAATTTATCAAGGTGAGTTCCTTAAAGCACCATGTGTTGAATCTCCCAAGTTACTCATATTTTTGTCCTATTTGGGTTGATATAATGTTTTTGAATGTGGTAGTAGGCCAAAAATTTACCATCCAATGATTTCCATTATGTAAATAAAATAAATAGGACCAAAAAAAGATATTATAATTCTTGGGAGGTTCTTGTGAGTATTTTATCAAAACTAGTGGAGAAGGCCAAACAATTTTGAAAACTATTTAACTCTGATCCAGGTAGCTATCTAAACCAATACCTAATAGACCTATCCTAAGCCTTATAGAGATCAAATACTTGCATATCTATTTCCTTTTATACTCTGAGCATTCAATGGTAGTGAATAAACCCCAAACTCTTCTTAAATAAAGAACTGGGAGAGATTTTCCACCGGTTCAAGGAGCAACCAATTATAAATAAATAGAAACCTAGGTTTGTTGGAATCTAGCTAGGCAAAGTGATAAAATAAAAGATTCTTTGGTTGTGTCATGCCAAAAGGTGTACATGCATTTCCTAATCCAAGATAATAACCAATCATTACATTGTATGAACATTTGTGTGATAGATGAATGTTTTCTTCAATAGTTATTCCCTTGAATTTGTATTGTTTTTGTATCATGTTATCCTTCAAAAAAGGTGTTCATAATTTTAGTTAACAAATAATATATTCCTAGCAATAATTATTGTTTTTTCTTTAAAAAAAAAAACAATCAAAAATACCATTTATTTTTTATCTACATAGTTTTTTTTTCTTTTTTTACATTTCCATCAATTTTATTTTTATTGAAACATCAAAGACACACACACACACACAGATATATATATATATATATATATATATATATATATATATATATATATATATATATATATATGTATATATATATATATATATGTATATATATATATATATATATGTATATATATATATATATGTATATATATATATATATATATATATATGTATATATATATATATATATATATATATATATATATATATATATATATATATATATATATATATATATATATATATATATATATATATCTGTGTGTGTGTGTCTGTGTCTGTGTCTGTGTTTGTGTGTGTCTGTGTGTGTGTGTGTGTGTGTGTGTGTGTGTGTGTGTGTGTGTGTGTGTGTGTGTGTGTGTGTGTGTGTGTGAATAGTACATATAGTGTTTTATTTTTTATCCTTATGAGTGTTAGGAACCTGCTTTTAGAAAAATTAATATAGCCAATATGCATAGAATGATTCTGATGCCAAGAAATTGGGTCAGTTAAGTCTTCAAGTAGGCATATCATGTGACACATAGTATAAATAATCCCCTTTTTGCTTGCTTATCTTGTTTTATAGTTTTCCAAAACATTTTGGTAATGCATTCATCTAAAATACACATTGAATCATTATCTATCAAATAAATTTGTATCCACCTTCCTACCCTTACTGTATACTTCTTCCTAATGTCAAAATGAATTGGTGGAGTGGTTGAATTGTAAGGAAGAAGGGATTTTCCATGATTTGGTAATCTCATTTCTCATGTGAAAATATAAGAATTTATATAGATTATAACATCATGAGATAAGTAAATATTCCCTTCATTATACCTAATCATAAAAGTGATCACTACATCATCCAATTATCCAAATTAAGGTAGTTTAATCATGATTTATACATCTAAGCCTTGTAATGGGTGTGGAAGAATTAGGTATCCTTATTGTGTAGTTGTGTCACTTTGATTTTCACCCTTTTAGGAGATGAAAATATCTCATCTAAGTGTCATAATGGAATCACCTCTAGGCTTATGGGTAGCCTAAAATTAAGGTGTGTCTCTAGATAGGGTTAACTCCCTTGATGTACCACTATGGATTGCAACTAAGACTAACTTTGGGGATGAAAAGGGAGAAAGAAACAAAAATAAAAGATAAAATAATGAAGTGATACACCTAATTAACTTATGTCATCTAACCATATGTATATTACACTTGATATGAAGCAATAAACCAAATACACACTCTTCCAGTCTACAACTTCTCACATCAATGTTACATTGTAAGGTCAAGATGAACATCTAGTCTAGGAGGAATAGACAAGAATAATTTAATGGAAATGATAAATATAAAAACTCACTTAATACTTGACATATCCCAAAATACTTTACATGCCCTGCAATAAGAATTTTTCCAACTACAAATAGGTTGCAATAATGAGTTAACATGCTAAGGAAATAAGAGTGTCACTTAAGAAAAATAAATAATTAAATTGAAACACACTACTAAAAGTAATATAAAATGTAAAACTTAATAATTTTATTGATCAAAGGTATACAAATTATCATGTCTTCACCATACTCAGGTGGAACATCTAATACAAATCCAAAAATGCTAGTTCTTATAAACTTGTGTGTGTGTGTGTGTGTGTGTGTGTGTGTGTGTGTGTGTGTGTGTGTGTGTGTGTGTGTGTGTGTGTGTGTGTGAGAGAGAGAGAGAGAGAGAGAGAGAGAGAGAGAGAGAGAGAGAGAGAGAGAGAGAGAGAGAGAGAGAGAGAGAGAGAGAGAGAGAGAGAGAGAGAGATAGAGAGAGAGAGAGAGAGAGAGAGAGAGAGAGAGAGAGAGAGAGAGAGAGAGAGAGAGAGAGAGAGAGAGAGAGAGAGAGAGAGAGAAGAGAAGTAAAAAATGTCATAATGGAAAATTTTCAAGTTGAGAGAATCAATTAATTTTACATGTGAGATAGATATTGGGTGATCCATGAAATATCAAGATCTACAAGTGTCATCTCAAATCATCAAACTCTTACAAAGTGGCCTAAAACTCCTTTTCTTGCATAAAACACTACCTTCATAATTAAGCATGTTTGAGTGACTTGTAATTGATAAATGGTATTTAAAATGATTTTATTGGAAGTATATACTCTAAAAAATTCACCTACATTAATTTTTTTATGCTTGGTCTTCTAGAATCACTTGGAAGAGAGCCATCATCACCTGTACTCTAGGAAAGTTCTTTCTCATGCACCTTACACATTTGTCTTCAAATTTGGTTTCAATTTTTAATTAAAGTCCATAAAAGGTAGTGTTTTAAATGATTCAAGACACTCCATGTCCTTTCAATCATCATATGTAACTTAAAATCACTTTACTTGAAGATTTCCTCCCTTCTCTATAGCTTACTGAATATGCTAGATTTGACTGGTTGAGTTGAAGGAATTTGATTGAAATATTATAAAAAAATTATTGGAATAAAATTTAAATAAGGAGTTATATAAAGTCCTAATATTCCTCCCAAAATTAATTTCATGTCTTGACTCCTCATTTATCCTAAAAAACACAAAAAATAGTGAAGAAAATCCTATTTTGTACTATGTCCACACAATTCCATACAAATAGCTATCATTTGAAGTAGATCTATGGATTATTTTCCAATTAAAAATAGTTATTATAGTAAAAATATGATTTTTTATTGCATATCCAAGATCATTTTCCCAAACTAGTCCTAGCTGAGGGTTTAATAGGGGTTTAGACCTATTTTGGTTTTAAGGTTGGTTCATAAAGTTATAATGTCTAACTTGCAAAAAAATTCTGAAATAATGATATTAATATACCTTAATAACATATAAAAATTACTTGGAATCTCTTGAAAATCCTCCAATAAGATGTGAGCTCTAAAAGTTGCCTTATTGAGCTTATTTCCCTTATTTTTAGAGGCTTGAGTTCATTTCTCAGCCAAAAATTGCCTTTCCAATGTTTATTCTACATAAAAAAATATTTATCACATCCCATATAACCACATAAAATATTAAAAATGAGTTTTAATGCACATTTCAAACTAGAATGGTGAATGAACCCATTTGGCCTTCATTTAGACCTTACATCATAAGCTTGCTTACAACCTTTTAGTGGTTTGGACCATCCAATTGAGGTTACTTGAGATCCAAAAGTTCAAGCACCATTTTTATTATTCTAATAACATGATAAAAATCATTTTAAATGTTCCCATTATGCCATAATATGATCAACTCTTATTTTGACCACTAGGACCAGACCTTGCCTAGTAGGTCTAATTCTAAGTCTGAGGGTCTTGAGCATATTTATTGGTTTCATTATTCCTTTAAAGTTGCATCATGTTTTTCATAGTGTACTATAACTCTCCCAATACTCCTTAAGTCTCTCCATGACTTTTGGTTCACCTTTTATCACTTTCTCTTCAAGATTGCAAGTTTCATACACCAATGGAGTACCCTCTATCTAAGATAAAAAAGAGGGAAATCCCCTATTTCACCAAAAACATTTCAATATATTATGATATTATCAAAGTCAAAAGGATTCCATACACAAAATTTTATCTTCTTACTAGGTCATATGGCCTCTTAACTTACCTAAAACACAATAGTGCGAGGGGTTGTTAACCATGATTATGTTTTATGTCATGAGAATCACCTTTTTTATATTTTTCACATATATGGAGGTTCATGGAGATAATCATAATATTTATAATGTTTTAATTTTATTGACATGGCATGATGATTCTCCCTTAACTCTCACCTACACTTGGCGTTCACTAAATTAAGTTTCCCTTGAATAACTAAGAAACCTTACCTGTAGGTCCTGTTTAGAGGTCACTTTTCACTTTGGACTTGGTTTTGATGATTTAAAAATGATTTTGAACCTATATATAACTTTTATGTTCTTATACCCTTCACTTCATGTTTTTATAATGTTAATCATCAGAGAGAACTCTTTATTTAGTTCACTTCCCTATCTGAGAAACCCTATCTAGACTAACCCCTTGAAGGTGTGTATGAACTCATTTATACTTATGAAACATGCTTATAAATTCCTCATAAAATTTCTCATGGTGATAAAAGATAGACCTAGGTCCACCTTCTTCATGTTCATGTCATATTCATGCTAAGGACACTAATTCTCTACTCATTGTTATTTGCTTGGTTGTAGGTGTTCTTGAGACTCAAAGGAGACTATGCAACTTATTTTATATTTTTAGGGGATCAATGAGGTTATCATGTCTTCATGAAAAGAATTAATTTGATGTTTAATATTTGTAAATATACTTATACTCCTTCATATTCCCCTTTTTTCCCACAAAGTGAGCTCTCCATGATAAACTAAGACACCTTGCCTAGGGTTCCTGTAGGTTTTCTTGAGCTCTTTTAGAATTAGAAAATATGCCTGAGAACTTTATTTGAACCTTTATTATCATTTAAAAAGGATTTTTATCCATTTATCCATTTTTTATATCCTTATCATCATTGAGAGTACCACCTCCTATTTACTACTTGCATGTGCCTTTTTCTACCCTACTTGTAGGTTACATCTACTCCACAAAACCTTGGTTATGGTGTCTCTAGACTCTTCAAGACTCGTATGAAACTAACTAAACTACTCTGTAATTTAATTTACAACTTAAATGATATAAAACACTCTTTAATAACTTTTTTAGGTCATTTTTTGTTCATAGTCACCTAAGATTGACTATAAGTGAAAAAAACACATGAAAGAACCCTATAGGTTACATCTAGGGTTTGAAAACTCATAAAATAGATTTATCAAATAATATCTATTACCCATGTATATTTATTTCATCAACCCTCATTTATATCCATGTCCAAAAATTTAATATGGATGATATAGGCTAACAATCAATTATAGGTAGCTATCTAGGCTATTTGTATAAATTGTTCCCATCTCTTTATGTGGAAATAGGGCCTTGGAATGTCATCAATAGCTCTATGATGTTTAAAATTTGTAAAATTTGGTTTCAAACTCAGTAATTTATTCATTATACCTTAAACATTTCAAATTTAAATCTTTATCAAGTCTGTGTATTGAGTTTACTGTAGGTGGACAAAATTACAAACAGGTATGCTTGTGGGTGAAGATTGAGATCTTAGACTATTTATGTCAACATTTATCAATGATCTTCTAGATCATGAATGATTTTTTCACCATTTAAAACCATATAGCATAGAATTATGCGTGGGTATTTCACATTAGGCTTAAAGGAGCCTTTTTAGGTTCATATCCTATAGAGATCACTAACTGGTTTTAGTGCATGAATTGCCAACTTAAGCCCTCTTAACAGTTGTCTTCCCTTGCTTGTCTTAACCCAAAATTTTGTTGAAGTCTTTTCATATGCAGGGAAATAAATCCAAGACCATTATGAAACATCAAAATATCTTTTCATCATGATGTATGATATTCCCAAAAGTCCCTTGACCTTAGTTTCACACTTTTAGAGATTGTGGACCTAAATAATGTTATCTTGTGTTTTGAAGGCAATCTAACCTCCCAATAGCCATCCTATCCTTAAATTTTTTTTTAAATGATATATTTTAACTCTAGGAGCTCAAAAAATTTCTTATTACTTTCTTCAATGTCTCAATTCGACTCCTCTATTCTCTGTTAGTACCACTTATAGGTGGCTTTTTGCTCATACAGGCAACAAGTATGATATTACCAGGAATAGGAATTATTTTGGGCCTTATGAATATACCAAGACTCTTACAAATTATCCAAAATATTGTGTGTAATAATATAATATTTGAAAATAGTTCATAATTCTTTGATTCAATGTGATTCTCCTTTGAAACCACCTGTGTATGCACAGTTTAATGATAGACCATGTGTATGTGCAGTCCATGCATGTAATCTATGAAGATTGTTTGAAATATGAACCTGATATGAAACAATAAAATTTTAACACACTATAAATGTTATTAATTATCTATCACAACCCCTAGAAGACACTTTCAAAGCATGAAAATTAGAAAATAGAGGAAAATTATCAATCAACACAGAATGGACCGGTCTACAAACTTGAGGTGAATTTTCCATAAAATCATATTTAAAATAAAAAATAATAATGGGGAAAAGTATAGGATTATTTAAAAATTATTTTACACAAAACTTAGTAACTATTTCATATGAAATTTCTCAAACCAAGGCAAAATTTGGAGGGTGCATAGATGACTAGGCAACTTTAAATAGTCAATTTAAAATAGATGATTCATAAAAAAAAAGCCACCATTAATCAAAATTGTTATATTTAAAAAATATTATTTGGGTGTAAAACAATCTACCAAAATCATTTTTCATGAAACTTCTTGTGGTGGCCGTACCAAGTAAAAACTTGCAAGTCATCTCAATCTACCAAGAAGAGTGAAAATAAAGTAGAATAGTTTTGAGAAAGAAACGTTAGTTTAAGATAAAATTAAATGTGAGTATGGGTTTGAGTAATCTGAAGAGTCACATTTCCACCCTTTCCAAGTGGCACACTTCCTAAGGAGGTCATACAAGTGAAACTTTCTCTTTTTTAACAAAGAAAACTACCTTTTCTCTGAAAAACCTATAATATTTTTAGTAGTGTAAGTTATCTAAGGATTTTAATGATACATGGGGTATTAGATCATGTTTTTAAACTTGCATATTTCCCAAGATACCCGTATAACTCATTAAGTACACCATTTTTGACCGTTAAAATGACTCAAAATGATAAATGGACCTAGAAATTAATTGACCAAAGCTAGTACAAGATTAATTTACATCAAATGACCTATAAAACGCCTCATGAAAATACATTATACCCATTTATAGGTCTAATAATCATTTTTTTACTAAGGGTGCCCCAATTTGATGTAAAAGTCAAATTTGGTCAGCAGTGGCTTCTTGTGGGCCAAGAACAAACAAAGTAGAATATTATTTATCAATGAAGTCAAATAACTCAGGGTCATTATATTTAGTTTTACTTAGGCATAAGCCAATCACCATTCCCTTTTTTTTTGAATCAATCAATGGTGTCAAAAATTGAGATTGATCCATGGTTGTTAGTGTGGGTTGGTTTGAACACTTCCTTCACTTGGTTTGGATGGGTTCAAGACTATTTACATAGATAGTTGTTTTTAATTTAGACCATAATATTCATTTGTTATTATAAGTTTGTAATGGATAAGTTTTGTCCATGCCCTTTGTATATATATTTTGGCACCAAAATTTATATATTTGACCTATTTAAATACACTATGGTGGTTGTCCATGAATTTATCTCCTTAATTAATATCAATTAGATGTTATTTGATATGACAACTACCCCTTTTCTAGTTTTTGATACATGCCTTGTTAGGTAGATGATGTGACTTGGTGTCCTTTCATCTATCTCATTTATTTTATGATGCCACCTATTATTGCACCATGTAGTTTTCTTTGATAAGGATGTAATATGCTCAAGTGCCTTGTCATTAATAGTCTTAAATGACCATTATCCATTATTTCATTGTACTTTTCTTGTTAGTGTCATTTTATTAGACTTATTTTATGAACATGGTGTAGTTATTTTTGTATTGTCCTTATTTTAGGCTATTTCTTTGAATTGGTCATAATATGAAATTTTGACTCTTCAAATTATGCTTTGATGTGTTAAAATATAAATAATGAATTATACAATCAATTTAATCTTTAAAAACAAACAAAAAACACAAAACAACATTAATCAAAAACCCTAATCTACATGGTGCTACTCAGCACCCTCTCTTTTTAACAGTAAGAATGATAAATACTAATGATAGTAAGGTTTAAGCCTAAAATCATTAAGACATCTTAGTAATAGGGTTCCCTATAGATATTTTAACACAATGATACCATATTTTGAGACATCATGAATAATTTAGTGCTCCTTACATCTAATGCACATTTTTATTAGTAATTCCTTAAACATACTATCATATATTAGAACTATTTATTATGAATGAAATTGATTAGATCACAAGTTATGGTCATGCCATGCCTTCTAGCTTAACTCCCTGACCTTTTTCAACTTTACTCAATTATAACCAAGTCAATTAATATTTGCTTTAGTAAATCTTGGTCTCCTAGACTCATAACCATAAAAATGCACATACTTAGAATAATGTAATCCATAAGCATTATTGAATCAAGACCATAGATGAGCTGAAAGATAGTGAAACATGTGGCATTGTTTTATTTTTTTATTTATGCCCAAATAATCATGATAATGACATCTTCCCAATCACCCCTTTGGACATTACACATTTTCATTAACATTTTCCATAATAATTTATTTTATGATTCAACTTATCCATTTTATTGAGGGTAATAAGTCATGATCTTGTGGTACATGGTCATAAACTCCTCAATGATATTATTAATACTGTTATTGAGGAGATGAGTTCCTCTATCGCTGGCCACCTTTATCGAGCATCTAGATATTCTAATATTTTTTCATATAAGAATTTAGTAGCATTGATCTATTAGAAACTCAATTTGCACAATGTTGAAGAAGAGTGTTCAATTATTCTTCAAAGCTAGACTAAGATTAGAATGGATTAAAGGTTGTAGGTGACCTTATAACTATACCAGACCTCTAGATTATGGGGCTATCTCCCTTGGTACATCAGTTTATCCCAATTCACTAAGACCTATTAATATTTTGGTAAAAAGGGAAAGAAATTACATAATATAAATTTACTCTAAGGGGTGTTGATGCACCTACATTGCTTATCCACTCAAATTGAACTCCTACAACACTAGTAGATAATGTATAAAACTAAATCACTATCTTGAATGGCTTCTAAGCAACAATGTTTCATGTAGAGGTTGGTTTGAATAATTAAACTATGAGGGTGATGAGAGAAAGACCTGGTTCAAGACACAATCAAATTTCCACTTCAAAATTGAGCCATCAACATCATAACACACTAAATGAATTGCATAGAAAACATGTTAGCACCTAGGTGATACTTTGACCTACAAAGGGGAAGAGTACACCACTTATGCATATCAAAACAAGTAGGTACAAATTAGATATTAATCATGAGGAAGATGTAATATTCTATTCATCAGTATAATAGTATAAAAGTATAAAACTAGGAAGAGTTTCTTAATATCATCTTGAGGGATGTTTCAAATGTCAAAAATTAGCTTACATATAGAGAATTGAGAGAGAGGATAGAGAAGGAGACAATATACCCTAAAACTAGGAAAAAAACCTTCAATTTATTTTCTTCAAAATGTAATGAGGAATTATTTGATTAATCTCTTTTCTTCTCCTTATAAAAATGGCGTAACACTTCATGCTTCATTAGTTTGAAAAGCTTGAAGAAGTCTTTATCCTTCAGTAGTTGTGTTTGACCCACGTAAGTGCCTAAATTCTTGGGCCAAAGTTATATATTATTGGTGAAGAAGTCACCCCCATTTAAAGTAGGTCATAAATACATAGAACAAGTCCTATTAAACTCCTATACTTTTCTAACTTAATATTATAGCTTGATAGGCTCTTAAAAGACTTTCAAAGGAAAGTTTGACTCATTTTTTAAGCTTGGGGTAGGAAGGAAGAAAGATTATTTTTTGAGAGTGGAGACATTTTAAACCATGATCACCTCATTAAAATCAAATCCTAACTTATTATAACCTTTAATATTACACATAATATTTATTATTATCTTTTTAAAGGTTTATTTGGAACCATTATGCATTGATTTAGTCTTTTCACTCTTTGAATTGTTCCTCCTTCACTAAGGCGTAGAAGAGAAAAGTTGGGTTTTTATTCCAAGATTGAAAATTTAATCATGGATGGTCTTTCATAAGTATATAATACCTAAAAAAAGGAAATTGGATCCATAAATAACTCAAAAAGACTTGATTTTATTCATAAACCTTGCATTCCTTCATAATTCCTTGTAACCCTTTTTACAAGCAAATCTCCTTGTTTGGAAGAATTTGGAGATGATTATGGAAAAGTGGGAGTATTTTTATAGATAACCTTATCCCTTTTCAGCTACACATAATATTTGGTGATTAGATCATGAGTGTATATATACTTTCTATTTCATTTTCTCTTCTAAATTAGGCCTAATTAGCCCTCCTAGGCCTAGAAAGAGAAACATTTCTACTAAGACCCCAAACACATTTTAAACTCCATAAAAACACTCAATTAACCTTACTTATGATATCACCATGATCCATGTCAAATTTGGTGATCTGGAACAATGTGGACGTATGAAAACCTTGAAATGACCATTGGTAAGCTTGCCCTTTTAAAGAATTTTTAGACTAGATTGAATGATTTGAATGGTTTGGGCACTTATGAAAAAGTTTTTATAGATTTTTTATCTTGGATAGGTAAAATAATTCTTTAAACACCTCTCCCATTTATTGGTATAAACTCATGATTTCATTATTTTAGGCCAAAAACCTTGAAAAGTATAATTTTGTAAAATTCATACATGTGAAGGTATAGCCAAATTACATGTTCAGGATCCTCAAAGAGTCTAAAAAACCAATAGTAGGTTTCAAGACCAATTTGTGGTATTTTATGTTCTTTTTAGGTCCATCTCTAAATATTGGTTGCAATTGTGGTTTTTGGAGGGTTTAAGACTTGTTTGAGGTCTTAACGATTATTCATAAAAATGGGATGTCAAACTAACCTCCTTCTTCTTGTAAAAATTTATTAATATACCCCCTAAACAATACCAAATGTCTTATAATCCCATTCAAAGTGTGATAAATGTCATGAGCACTTGAATTTACTCTTAGGGTACCTTGTTTAGCATTCTTAAGGGTAGAGAGAATTCAAGTTTGAGTTTTAGATCTTATAAGTCATTATAACTAATTTGAATAGATTTTAAATCTCTTAATAAACCCTATCCATGATTATACATGATCTAAAAGTCTTCATTACCCTTCTATATGCTTAGGGTACATTGGTTAGGGTGTTTGTGGTTTTGAGCTTATCTCTCCTTACTAGCCCTCAACGACTCTTAGACTAAAACT
Organism: Torreya grandis; assembly: GCA_037957365.1. Classification (NCBI taxonomy): domain Eukaryota; kingdom Viridiplantae; phylum Streptophyta; class Pinopsida; order Cupressales; family Taxaceae; genus Torreya; species Torreya grandis. The sequence continues at coordinate 852,787 of JARHVA010006263.1, read as the reverse complement.
AGAGCTTGTTTTCCACCAAAAAGTTCATGGAAACCATTTTCATTACTGATATCTACCATAAATACTCTTCATGATGTTTGAAAATCTCGTTTCATGCTTGGATTTGACATAGGCCTCTTAGTCTCATGCTTGCCCTTACCTAAGGAGTGGGCAAGATCTGAGACAAAATAGTGGATAATTAAAATATTGGTATGAAATTTTAATTTTCATTAACCTCTTTTTTAACTCATTAAAACACTCTATACCAAATTTCATATCCTATGCATTCCTTTAGATCCCTGAATCAATAATTTCCTTCATGACATGGACTACCTTCTAATGTGACTATAGGTTTTTAAGCCTAAATAATTTTTTTACATTTTATTATTCATTATCAGGTATAAGGATTTAATCAGGTTTTTAATGAATTATAAATCCATTCATCAATTAATCTCCATCATTTGAGACTTCTCATAGTCCCTTACTTTCTCCATCAATCAAGCAAAAGTTCATAACTAGGATGCAAACTTGTAGCTTGTCACGTAACTATGTTTATGGTTTTAATCCCTTACCCTTTTCATCACTCATATTTTAAAATATTTTAAATTTGTTTTAAATAACCAATTTATTTTCAAATTTCTTTATAAACATCTCTACCAACTCTCATTATCTTTATGCTTTTTAAACTGACTATAGGTAGTCTATTGATTGTGTATGGAGATAAAACTCAGTTTTGATCAAGCACCTTTACTTCTCTTAGTTTAATACTAAAATATTAGTATATCTAATTTTATTACTTGATATTAATTTCAATTTACTTCAAGATTATTTTCCATGTCTTTACCCATGCCTTAAACTACACTTTAACCCACATGGATGTAGGTGAAGATTTGCCCTTAGTATAGACTGCTAATAGGCATGAGGTTATAATAGAGGCTATAATGGTTATTAAAATTTTAATTTATAACTTTGTGTTCTTCATGGTTATTCACTTGACTCTTTAAAACAACACCAACCAATCTCTCACCTAGTCAACTTACCTTAACTCCACCTCACTTCATTGGGCCAAAGCATGATGGTTGTAGATCAAAGTTATGTGTCTTGGCTATGTTAATGAAAGAGGTTCTATTAAATTTAAGGAAGTATCATTATATCATTTATAAAATTTTATATTTATTTCATATACCCATCCACCCATCAACTACTTTTAACTCTAATTTCCACTTTAAATCACTATCTAAGCCAAGCTATATGGCTATAGGTGACTATTCAATCTTTGAATAAGATGTTGATTAGAAAGGAGATATGAGATGGGTTAAGATGATCCAATATTTTAAGATATTCAATGTTAATTTTTAAATTCATTAATTTATCCATTAAAAACCATGATGAAACTTGAGCTTCACCTAAAAAACTCAGTCCTTGTAAGACTCCAAATCTTGCTATAGGAATTGATGACATCTTTGTAGACTACATAAAGTTGAGGTCTTCTTGTCCATTTGCCATTGAAATAAAAATTACCCTTTATGTTTTATATTCCTCTTCCATGTGTTACCTCACATTTTTTTTCCATCTACAAGGCATATTTAAGTGTTTTCATGAGTATTTATTGTATGTGAAGGTTTCACATTGTGTATGATGCTGGGAGTTGGGATGTTGTCCTCAAGAAAGGAGTATGATTTATAGACATTAATTAACCCTCTAGGGTATTTAATTAGATAAAATAAATACCATATTTATATATAAATAATTTAATGGCATGGAAAATAAAATCAATTACCCTAAACAATCTAAAAATATGTTAATCTTTACTAATAAGGTGTTTCTAATTGCTCTGTCTTGATCAAAACAATCTCTTTATGATTGACAATAGCAAGAATTCATTGGTATCTAAATTTAATAAGTGTTAAATCATTAATAATATTTTAAATCTTATTTTAAATCACTCTCAAACTACTTAAATCTTCTTTACATTCTAAGTCAAAGCTATGACTATTGTAGGTAGTGATTTGTCTACTGCACTCATCTTGACTTGATCTACCTATCACCTCTATGAGCTACTAATCCTCAATAAGTAGTGTTTACTTGAGATGAATAATATTGTATTAGATATGTTTTATTAAATTTCAATTAGACTCCAAAAATACTCACCTATATTCTCAATACCTTTGCATTATGGAGTTATTGAAAATGTTTATTGATTTAAGCCACTTATCATTACCTCACATACCAAGGCTTCAAACACTAATATTTACTATAATGATCCATAAATTCTCACACACTTGAATTCTAGGTAAGAAAAAGAGGTCAATATATTTTTTCTTTTCTTAGACATGTTCATAATCTGTGTCCATGTGTTACTAAGCTATAGGCATGATTGGTACATTTAAACATAATAGGCCTTTCTTAGGTATTTTGATCCTTGAGTTTGATCTACCATATCAATACTCATAAAAATATTAAAAAATTACTCTTAAACATTTCAAAAAAAAAATTCACTATTTAATTCAAGTTACTTCAATCTCTCAAACCTACTAATTGCATACTTACATTGTCTAAGAGGGTAACTCATTCAAAACCATCCCAAAGAGTCTATTATTAAAATTAAGAGATATGAATATTTTAAATAGTGAATTAGGTGTGTAATTATATATTTATTTATTATAATACCTATATATATGAATACACATGCTTGAAAACTTAGGTTCTGCTCTAAATTTGACCAAAAAAGACTATTCACAAGGACACCATATGAAACAAGTTTTATAATATAAGTCCCTTCTTAGAAGGATTTAAATAATGAAAAAAGTGTAATATGTCTAATTTTACCCTTTAAAAAATATCTTAAAATCATTACTCTTCATTAATTTATGTGTTTAAGAAACATGTGCAAGAATAGACCCCTCTTTGATGAATATGCCGTAATGACTTACTGTCACTCTTAATGACTGTTAATAAGTAAGGGGTAACCAATATTAAAAATAATGAAAATAAATTAAATATTAGTTTTACACATAATAATGGAAAAATTTTAATCTCATAACTCTCTCTCCTCTTTACATACCAAGCATTCAAAAATTGCCTTTCTACACTTGCCAATGAGGTTGATATGAGAGATAAAATGGTTTTATTAATTTTAAGACATAAAAACTCATAAAAATATATTTTTTGAAATTTTAATGAACAAATAAGGTCTTGAACATTCCTAAATCTCAAATTTTCCTTAATAATTGTATAAATGGCCTCAAAATAGACCTTTTTAGCATTAAAACTAGTAGAATCACGTAATAAGTCTTATCCAAATGATCTAAAACATAACCATTTGAAATTTTAATGTATTAATAATTAAATGATCTCAATAAAATAAAAAAAATTGGTTATAGGGTTTGGAATTTTTCCTTGGGAGGCCAAATTACCAACACCTTCACAATGTAACTTGGGTCTATAATAACTTCCACCCACTTGGTGAAGTAATCTATCATAATAATAATGTAGTAGACATTATTTATTTTAATTGGATGAATTATAGGTTTGAAAAAATTAATTACCCATTATTCAAATGGTTGTTCTATAAGCATTAGGACTAGAGGCATCTCATCATGTTGTTTTGGCTTTCCCATTCATTGACACAAATCATAATGCTTGGATACCCTATGGACATTCTGAAATAAAGTTGAAATCAAAATAAAACCATGTAATATTTATATTATGTTGTATTTACTTACTAAGTGACCCCTTTTAATTATTATTTAATGATATGTGGTCATTCATATTCTAACATAACTCTACATAACACATCATCTTCCCCAATCTTGTACAAAAATCCATTGATGAGACTATATGGAATAGCTTAAGTGACCATTTTTTAATCGCTTTCCATATAATATATATATATATATATATATATATATATATATATATATATATATATATATATATATTTTACAAAAAGAAAAAAACTCTAATAAGTTTGCAATGTCCTCTATATTATCTGGGATTACAACCATGAATAAGTGTACATTTGGGGACTCATCTTGTAATTCTTCTAGTTTTTCACCATTTTGTAGCCTATTCAGATGATCTGGTCTAAAATTTTATTGACCTAGATTTACATTGATTCAAAATTGAAAATATTGAAACAAGATGAACCACCTATAGATTTGTGCTCCTTATATTGGTTTATTAACTATGTATCATTATGCCTAGTGGTCAATAAAAATCTCAAACAGTGTGGCAAATAAATAGTGTTGAAACATTTACAATACATATACCATAGCTAAATCCTGTATTTATATACTTTTATAGTTCTTATCTATTCCTAATAGTTTTAAACTAACAAAATTTAATGGGTGATCCAATCCACCATCCCCTAGCTATGCTAAATTAACACCTAATGCAATACCAAAAACATCCACATGTACATGGAATGGCTTCTTCCAGTTAGGAAAAACTAAAATATGTGTTTTTATCAACCTTCACTTAATATCAATAAATTTTTCTTAGCATTCTAATGTCCACTCAAAATTTGTATCTTTTCACAATCATTTCTACATTCACATAAATATGGCTATGTAACCTTTAATAAATTATCTATAGTATCTCATATGACCCAAAAAGGTATGCACTTCTATATAGTTGTTTGAGGGTGGTATTCCCACTATTAAGATAATCTTAGCTTGGTCAACCAAAATTTCATCACTACATACAACATGGCCCAAAATAACACTAAGAGGTGTGAAAAATAAGCACTTTTTTAAATTTAGATAAATGCTTTGATCTTGACATCATTCTAACATTAGTCATAGTTAAATAGATAAAAGACTACTTAATCATCCAAATATACCTAGAGAAATTCTTGAATGAAGTCTTTAAATATAATTACTATAGCTATAAACAAAACTATTGTTGAATTATTTAAACTAAAAGACATTAGCTTATATGTGAATGATCCCCATTTAGTTGTAAAATTTGTCTTAGGTTGGTCCTCTTTTGTGATTGAAATGTGATGGTACCTATTGAATCTATCTATGAATGAGTACACTTCATGACCTAAGATTTACTTGATGACTTCATCTATGAATGGAATTGGAAAGGGAGCATTGATACAGGTATCAACGATTGTGAATTGGTCTGCACAAAACCATATCTCCCTAGAATTGTTTGGTTGCATCACTATAGGACTCATTTAGTTTGTTTTTTAGCCAAACAAATAATTTTGGCTTCTTGCATTTTGATCCAGTTTAGCCTTTACATTTATTTTCATGTTGGGTTTTAGCCTATATGGGTGTTTTTTAATGGTTTGAGTGCACTATTTCAAATCTATATGCATCTACCCCAATGACAAATCTACATCTTATATTTTAGATAATTTGGTTAGGCAAACATTTTAATAGTCTTGTAGCTACTGTAATGCCTCTTATATCTATTCATAACTCCAATAATCTCCCATAGTCTAAAGCTTAGGAACTAATTCTATTCCAATGTTTTATTCAATATTTTTTAGGCGTTATTGATACAATTTATTTGATGAATTAGTTAAAGTATCTTGTAGAGTACACTCCTCTTCCCTTTATATAATGTTTATATTACACAATATTTACTCTTCAACTTATTTTTTGCTTTGGGATAATGTTGGTTCAAATTCCTTTTCTAGTAAGCCTTCTAAATCCAAATCTTCATAACTATCACTAGATTCTATCAAATTGTATATTATTCTATTCCAATGCTTAATAAGAGATTTTTACTACTGAATTGGATTGTAATTGTGAATCACCAAATTCAAATCATGAGTTACTTCTTGCTATGATGATGACTCTATTATAACTACCAAATATTCTAATCACCCATGACATAGAAAGATTTTAATTTTTTCCAATGCATTGTGAACCCAAGGGTTATCATCCTCAAACAATTTTTTTTAAATGAAATCTTGTTTCACTTATGCCCAATGTTTGGTCTCTCTCATGTATTGTTGATTCATTTACTAGGTTTTTAGTAGTGGCACTAGTGTGTGGCTGAAAATGTGTACCCAACCTTGTTTCCAATCCTTGCTTAGAGCATATATCTACAAATTGATGAATGTGAATTTTAGGACATTGGAATTATTTAAATAATGGAAATTTGGATTTAAATATAAGTGGTAATTGAAATTATGAATGAAAAAACTCAAATGCTTCTTCACAATGTATCTCTAGATTTCTATGCACTGTCCACCAAGTTGTAGCAATACCTCTCATCACATAGTTGAGTGAAATGACTCTTTGATCTACCTAACACATGGTGTTATAACCTTAATATGAATTTATTAGTGTCCTCTATCATAAATTATAAAGGTAAGTGATGTTTAATAGTAAACACTATGCATATAGGTTGTATTTCATGATTTTCCCTCACCCAATTCAGCATGTGTGTCTAAATCACCACTTATGGAAGATGTTGTTTCCCAAGGTAAAATTAATATATGTATACCCAATTAATATTTAATATTACTTATTATTACATATAATTTTTTGATCATGTACCTCTCACCCAAACTTACATACTCCTTACTTGAAGTTTTCTCAAAGCTAAACATGCAAGTCCCATGTTAGAACACTAATTTTTTTTCACTAACCACCACACACCTTTCACTATGAACTAAATATTCCATAGTTTTATTTCAAATATGTTAGTCTTATAAAATTAGTTTTTCCTATCTAAGTAATGTGTTTGCTCATTAACTACCATGCACTAGACTACCTGCATACCCTATATTCCCATGTCAAGTCTTACACCTACTCACCAATTTCTACACCCATCATATTTCATATCCTCACAGATCTCACACTTGTGAAATCACTAGATCTTATGATCTCTAGGTGATTAATAATACTACATGAATAAATATCATCTACTCATGGATCACTGACTTATTAGGCCCTACAAAACATCCATGTTTTGACCTACCTTAGCCACATGCTCTAAGTAGTCCACCTACCATTGACTCCAAAAGGAAATCCTACATTTAGATTTAAATGGTTGAAAATATAGACATTATCTACTCTAATCTTTTCCAACTACCACTCTTTACATGATTAGAGTATCATGGATATCTTCCTTGGTAACTAAATAGTAGTTATGTCTACTTTTATATTTTATAGTATAAATATGTAACATACATGTCTAGTTCAAGAATGCTTAATCCATGCTTGAATCTAGACCTATGCCATTACACGCAATCATAACATCATTAGCTTACTCTATGCATCTACTTAAATACATGCACTATTGACATTGTACTCAATATTATTTTACCTATTATATGCTAATGAATATAATTTGCATTTACTATAAGTAAAGACATTTTATCCATTGAATGTGTTTTGTGTTTTACCTCTAAATATTACACTATATATTCACTTTACATAGCCATATATTAGTTTTTCCCCATGCACCTTGGTCTTGGAGCCCATGGCATAGATCAAATAGCATCAAAGACATTATCTATTCCATTTTTTATGCCTATAACTACAAGAGAACAATAAGAGAAAGAAGGGATATTAGTCAATTCTATTTTAGACATTCCATCAGAATGCCATAGTAGAAGTAAGACGGATTACACCCAACATCAACTTGAGGTAGCCCCTAAGATTTCAAGGATCATCATTGATGCTCTGTAGGTGTGCCATACCAAATTTTTTGGTTAGTTATATGAGTTAATGACACATCTCAACCAACTTAATCATCTTCATCTCAACATCATGCTCCAAAATAGTTACAACAACAAACCCCCTTCAAATTACTAGTCAATCTCAACATCCCATTGTTTGAAGGGAAGATTAACACCAAATCATTAGATTCCTAGATTTGATAAATTGAGGCATACTTATCTATCAATTCCTTCACCAATGATGATAATATCACTTGTGTAGTAATAAAGATTTCCATTTTAGTCCTTCACTAGAGGTAAATTTTTAGTGCGCATCATGAATTAGAGTGTGTTCCAATAGAATCCCATAAAACTTGCCTTAATGCACTAAAGGAACAATACTAACCTCTCTAACACTTTGAATATGAATACATCAAGTTATAAAAACTAATATATTACAAGTATCGATATATGGAAGACTACAACAACATTTTCCATGACTTCTATATGCACCTATAAGAGAACTTGAGTGAACAACATAGGGACTCTCACCTTATCTTCACATCAATATGGAATTATTGAATTTTTACACATTTAAACAATTATATTTCAATGCCACTAATCTCAAAGATAAGGCAAAGAGGAAGAAATATGCCACCTCTTCATCCAACATAGTGTAAAACACCCACCAGCATACAACTCCACATCGTAGCCTTTGATGCTAAATCAATAACACTTTCCATGTAAGAGAATACTACACAAAACTCAAAGGATCTAGTGCCTTTTAATTTATATAAATGAAATAATTCTAGTGACAAGTGGTGTCATTTCCATCATTCATCCACCCATGATGACTTTGAATAGCATGCATAGTATTACGTACTCACATAATATACATCAATATTCACAATGATGGACAACACTGATGAAGATTCCTCTTATCTAATCAATATATCCACTATGATTGACATATATTGAGAACATGAATGTATCTTCCACACAAATTTATAGGTGAAGGGCTATCCTTTGCACATCACGATCGATAATGGTAGCCATAATAACATCATTATATAATCCACCATGAAACACCTTTATCTCATGTCATCTACACAACCAAAGCCTTATCATCTTGGGTATTTATAGTGAGGGAAATATATATAGGTTTAGTGACAATTCACTTTTTAGTATAAGGTCAAGGCAATGGAGAACAACATCACATGTGACATTTCAACCATGGAGGTCTACGATGTTTTTTCTAGGAAGATCATATATGTTGGACTATGAAGATACATATTAGGCTAATCCATAGCAGTGAGTTATCCACACACAAGATCAATTTTATAGATTATTTGATGTAGTGCCTTTGACAAAATTCACCTTGGTCTTGACCAAACATTGCCTTAAGATCATATCACATATACAAAAGTTAATGCTACTAATGATTTGCCTTAATACACCTACATAATATAAAATGATGAAGCACACCATGATGGTATGTAGTTCTTTCACATTGTCACATCAAAAATAACTTGACAAGTTATTAAAGCATCAAATTGAAGTCTTGACTGAGTCAAAAGGCCTTCCAACACACTACATAATAAAACACTATATTGATTTGTTCCTTAGATCCCATCTTTTGAATATCCCCTTGTATCTCAAATTAGTTTGGGATAATGATGAAATATAGAACCAAATATAAGAAAAAACTTGATAAAGGAAAGATTAGGCCAATATATTTTCATTGTATAAGCTCAATAGTCTTTGGACCTAAGAAATATAGGTCTTAATAATTCTACATAGACTATTGTATTCTCAATCTAAGGTACATAATACTTCACCAAGATAAAATTGAATTCAATTTACCATCAAGTTCCTTCATCCTAAAAATGTTTGGATGACAAATTTCAAAACATGGGAAGGATTATATGAATGGTTGGTCATGCCTTTTGGCCTTGCCAATGTACCAACCACATTCATGTGCTTCATGGATGATCTACTTAGGCCCTTACTAGAATCCTTCATCATCATCTAAATGGATGAGATTTTCATATTCAAAAATACTTGGGATGATCATTTTGAGCACATCTTATACATATTACACTCTTTATGATATCACAAGTTGGAATACAAATTAATGAAGTGTGCATTTGGAATAACATAGACCTAATACCTGTGATACATCATTTAGCACATTGGATCTATTTTTAGATCTAAATAATATCAAATTGATCCAAGATTGTCCCAATATATGCAATATCATATAATTTAGGTGTTTTCTTAGACTTTCTAACTTATACCAATGGTTCATCTTTGGTTTATTTCACCTATATTGGGCCCTCACCTAGATAGCATGTGTAAAATCCAAGTTTGATATGGCTCATACAAAATAACACACATTTTAGGTACTCAATCAGTGTCTATGTGTAGAACCTATTCTCATAATGCTTAACATTGCATAAACCTTCTAAATTCACATTGATGTATCTAACTATGCATTCAATGTAGTGCTCATGTAGCATGGATATCTAGTGACATACCAATAAGAGACATTGAGTGACACAATGAAAAGGTACTCCACTTATGAGAAGTAACTATATGATATTATGCAAGTAATCAATCAATAGTGATGCTACATTCTTGTGAAGGAGACAATTGTTCATTTAGACCATAAACCACTTCAGTTCTTATAGTTGTATAAAAAGATAGAAAATGTTAACCACATGAAATTGATGACATAGCTACAAAAGTTACATCTCATGATCAATCAAAAAAAGGTAGGGTTAAGTCTATATATTTCCTTAGTTGACCTTTGGTTCATGTGCTCATTGTGGTACCAAACATGTGTAGACATAATTTAATAGACTAGGTACCCCTCTACTCATTTGATTAGTACTTCACAATACTTACACCAACCTCACACAAGGTAAACAAGTGACAAAGTTATACTTGTTTGACCAAATTATTTACAATCTAAAACATATATGTGCTTCATTTAGTGCACTGTGCCAATGAGTCATTTGGGAGGTGCACTATGCCAAGACCTCAAGACACTTTGGCATGAAAAAGACTCTATCCATAATACAGTCACATTTATACTCAATGCACATGCACATAGAATTCAAGTACCATGTCAAGTATTACATTCTTTATTACATCAACAATCCCACAAATAAGAAACTAGGAATTTAGACACCTTTATTAGTTTTATCTAGACCATGGGAATATATCATCATGGATTTCATGATTAGACTATACATCATGAGAAGACAACATGATTCTATGTTAATTGTAGTAGACTATATCTCTAATATGGTGGTCATGGTCATATGAATCAAATACATTGATGTAGTTGGCACTACATAGGCATTGTTCAACCATCTTTGGGTTCATTTTAGGTTACCAACATCCATCCTCTCCAAATGTGATCCATGATTTGTGTCTCTCTTTTGGAAATCATTATGGGATTGATAGGTATGAAACTAGATCATTCAATGTATTTTAATCCCTAGATACTTGGGCAAATAAAATTAGTCAATTTCACCCTTGTTCATCTTATACAAATTTATAACTATGCACATGCTTGCATTTAGGATGACAATATATTATAAATTCAACATGCCTACATTAGGGCATTTTAGAGATCTACTAGCCATACTCCATTCAAAACATATCTTAGGATCTAACCTTAGGCACCCATATATTCTCCTACCACAACCCATTAAGAATTGATTTTTATGTATAACAATGAGAACCAAATAAAGTGGAGAATTTTATATTCCACATCCAATGTATTCATTAATGAGTTTAGTAGACTTTGTATCATGACCAAGCCAAATATAAGGAGTGCCATGATGCATATCACACACCTCATGCCTTCTAAGTTGGTGATATGTTTTGGTAAAAAATAATGAGCACTTCAAAGTTCCACATTGAAACATTAAGCCTATGTGTTATGTTCCTTACACCATTATATGTGTCGTCAATGAGAATGCCTTCATTATTAATCTACCACTGTACCTAGGCATGCACATAGTCTTAAACATAGATCTTCTCAAGCCATACAATCCACCTCTTCTTGAGATAATAATGACACAACATCCTTCTAATTTTAATCCCAAACACTTGTACCCCATATAAAAGTACCATACACTTGAAGTGATAGACACATGCACACACCATGGAACACATATACTTTTCATAGTAATAAATGTTGGGAAATATGGTCATCAATATAAGTGGCACACTTTTTAGAAAATTTAGGTGTAGTTACCCCAAATGTGAATTGATTTAATGGAGACCATTGATCTTTAAAAAAAAGGAAATGATCCATGTACACCCCATATATAGATGAGCTTAATTATCATTCACTCTACTATGCAAAACATATACCTCTCACCCAAACTCATGCAATCCTTACCTAAAGTTAATTCAAATCTAAAGATGTAAGTCCCACACCAATTCACTAACTTTTTCACACTAATCACTATGCAACCTTCACTATGCATTACATATTTCATAGTTCCATGCCCTTGCTCTTAGTCTCTCATGCCTATTTATTTTATGCTAAGCATTATGCCTCATCATTGACTATGGTTCACCAAGATACCTACACAACCTGTAATCCTCACCATGTCCTTCATCTACTCACTAACTTATATGCCCATAATAGCTCATAGCCTCATGTACCTCACAGTTATGGAATCATTATCTCATGCAATCTCTGTGTGCCTCACAGTCTTGTGCACCTAGATGGCATCCACTCATGGACCATTGACTTTTTTGTCCACACAACACATCCATGTATTGACATGACTTGGCCACATGCTCAAAGTAGTCCACCTGTCACTTCCACCAAAAGGAAATCCTAGATTAAAATTCAAATAGTTGATAGCCTAGACGTAAACTACTCTAATTATTGCCAACTATCATGCTGGATAGGATTGGAGTACCACATATATATTTCGTTGTAACTGAACAACACTTATGATTAATATTCTATTATACACTATAAATATGTATCATACATGTATGTTTCAATAATTATTAATCCATGCTTCAATCCATACCTATGACAATATGCACAGTCATAACATCATTAGCTTTCTATACACATATAATTGATATGCATTCACTATTGACATTGTACTATGTATTATTTTCCCTACTCTTTACAATGAATAGAAGTTATATATCTTGACAATAAATTATTTTTCCCCATTTAATGTGCTTTATTTTTTCTATATAAATATTATACTATGCATTCACTTTACATAGCCATAGCTTAGCTATTCCCCATGCACCTTAGTCTTGGGCCCTATGCCACAAATTAAAAACACCCTTTGGAGTAGGTTAATAATAATCCATCATCATTGCACTTGTATTATAAAAGACATCCACCTCCAACCTAGTAGGATTTCACACTGATGGAGAGGTAGAACCTTCGATTTGAAATTGTGGTGCTAGAGATTTTTTCATTACCAACTTGTAAGATCATTGCTTTGTTGTCTCTGGTTGTTCCATTTATGGGTTTAAAAAAATTAACTTGGTATATTTTAGTGTATTCTTCTATGTATATGTGCTAAATTTAAACCAATTATTAAAACTATAAGCATACAATGGATTTGTTTCCATCATAATTATGTAAGGCTTATGTTTTTATTTTTTCAAAGGATGATAAGTCTCCTCGATAAGCCTCTTTTTGGTTGTGCACTATGTTAATAGTCATTTGAAAATTGTAAGCCCATTTATTAAAAATTAAGGTAAGTTATTTGTGTCTCAATAGTATTAATATTAATGACTTCAAAAATAATAATGTGGACTTAGCTTATCAAATCAAATCTCCACATCCTTGAGGAGACCAATCAATTCTACCAACCTATAATATATGAGACTAAGGGTGATAGGACTATAGGTCAAGTGTGGCATACTAATGGATTCCAATGTAGATCTTGGGATCATATTAATAATACTCAAAAATTTGAATACCACACATTAAATAGCATAACCTGAAAACTCAATAACCATGTGGGAATCAACAACCCAAGGATTTTTAATTTTCACATACTAAACAACCTTATATGTATGTTTTTGATCTTATTATGTACACTTTAATAGATTCTGAAAAATATTAGTAATATTATGTTATATATCCTCATTGTGTAACATACTAAGTAAATTTAGTAAGTCTTACAAAGAAATTAAAACACATTCCTACTTAATTATGTGCACATTATGTCCATACATTTATAAATCAATGACTATTGCATCTCCTTATAAAGCATTATGTTTTCTATTTTATATATCTTGAGCTACTTGATACATCAAAGTCTTCTCCTTTATAAGATAATCATATTTATGAGGATGATTTTTTATAATTTCATCATATAATGGAATTTATAAATGAGGAAATCATTTTTTTACATGTTATTATTTGGTAATTGTTTAGATGAATGCATTATCCTTAGGTTGTACATTGATTAAGTTCACATTACACACCAAATTCTCCTTATTTTTATTCTCAAGCAGTGGCTAGTCTTACATTTATGCTAGCATTTAACTCTATAGTAAACATAGTAAGTCTATATCTACGTATTGGTAGGTAAATTCTTTACATAGTGATTGTATTATCCACAAAAATAACATTGCAAAGGTATTTAGGATTACTAATTGTTATTATTATGACCTTTTTGAAACCCACCAAGGTATCCTCCCATGTAGAATTATATGTTCCACCTCTATTTTATTGGTATCCCCATCTTTGTAACTATTTTTTGGCATATCCTTCTTGATATTTTTGTTTTTCATCATACCCCCCATATTGGTGTTGAGGTAAACTTGGAGACCAATTAGATAGGTGTTTCTATGTACTCATATTATTCTAGGAAGATTGATAATAGTGTTATGGAGAATATGACATCCAACCAACCAAACCTTAGGGTTGTTATTTTTATGACAAAGGTATCCAATAGGGAATATCTTATGTCACACTTTTCATATTAATGTCTTGTCTTGGGATACCCTACTTCACATTTGGTAACTATTGCATAAAAAATGCAAAGAGATTTTTGTATTAACTCATTTTAGATATTGTAGAGATCAACAACTCCTATCATCATGATTTTTTGATTTGTAAAATTTTTAGTATATTATCTATTTTTTTAGATATATTACTATAAAAGATGGCACTTTGAAGTAACATCTCCAACTACTCTACAAATTTCATAAAACTTTCTTTTGAGTTTTATAAATTCAATCATATGGTGGTCTTATTGACCAAATTATATACACCATACGCCTAATTTAAGACTATTGTTATCCTACATCTCATCCATTCATCTCATCAAAGCTTCTAGTTTTTCTTGTACTTTGGAACTTGCTATTGGAATGTCACCATAATCTTCAATTTGATTTAATCATAGATTAGTAGATCAATCACCAACCTTACTCAAGAATTGTGACTATGAAATATCAAATATAATTCTTTATTTCAACCCTTATATGAACCAAGAAGATTTATCATTATCTTCCATAATGAAATTGATCTTATTCATAACATTAGAAAATCTATTATCATAGTCTCCAACTGATTCTCCTAAATTTAACAAATCTCCTTTAGGTATTCAACAGTCTAGCTTATGAATTTCCTCACCTTAATATCTACTTATAAAATAATTTTAACTTGTGTAACATCAATATTATTAACATTAATTTTGAAAATTAATTCTAAGGCTCAACCTGACAAATCTTATACAAGTTTTCATTTCTCTAAAGTGTCAAGTGTTACCCCTTAACATTCGATTTCATATCATAAGTTAATAATTATTTATGAATATTGGTATACCTATCATATTTAATTAGATAAATAAACATGCCTACATTGATTGACATAATTTTTATGCTTGAAGTTGATAAAACTAGTTTCTACATGTTGGTGACTATGACTGTAGGTGTATGCACATTAGTGACTGCAACTATATGTGCCTATGCACTAGTGATTGTGACTAGTGAGTTATATGCACTAGTATTTTTATGTGTCCTAGAAAGGAATCCTAAATATTTTTCCTCTTCTTATCTATTGAGTACTCAATTTTCATACTTATCTTACCAAAATTTTCTATAAATTAATAAAACCAACTTGTATCCACCTCTTTTTCTACACTTATTCTTCTCCTAAATGATAAATTGGGATAGGGAGATGCATACTCTTTAAGTTAATGATCTCTATTTTGAACTTATTCAAACTTTTAACTTGAACCTATGATATTTATGAATTCTAATGTAAATTATTCATAATAATATTCCTTTTTAATTCCATATAATATCCCTTTCATTAACTACATTTTATTTATATCTTTTATTTGTTCCATTATTAACCTACTTTCTTCTCCCTACTTCACAATATCTATATCTAAGTTATTTATATTTATTTCTTCCTCTTCATCAGGCCCTTATACATAGTCTTTAAACTCTTTGATTCCAACATATTTCATATTCTCTCTTTTCACCTTTCCATCTATAGTATTTCTAATTTAAGCCTACTCCTATTTATAGTTAATTTTGGAATAGTTGATTTGTTCCATCTTCTCTATTGTTGTAGTTCTCTTTCTATTCCCAAAAAATTCTTCTCACTCTAGATATTATTATCCTCCATATTTTGGGTTCAAGTTCAAGTTTCTCTACTTGTCTCCACATTATTCACTTCTATCATGGACACACCCTCATGGCACTTGAAACAACTACTCCATGTTGGTAGGAGTAGGCACCATGTCATGTTCCACAACAAAGATTTTGATCAATGTAGGTAGTTGTTTAATAAAATTACCATGTATTCCTTTGAAAATAGGTCTTTAAAATTTTTTAAAGGCCAAATAACCTTTCACAATAAATTTCATGATATAACCATCAATTATAGTCTAGGTTTAGTAGTCCACAAAACATATCCAATTAGTATCTAAATTTCATAGTCTATCTAATGTTAATTCCATCCAAAGTATACACTCTATCCTTCTTATCTAGAAACAATAATACTCTATTCTTGAAAACTAAAAAACTAACAATCCAAGTAACCAAAATATTTTATAAATATCTCTATATATATGATCTTGAATTATCTCCTTTAAATTCACTTAAACTCTTATCACTTTTTCCTACATAAAGTTTTAGAGTCTCTCATACAACCATCTTTATAAATCTCTCTATCCTAGCAACCATCTCAACATGTTTCAAAAACATCCATGTTTAGTGCACCAATTTTATCAGATGTTCCTAAAGAACTCTAGAACATGTTAACTATATAGGGATCGCTTATGGATTTAATAAAAAAAGAACAATTATCATTAATTTAGACTGAGTGAATCCATTATAGACTAAGTTAATTTCATTATATGAAGACATGAAAAACTAATGTATACAAAATAGTTGGAATAAACTATATAAATAAAAAATTAAAACATCTATAGTACTCACTACACACAAATTTACAAGTAAATAAAATACAAGAAAACCATTTAGGACATTACATTAATCTATATCACATATGAAAATATTATAAATTATAATTGGGTGTTATTTATAAATATTTTACAAATCATTGTCTCTTAATCTTATAACATTTTACTATGATGAGAAAAAAGGACTCTTCACATTCTAAGATCAAATATTATTTTATCAAAGGTCAAATACACATGAAATATTATATAAAATACAAAATAGATCAATTTGCACACATGTTCCTCAACTATACTTTGTGATTCTAGTTAGAGATATTATTCATCCAAAAAATAATTAAATCAATCTTCTAATGATGACATGATCCATGTAACTCTAATGGCATGCTTGATGGAATCAAAGGTAAAAATGAAGAAAAAATAATCTGAACCCACTTCAATATGGATGAAATAGACATAATAGTTAACTAGACTCAAGATGGTGAGTTAATTATCAAAATCCCTCATTATGTGCTTATTCCTAAAGTGTTTTTATAATGTGGTACAAACATCATTAGGATAAGTTATAAATTTAATATGAAAAATCAAGTTTGGAGACATAAACAAGCATAATAAATCATACACTTCATCACTTATTTTAAACCACTTCACCTTAACTACATTAAATGTCAGTTATTTTTCTATACCCATCATGATTTTAAGTGAACCTTTTCTCCTCAATGTTATTTGATCTTTTGTTTTCCACTGATGATAATTGGATGGTGTAAGAAGTATAACTTAATTATAATCGATGGTGTAGAAAAGCAATATGTGTTGAAATGATTAAGTGTTATAAATACAAGGATACGTAACCCCCTAAAACTATACAATTTTAATTTTACAAAGAAAAATAATATCACCAATGCTTATAGATAAAACAAAATTTCACTTTAAAAAAATGGTCACATAGGAAAGAGCTATAGGTTGAATGTTATGGAAGTTTGAAGTTCTTGCTCGCAAAAGAAATATCTACTTCACATAATTTTTTAGGTGTGAAAAAAATTTACTCGTATTTTCACATAAAATTTAATCCCCCTTGGGTTTTTTTACTAATGGATAAACTCCCATATGACCATTGGGATAATGATTACGATGGCTTCTCCCCCTTAATGATGTCATCTTTGTGGTGTTATTTGATGTCACCAATTCACCCCAAATACAAATAAACAACATCATAACTTGAAGGCTTAAGATGCCTTACAAAAATGACTTTGAACCCTAAAATATGGCTAAAAAAAACTTTTATAAAACTATGTTGTGTTTAAAACTAATCCAAAGGTTTTGACACAATGTGAATTTAATGGAACAAGCTATTTTATGTCAAAACCTACTATATGATAAATTACAAGAGAGAGACACCTTTCCCTTGTTATTTTTTATAATTTAGATTAGAATGGGACCTTATAAGAAGATAAAAATATAATAAAAGGTGAATCTTCAATGGGATAGGTCAAATAATGTAGTATCTATGACATGTGATTTGAAACTCAAGATTTCACAAATAGAATTTGGGAATTCATTTAAAAGAGTCCAAGATTCGATACCATGTTAGACAATGAAAAAATTGAGGTATTAATAAATATGAATAAAAAATTAGTTTAATATGCAAAAATAAATAACGAAAAAGAGATACATGTTGTGGGACTAAAAACAATTATAAACTACATGAAATTTTGCACTCAATAATTAATATATTAAAATATCAACATTAACATCATTAGCCAAAAGATTTAGAAAAGGTACATATATAGGTGTAAGATAGACATGTACTCATGTCCTCATGACTATTTCATTATCTTTTCTAATGATGTAATAACACCTAAGTAATATAAATAAACATGTGTAGGAAAAACCATTAAATGGAATAAAAACCTACACTAATGCATTCACCAATACTATCTTAACTAGATGAACATTTCCTTTACAATTATCATCCTATAAATTACATTTGTAGAATCCAGAACCTTAATAATACCAATTTTTAGTTTTATTAGTTATTTTTAGTATGAAAAACACTATTTTTAATGTAAAACAACATCCTCTTTCCCAACCCATATTCTTCTCACTTATGA
This sequence comes from Torreya grandis, assembly GCA_037957365.1. NCBI lineage: Eukaryota > Viridiplantae > Streptophyta > Pinopsida > Cupressales > Taxaceae > Torreya > Torreya grandis. Next base: position 833,624 of record JARHVA010006263.1, on the reverse strand, counting down.
CATCTTTTGACAACTATGCATTTGATGAAATGAGAGTGTATAGTCACCATCTTGTATACTTTTGGTTTTCATGCATGCTTCCCAATATCAAAATGGAAGAATATTTATCATTTTTTATTTTTTAAATATCTCCAAGTATATTTATATAATATATACCCGTTTTAATCTATTCAAATATTATTCACCTTTTTCTATGTTCAACCCCTTAATACATTTCAGTTTCAACCTTACCATTTTCTTAAAATGTCAAAAGACAAAAACATTAAAAATATCAAAAAAATACAAAATTATGACCTGGACATGATTTTAAATATAGTTTACATATTTTCAAAATGTTATTTATATTGTGATTACTAGATATCATATTTCTTTTATATCACTCATATATTTCAAGTGTACATATGAAGTGTTGTGCAAAACATATAATTATTTTTAAAGATTAATATTTTGTATTCTCATCTACCTATTCACCTTTCCAAATTATGGTAATTTTATCCAAAGGTTACAATATCCATGTTTTCTCATTATATAAACCTATCATGTTTAGCTTTTAATTTGATATAAATGTTTTACTAACATTTTTATCTTACATAGTGTAAATGAACATGCTATTTTATAGGATATGATTACATGAAATATACATATATTAGGCTAACTTTTGTAATTATATCTTACATTTATATTTTTGACTTATACATACTATATTAAAATTTTACTTGTCTATTATGTTGGACCTTGGCCCTTATGTGAAACTCTAGGCTTGATCAATATCTATGAGATCTTGTATTGTATTCATAATTTTAAAATATATTTTCATTGGTATTCACTCTATATGTGGGGTGAGACATTTTAACATCTATTTACTTTATCCCTCGTCCCTTGGTGTGTGTGACATTTAAACATGTCCCTTATTTATGACATTTGAAATGTTTGTGTGTTGTTTAGGACATTTAAACATGTCCTTGTAATTGATACTTCGATCATATATGTCAAATTTATATAATTTTTTCTTATTTTTTGTGTTCTTATTTATATTAATGAGTTTGATGAGTTATATGATCCATATCATTCACTTGGAACATACTAGTTTTATGATTTTCAATGATACATTTTATATTCCTTAAATATTACATTATATACACAAATCAAAACTTACTATGAGGTAGTAAATTTACATATGGTATAATTTTAAATGACACCATCCTAATACACATGTTTAAAAATAAATTCTATTTTTATATGTGTATCTTTTTAGGATAAACTTACCTCCCCTAAAAATGGAAGAACTTTAGTGGTCTTTTCATGTTTGAAATAATACATTTTTATAGAAATAAATTCAATCGTGAACATCATCACATTAAAAAAATTATTAGTTTAATTATTGGAACTTTTTTTGGGGAATATTCCATTGCATATGCACTACTATTTCAATTTATATGAGAAAATTCACATAGATACATATTTTCAAAGTTACAATGAGCATTCACATGTAGTTTCAAACTCTAAAATTACAGTGGGGGAATAATAGTATATTTGTACCAAAATATTTTGGACATGATCGGAGCATGTGTTTAATTATTTTTATTATAATAATGTTTTAATGTACTAGGATATACCAAAACAATACCAACATCTTGAAATTGAATATATAAACCATCTGCACTGGTTGATTTAGTTTAGATACATAGTGAATGACTTGGAGTCACTCATCACTCCAACATTATGAGTTTAAATACATTTATGTTTAAACCTATTTATATCTTGGGAATACAAATATTGATAGAAATGGTAAATTTTTAAATATTCTTTCATGAATAAAAATTTTACTTCAAATTAGAAAATGCAAGTTGGGGTTTGATTACCCCAAATTTTCATTAATGGTTTGGATAGAAAACCACTTTCTCCAAGTGCTTAATGAGAAGAATAAATTATAAAATACTTTAAGGAAGAATCATCACCAAAGAATTCACAAAATTAGCATGGTTATCACACATTTTGGTGTATCTATTCCATATTCCCACTTTAGGTTTTAAATTACTCTAGTATAATAAATTTTCAATTTATAAATGTTACTTTAAAATTAGAAATTGTCAAAATTGATATGAAGTTCAAAATGTTCAAGTTAGAATTTTAAAACTTATTTTTCAAATGATTAAAATAACTAATTCATATGTATTGTAGGGTTTGGAAAATAGGATGGTGCCTTACATGATTCAAGTATATAGATCAAAGATAAAGTGTGTATTACACACTAAGGTATGGATTTATTTAATAGAGTAGTTATATTTATATAATAAATGGGTGGGTGTGTTGGGGGGATGTATTAACCTAAATTTGGCCACAAATACTTGATCATGCCTATTTTATCCCTTTTTACCATTAATTGTCATGTGCACTTAATTGACACTTATTTCACCAATTTGACCTATCATAGTTACAAAAATAGACCTACTTCCATTGAAAGGCAATCTAATGTCACATATGTAAATGCTATTACTATTTAAAACACCTTTATAAGATTGTATGTCTTGATTTAAATCCAAAATAATGTAATTTTCTTGAAGTGATATGAACACCCAAAAGGATAGGAACACTCAATTTTTTTTCATGTTTATAGATTATATCCTTCAATCACAAACAATAAAAATAAAAAAATTAAAGTATCCTTAGAGTTATCCTAAATATTTATAAACTCTTTAATGTGTCTTTTCCCTCTTTAATCATAATAAAATCACATTCAGTAGTTTCATTCCAAATATCTTGGCAAGATCAATAATATTATCACAATAACTTATTTATAAAAATTCAAAAAAGACACAAGTACCATAATTATTTAAAATATACTTCAAATCCCATAAATAATTCATGAGAAAAGTTTGAATTTAGTCTTATGTAGACCTAGACCAAGCATGATCTAGTATTCAAGCCAATTATGGATGGATTCATATAATCAAAGGAGCATAATTAAATAAAGAAATTAAGTGGGAGAAATGCATAGAGGTTTGATCCCACTTTATATTATTGGTATGTAGGAAACATAAAACACAGTGGGGTGTTGAGGTCTAACACAATTCCACCACCTAATCCCTTACTACTTCTTCACATTCAATTATCTCCTTGTGACACAAGTTAGGGTTCTAATCTTTAATAAGACATATTACATTCTCACACACATAATATAAAACATATTTATCAAAAACAATTCATAGTTTAAATCATTGTAAATGTTTATTCCTTATTTTCTAACATTTTACAAAATGACATAAATTTCAGCTAAGGCCAACAATGTTGATCAATATCACCCTACTAAGCATTTGTATCCATACAACATTTGATGATCATATTCTAGGAGGATTCTATTTTTTCATATTCATCATTATAAATTTTTATAGTTAAAAAAGTCATCTAGAAGCATTAAAAATATAAGTACACTCCCTTTTTCATAGTTTAGGCTTGTTAATATTCATTCTTTTTTGTTAATTTCAATTTATTTTTTTTCAGCTTCCTATTTATAACTATATTTAAAAAAATGTGAATTTATTCAATTAATTTTATCTAAATGGGATTGATATTTATATATTAATTAAAATTTATATAAAACATGTGCTTACATCTAGCCATAAATTTAAAAATCAAAATATAACTGTGTATGAAAATAAATCAATCAATAAGAAAAAACATGCTTATGAGAAGATGGTTAACTATTTATTCCTTGATTTCTTCTTTAGAATCCACCTTATCCCCTCTAGTATACCTCCTTCAAATTTACCTTACTCATTTAAAGAAATAGATCACTAATTTCCACCACACATTATTTTAATAAGATAAGGCAAAATAATTAATTTTTATTTTTCCAAAATGATAAGAAATCCTTGTTTTATTAATCCAATAAATATACTTGAGCATTGGACTCCCCACCCTTCCCTCATTTTATACTTTAAGTTCATATTTTAAAATTCTCTACAAATTTAATAAGGAATTTCTTCTAATGCATTTATTCAAAATATACTATTCTTTACCTAACCTTGACTAGGTGTGCCCTTATGTTATTTTCTATTTCTTCCATTATAGAAAGTAAATAAATTTAAAATTATTAGCACATATTGATTTATTTTTACTATCCAAATCATAAGAGTTTTGTACAAATGCCAAGATATTTGGACTAAAAGTGATATTGGGTGTGAATAAATGTAATTTAGGAACTTATAGTGAATCTTCCAACTAAAACAAGCTTTGGTTTTGATATTATTAAATAATATAGGCAATTGAAAACTCAAAACAAATTCTCAAATTTTCCTAAAATTTGTGTATACAAATTTTTATATTTAGAAGACTAAGAAAATTCCTTTTGGGATGGACCTTTGTATAGTTGTTAAATTAAAACATTGTCATATAATATATTAAAGCTTTACAATTGTATAAGTAACACATTTATATTATGAAAATAGATAATAGATACATAATATATATTGCTAGAATTATTAATACATGAATTTAAGTCTCTTATGATTTTTTGTCTACGTGGAAGTATAAGAATAATAACATCCTCATGAGGTTGAATGTTCTTGTTAAAATGGCTAAAAATTACCCTTAAGCATCTTACAAATGAATTTAAAACATGTTAAGTGATGATTAATGAGCCTTGACCAAGTGATGTTGTGTTGGGAATTTGTGAGTTTAAAATGGTGTATTAGATTATAATCTAGTCATGGTATATAGATTTAGTTTAATAGAATTAATCAAATTTATTTTTAAGTTTACTTTTCTCATAGGGATCATTTAGGGAGGAAATTGAGTAGTTATACCCTTTCGATGTATTATGAATTGTTATATTAAAAAATGAGTTTGCATAATATCCATATTATACATTGTTGTTGTTTGAAATTGAATATTCATAGTTACTATTATTAGTATGTTACCATAAACATGATAATAAAAGTTTAAACAAGATATCATGATTCTTATTTTAGCTTTAAGGTTTTTTTGTTTAAATAAAGATATGTAAAGGTAATATTAATCATTATTTATTTACTATGATGGAAGGATACTAACACCATGATAGCTTTTAGGAGGAAAAATCATTTTATTTTGATGAATATTCATGTATCATCCTATGATCATTGGCAAAATATTATGTTATGAGTGAAAACATTCCCATATTTTACTAACATAATCTTTTGTTGACTAAGTGTAATATGAGTTTGATGAAGAATAATATATATTCAATAATTATGCCACTATTGGATAATGTCAAAATTAATGAATCAGGATATTATTAAGGTCATTTTCACTAGTTATTGTATATACAATTAAATGAGTTAAAACATCCTTGATTTTGTAATGAAAACAAATATTAGTCTTGAATTCATCTCAAATATGTATTTAAATAACAAATTATATTTTCAGAGAGATCATAGACTTTACATTTTTGATATAAAAAGTTTATTTAATTTTACTTCATTATTTTTAAGGTAGAATATATCAAACTTAGGAACATGTTGAAATATGATGGAATAATATGTTCTTATCATATTATTTCATTGTGGGATAAATCATGTAAGGTTTAAATCACCTAATATTGATGTAGTCTACTTATGTATTTGGGGAGGGGTCACCTCATCTTCTAAATCCATGAAAAACCTTACAATTACATGTTAATATTCAGAACAAGAGTTTTAATTGATGTAAATTCTACATGTATAATTAAAGTTGGTCAAAATTGTGTCTTTAGTATAAGACTCATTCTTACAAAACCATGTAATGTGTGCATATTTACAAAATTATTAAGCTTAATATTACATGCTTTAGTTCTATTTGAAAATTTACATGAAAAAAATTGTCAAATAAAACTAAGAAAACTAATGTTTACTTGAAGCTGGGGCCTATATGGTTGAACTTGTAATAGTCATAGGGACCAAACTAAATGGTGGAGTTGAACTGAATGATCCATCGATAATATATTTATTTATTTTCATGTATTGATATTGATTGTATCCAACATTATGTTAAAACCTAATTTCATCCATATTCAAAATGTATGGTATATACACTCTAGTGAATTTTGATAATATGCATGCATGATCAGTCTTGGTGTCTCTGAACTCCACCCAAAATATTTATACTTTAGTAACTTTCTTCCTAGAAAATCCCAATTCTTTTTTTTCTCATCCAACACACACCCTTTAAGACTTTGATTAAAACTAGTCAATTCTTGTTTGAATAATTCATTAAAATTATCCCTAATTATTAGATTACCCGAAGGAAATTAGGCTTGGGTTAACTTTAACTCATCCAAAAAATTTAAGACCTTCTTTTCTTGCTCTTCTATATTTAGAATCAAGGATTATGTGATTGACAGCTAGTGCTAGGATTCTTATGTCTTGGTGACCACTAAATTGATAACATTGGCTGATTCAAGTGGTGTCATTAAATGTAAATGGTTAAAAGACTTATTGGTTATATATAATATAAGTAAATTTAGTTTATTCTCATCATCTATTAATGACTTGAAAAATTTAAAAGTTTCAACAGTATGGGGAGATAACATGTCTCTCATTAAATTGATAGTATTGAATATATTATACAACCTAAGAGATACATTTTATACATCACTCTCAATTTTCTTAGGAACATGTATAATTTATTGTGGTTGTTATACCTATTCTATCTTTTACTAAAACTCTTTCCTAGCTTATTTGGTGCCTAAATGAAGTTCCAACAAAGCATCTATATTTGCTTGAAGATAAGCCTTGAAATAATCATTGTATGGAGACTCTCCAAGTGTCTTGATATTTATCTTGCATAAATAGAAAACACTTTGTCTTTCTTCCAAAATCACACCCTTACTAGATTCATCTTATATCCTCCTCTTCCTGACCCTCTAGATAATTCATGTTGATTTATCAAAAATGGAGTTCATAGTAGGAAACTCTAATCACTAGATTTGGTCTTTGTATAGCTTGAGCCTCCAAGTATGCTACCCATTATTGAATCACCAACTATGTACTATCAACTAGTTGAGCATCTTGGGAGGAATCCTAAAAAAAAATGATCCCTATAAGATTACATTAATTCCTCCACATGTAGTGGGTCTAGCAAGGAAGGGAAGATGGTTTTGGACCTATATACATTACTAAACTAGGGTGAATTTAATGTAATGTATAAGTAGGTTTATTATTAGCTATTTTTGTAGAAGACATAATTTAAGTGGATTGTTTACTACTAGATTAAGGCATTTGCAAAATAAATTGAGTAGTAAACACATGAATTTGAGTACTTGTCAAGGTCCCCATTAGTTTCTTAGAATGAACTTTATTGGTCTTATAGATAGTGGGGAAAATAGTAACTAAATTAGAAATGCTAATGGATAAAAAAAATAATACCATAAATAATATGAGATGAAGAAACAACAAGAATAGAGGGGACAATAGGAATAATAGGGACTAAATAAACCATAATAACTAAAGAAACAATTGGAGTAGTGGATACAATAACACTAACCTCACCTAATCTTACATCCTTAAGTGGAGGCTTTCCTTTCGTTCCATAGAGTATTATGACTTCATCATTCTATAATTATTCATCATCATCCTTAGGCTCACTCTGTATTAATGGTGATCCCATAATGAAACTTGTAGGAAAATCTATTGAGTTAAAAGGGTCCTTAGGACCTCTTACTTTTCTCTTATAGTAAATTATTATTGTTTTAACTAGGGGAGGAGTCTATTGAGTTGTGGACAATAAAACACACACACTTATATCAATAGTAACTAATGAAATAATAGGAAGACTTATATCTTGAAAGTCTGAATAATCAATGCAAATCAATTCCTTTGCTTCTCCCATAGAACTTATAATAGAAAGAACTTCCTCTAATTATTTATATTTCTTAATATCTTTCATTAAAAGTAGTGGTGGTTAGGATGGCCCTCCTTGTAAATAAATTGAAATAATTGGGGATTTTTCCACACCATGTTCTTGATTAAAAACTATGATCATAATGGGTGGTGCCTAGGATGATGTTTCTTAGTCCAAGCATTATTGGGGAGGCTGAGAGGTCTAATAATATATTGTATCCCATCCACATGGAATTTTAATCCTAGTGATAACCTATGTATTTTTTATGTATGGCTCTCTTTGTATGTCCCTTAAATGATACTCCATTAATCTAGCCACATGTGCCCTTTCTAGGACTTCAACATCATCCTTTGCATTTAAGAAACCAAAATCATGCTCGTGTGGTTCATGTTGGTAGGGGATGACTAGGCATGAGATATGATTTTGGATAAAGCCATGGGGATCTTAATCCCTATCTAAAATATTTTCTAATGAAAATAATTCTATGGTTTTCCTAACTTATCTAAAATGCTTATTATTATTGTAATATATTCGACTAATCATTAGGGATGACCCATGGAATATGCCCTTATATTTCATCATCATGTATTCATCAATACTTTACCATAGCTAATAAGTTATTTCCTATTCAGCCAATCTATTTGGGACATAATTGGGGAGACACAAAGGGGAAACCTTATTCCCTACCACCATGATTATGGTATAGTTTGGGTATAACTAATATTCCCCCCTTGGCCACAATGTTTTTTTAATTATTTTTGATAATTGATCTAGTTCCTCATGACTTTACCTCCAAACTTGGGGATAAATATTCTTGGAAATTATGATGACATTCTTCAAATTTTAATAGATGTGAAGGAATGAAAATAATTCATGTACCTAGTTCTTAACACAATCTAGGGTTAGGCTTGAGAGTGATCCATTATGAATGTAAATAGTGTCCATGACTATATCCAATAAATAAGACATCATGCATAAGTGGCTACCCATGGGTCTTTTTTCCTTATTGAACATTTGTTATTATATCCTAGTGTAGATTATCTCTCCTAAGTAAAAATTTAGATTTGATGTCATCAACAAGTCTAACAATAGTACCCATTTTAGGTGGGAAAAGTGAATTTTTTTATAACCATATAATCTATTTGTTAAGGCCATTCCAATACGAATTCCAATCATGAACTTATTAATTATCATAGGTTATTTAGACTTGAGGGTGACTATTTTCCTGATAGAAATCTATTTCATTAATTTAATTTCAATTATGCTCATCTTCTTCCACAATTCAACTTTTTGTCCATCAAATGTGGCATCTATAGTGGGTAGTCATAGGTATATATAGAAATAATACCCTGAGATGTAAGAGAAAACTATCTTATGGTTTGGGTTGTTTAGAATTTCACCAATCACCTTCCCCATAAATAACAAGTCTTCAAGTAGGTCGATGCATGGCATCAATTCGGGCTTGGCTACTATAAAATGTAATTATTGGCACTTTAATGGTGGTAAGTAAACTACCAACACTTTAGTGGGAATATATATTATTATTGCATCCCACAAAGTCTTGTAATTATAAAATCCATCTTTGAACATGATTCCATTGAATATAGTATCTATATTTTCCATGTGATCCTTGATATGTAACTTTGATAGTGGAAATATTCCCATTGAATTCCTTGGATGATGAATCCATTATTTATATATTTTCTCATTAATTTCTTGTCTTTAATTAAACTATTTGATCTCTTACTAGAAGTAATTCATAACTAAATGCAACAACTAGAGCTTCAAGTTATATTTGGCATGACATTCACTAGAGTTTAATTGTAATCAATAGGCATGATGTCTACTTAGAGTTCACTCATATAACTTTGATTATATTACATTAATTCCATTCCATATGCCATTAATTCCCATTGTCTCCAAGATTATTTTAATAGTTTTATTTTAAATTTAAAACTTAATTTGGTGGGTATGACACAAAGACTTTATATATATTTGGAATAATGCCACATTGGTACCTCAGAGAAGTGTCACCCTTGAAATTGGGATATACAAAATTTTTTATGCCTTAAATACATGAAACATAAATATGAAAGTTGTTAAGAATAATTCTCAAGAAATTTTTTTTTTAAAAAAATTCTAAGACCCAAAATATCATAGATTCCAAAGATAAAACTTATAAAAACAAATTTGATGGCACATAAAACTTATAATGGATGAAAGCTTCAAACAAAAGTTCTAAATATAATTTCTGACAAACACTTTTTATGAAGACAAAATATATGAAAAAAGAAAATGCTAAAGTATGAGATTTGAAAAAAATGAGAATATCGATGAACAAATTTTTTGAAGACCAACTTCTCGAAGAGAAAAAGTTGTGAAGTACTAAATATATGTGAAATGCACAACCTGTGAAGTGAAAAATACATGAAGTCTAAAAATTAAGATTTTAGTTTTATAATTCATGCATATATGCGAAATAACTTGTATATATGCAAAACTCCCAAATGCCACCAATAGGTTAGTCCAAATAAATCAAATAATGAAAACGTGAATAATGAAAGAAGATCCGTTATGTTTATATTAAACAATACACATAAATAAAATCATCCACATAAGGAATAAGAACTTTTAAATATTTGAACCTAGCTAGGTGCATATATGAGTACCAATGAAAAAATATTTTAAAACATACCTAGGCCTTTTAGACTACATTGGATCCTCATTTAAAAAACTAATAATGGGGGTGTTTTGAGTACAAAAAATTGTGACTCACAAGGGGAATACTCCTGAGTATTCACAAACCCAAAATTTCTAGTTAGCAATCACAAATAATTATTCATGCCACAAAATAATAATTAAATCAAAAACATTAAAAATACTCGCAATGCTTTATGAGACATACTAGAATTTTTCATACCTTGGATCTTTGTGTGGTGAATTTATTTTTATTTACCCTTTTTTTGAATATTTTAGAAAATCATTAGAATAAATTTTAGGTTTCATTCTACTTTATTTGAAGAATTTTAAAACTAGGGAAGTTAGGGCATTGCTTTACTACTACCTAGGAATCCATAGCTTTGATAGAGATACCTTTGGTTCCTCCTACTTTTTTGCCTCATACACTTGCATGATATGTGATACCTTGATGTTATTTCATCACGTGAGTCTTTCATCACCTTCAATTTTTTTTTTAGTTTATTGATCACTCTTTAGGATGCATTGTTCCTCTTATTTTTTAGAATATGAATGGAAAAGGGAGGGAAAGAACCACTATGAGCTGGTATATGTGAAAACTTGATTTAAAAAAATATCCCTACCAACTATATCCATATAAATTTTTATTACCTTAAATAGTTATTAACATGAGAATTTTATTTGATCCAAGGAAATGAGAAAACTTTTTAAAATTTATATGTAATAAAGAGATCAACTTTTACATACCTGATAGAAGTATTCAATTGTGATATAACCATGGTTAATTTTTTTTTCATACCTAAATTATGAAAATATCATACAAAAAAGTGTAAAACCTACAAAAAAATATTTTATGTGATATGTTTTATGTTCTTCCCACATGTGTTCTTTATTTAGGATCCTCCGTCGTGGATTCAACATATAAATTCCAACATGCATGAAAGTCTAGTGAATTAGATATTAGATTGGTTAGATGAAAAAAATTAAATAAGATAGTTGAAAAATAAATAAACATATTCTAGAAAATTGGGAAGTAAACCAAAGGAAAGTAAAATGTCAAAAATAAGAAAGGCTAATTTGGAAAGCATGAAACTGCTCTAAAGAAAAAAATGACAAAAGACAATAAATATAACTATGAAAGTAGTAGATATAACCTAATAATACATATACCATGACACTTATTTTTAGTCAGAGACATATCTAGATGATATAGCCATGAGTGAGTGCTTCAAAAATTTCCCATTGATTGGTTATGTTAGTTCATTACCTTGGAAGTCCCTTAAGTTAAAAGTATCACTACCCAAAATCTATGATATTTGATAAGGTTTGATATATAATGAGGTAAAATTATCATGTTGTCCTTTATATTCAAGGGATTTATCCCATATAAGAACTAGATAATATATTGTTAATGCCTTAAACTTTACTCTTCTACCAGACCAAAACCAAGTCTCGATGTTTAATAAATTTATGCAAGGCCTTAGTCCTTCAATCTTTATGTTGGCTATTTTAGCCACCAAGAGACCTTAATAATGTATATATAAAGAAGGGTACATTTTATTTAGAATGAGCTATCTATAATCCCATACAAATATCTTCATGGTATCTAGGTTACAAGTATAAAAACATAGCCAAGTTTCAATTTGGATCATGAGAAGGGTGAACTCAGTTTTTATAGGTTGTATTTGTAGATCTTCCAGGTAGTCTTAAATCACAAAGTAAATATGGTAAAAATTTTAGGATGTTGTTTTTTGGAGAGTTTTAATATTGTAAATATGTTTCAGTCAAGGCTTCAAGATCACCTACAAGATTTTCAAATTGTATTCAAAGTTTGATGAAAAGGCTAATGACTTAGTATGTTTCAAAAGTTAGCCATCACAATTTTTTCCAAGGAAATGATATTCACATTTATTGTCAAAATATCAGTTAGATATTTTTATTGAAGGAGAGTCTACACAAATATTTGAAGATCTCACAAGTTTTTCTAAGTGTTTTACTCTTTAAAAAAAGTGTGTTATGACTAGTTAGAACAATTATTATGTCAAAAATTTTCATGAAGTCTTAGGTCTTCAGAATAATTATTTTGAAAAACTATAGGATAAAATTTGGGATGAAAAAATTCATAAAAAATAGAATTTCATTGTTATTAATATTGAATCTAATTGTTTGTGTGAAATTCTTAGGAAAAAGTTTCAAAATAAAAAGGTCCAACCAAAACTTGTGAAGAATAGGTCTTTAGAATAAATAAGTCAAAAATTTTATTTGAATGAAAGTCTACAAAAAGCCCAAAGAATTAAAAAAAATGTTCATATTTATAGGTCTTTAGATACAATTTCATAAATTTTTAGAATAAAATTCATGAACAAAAGTTCTGAAGACTTCACGATAATTTCCTAAGTATTTAGGTCTTTAGAAAAAATATTTTTTACTAGTCATAACTTTTGGGAAGATAATAATTATGAAGAATTAAAGTAAATGATGCATGAAGTATGATTTAGAAGTTTTTCAAGTTAAAAATATAGAAAAATTCATTAAGATCCATAGCTAGTTAAAGTTCGCAAAGATAAAAACCATTAATATCTACCACCTATCCTCAAAAAATGCAATAGATCAAATTTGATAGGCATCTACCTATGATTAAGATTTCCTACTTGATTGGTTGAATAAAGTTGAATAATATCTAATAGTTTTAGAATTCATTATGGGTATAAATGATGATGGTGGAATAATATATGCCTCAACCATATAATTTCCATGCATATAATATGCACTTAATGAGATAAAGGTCAACTATGGAATAAAAGGGTATGAAGGAAAGAAATGAGAAATAAATACAATTTATAACTACTATTTTAAAAGAAATCATGGCTATTACTTTCCCATAATAATAAAATGGGATAATTAATACCATATAGAGGTTAATGTAACTACAAATTGATAAAAAATAGAGCCTCCTATGCCACCTTTCATGAAGCCATTGTCAAGCAAAGGCAATGCATGTAGAAGGGGAATCTAGGATTATTTTTTCATTATTATTTGAGGTTATAACTGCTCTCATGATTGGATGATAATCATCATGAAATTATCCACATCCTCCTCTCTCTATTATCCATTATCCTATATATACCCCTAAAAAGGACATTGAAATCATCTTCCACATGGGTATGTTAATCCCTACATATTGTTTTAGCCCTTTGAATCAACAGATGATTGATTGTTACCTTATTATATGATTGCATTTAGCATGTATTCATGAATGGTATATTTTATAATTTGATTATTAATTTTTTGTTGTTTTTAATCTCATTTTCTCACCTCTATGTAGTTTAAAGTCACTATTATATGTTGTATTTAGTGTCACAATTGATTCATACATTGATTATTAGTGGATATCTTTCATCCCTCCTAATTATGCATTGAATATATAGCCTCTCTAAAAAACATTAATGTAAGAGGATTAAATTAAGGTTTTTGTAGTGTTAATTCAATTCTAATTTTTTTTTTCCACCTAAAAATGAGTGTAGTGTTAATATTTTTGGCGCATAACCTATTTTTATGTCATGTTAAGTTTCTCTTTATCCATTTTCCTTGTAGTTGAGTAGGTTTAGTTTTAGTCTTAAGTGTAGAATCAAGGGAGCCAACCCTCTATGGAGATTAAATCCACCATTTAGGTCTAACAATCTAGGTGTGTTTACATTATGTAAATTGGGTGAGGAAACAAGAAACACCTCCTTAAAAGGTGTAACTCAAAGTGAAAATAGTTTTTGGCACTCCCAATGGGATCATTTTATGATATTTACATCATTAATTGAATATTTTTAGTGTGTTATTCAGTGAATAATTCCATTCAAGGTAGTTTAATCAAAACCAGGGTGACTCCATGTATCACATCTACTAGTTTAAGTAGTCTGAGTGCTTAAAGATATGTCTTTTCACACCACATTTTGTGAAAATGTTTTTATTATACCTTTATGTTATCCATATGATACTAAAACTTTTGGTGGTTTTATCCAAATTAACTCTATATTTGTAGGATATCCTCATTCTCAAAGGGTTTATCTCCTTCCCACCCTAGATCAATATTTTTGGTAACTTGATCATGTTTATTATCATCCTTTTGAATGTTATGTTACTCCCAATCAGTATTATGACCCTCTTAATCAACCCCAAGAAAATATCAAAGATATGTGTCTATATTTTTAGAGAAAACTAAAGGAGATTTAAAGAGAAAAATATTATATAGGAAGAGATTTCTTATCAAGATTTTTTCCATCATAATAAGGTAAATGATTAAGGAATACATCATGAGGAGTGTTTGGATAGGTAGATTTTAGCTAAAAAAGAGTAGATGCATCAAATAGGTATGAAACTATAAAATGTTTAACCATGGTCAACATCCTCTATCCTAGTATTAGACAAGATTCTTCTACCATAGCTCTTGTGTAACCCACTCAAAAAGAGGCTCCCACATTCAAGATCCTAAGCTTCATGTATGAAAAACCTTTTGAATATCCAAGTAAGTATCCTTGCTTAAAAATCACAAGTTTTATAAGTCCCTATTTTTATACAAACTCAACCTATTATCCATTTGGAACAACCCTCTCAAAAACCTATTCTTCTTTAAGAGCCTCAAACTCCCCAACCATGGTAGCCTTATTAGACCAAGCATCTTGATTTCATGATACCAAAACTTGTTAAGGCCACTCTTATTGTACCAACTCAAAATTAGGAAGAGGAAAAGGTTTTAGAAGATAAAAAAATTCCATGTTTTATGAGTTCTTCTTAACCCCAAAGCCAATTCATGAGCGAGAGCAACCCATAATTCCCTATATTTATATTCTACCAAGTGGAAATTTTTACCTCACATCATCTCCCTTTTTGAATTAGGACTAGTTGTATGGATGAAAAGTGAAGATAATACAAGAGAATAAAAGAGTTTTTCTGTATCACACTTGGGATAAAAGGAATAAAATTCGTCTTATTAACACACTTTTTATGAAGAAGAAGCTAATATTGAAGTAAGATACATTATCTCTCATGACCAAAAGGGGGTTGTGAAGAGTTTTCTAGTCGTCATGGAAGGTACTAGTTTAGGTACATGATGTTTTAGAGAAATTAATGGTAAATTTATAGAAAGTGGTTTCTCCAAACCATTTGAATATGATACCCAAATCAATCACTATTTTCATGAGGAAGACCACATTGTTCTAGACCTAATGGAGCATAGTAAAAATAATGAAAATGGATTTTTAGAATAAAATGACTTCAACTTGTTTGAATAAATACCATTTTGTATGATGGAGGAACCTTGAGATTGAACAAAGCATCCAAAAAGAACATGTGCTTTAATAAGGAGGCCCTAATAAATTTGACATTATTTTATGGGAGAAATCATAGTCACAAGAAGGGGACACTACTCATCATAATATTGATTTTATAGATGAAGATTCTCTTAATGATTAATTTGATTGGGCCAATGACTAGTTTGAGTTTCAAGGCCATAGTGAATAAGGTGTAGACTTTAATTATTTCTATATTTTTGATGTGTAAAACTCTATACCAACCCCATGAATTCAAAATAATATTTAAATGAGACAAAATAAAGTGAGAGATAGTTATAAGACTTATTTGAGGTCATAAAAGTATGTTATATGCATCTACAAAGGAACTATAATATGGCTAAAGCTGAGGAAAATTTTCAAAAATATATTAACAAATAAGAGAAGGATAGTCTTTTAGGCTTGCCATCCAAAGAGGTGAGCTCACTTGATACTAATTTATTTGATGCTTTCAATATTTTTTATAAACTCCTTGATCAGTTTAGAGACCTTTAATAAGATGGCATTCCCAAAAATGACCAAAGAGAAGACCCCAATCAAGAGTGGCATCAATAACTTAGGCTCATTCAATATATTAAGACTATTTTTAGGCATACATCTACTCAAGATGTTGATAGGGTGCTTGTTAATATTTGAGAAGATGATGTTGATCAAAGCATATATCAAGAAAACCCTGATGAATCTTAGGGGAAATATTTTGACCTCCTTAAATAGCTTGAGTAGCTTTTAATAGTTGAAAATCAAAATGACCTATCTCAAGATGTCATAGAAGACCAAAAATAATGTTCTAGTGTGCCATTAGAGGTTGACGATGTAGATTTTCCTATGAATCATAATTTTATCACATTGGATAGATTTATCAATGTTGAATATTAAAATGAGGTGAGAATCTAACCATAAGATTATTTTATGTTTATAGGATATTTATTTATTTTATATGTTCCATTGGGAGACAAGCCATAAGGATTGAAAAAAAAGAGTTGTTCCAATAAGAAAAATGACCAAAACGTAGCTTGTTATTCATCTCTATCAACCACATGGAGAAGACCTAAGTGGTTTTTTATTTGATCTAGGTGTAATGGAGGTATTTTTTTCTTTGTATATATTAGGTTAGTCTATTGATTTATCCAAGTATATTTATCACATGTTACTTAGTTGTTTCCTACTTCTCTTTTCCCTAAATGCCTCTTGGCATAGGGCATGTGTATTGATTTTTTATGTGTGTGTTGGGAGGTATATTCAATTATTTATTTACTTTTCCAAAGGATAATGTCATGTTCAATTTCAATTTGGTCTATGAGAAAGCAATGTTCAGTGAGTGTATGCCCAATGGGTTATTTAAATCCACTAGTATAGGTGTTTAGACATGAAAACACCCTTGAGAAGTCACCAAATTATGGGCTATGTTAGCTACCAAGAGGCATCAATAACTCATATACAAGTAGGTATACATGTTTTGTATAGTAAAATAGATAGAATAACTTATAATAATATTAATGGTGTCTATGTTGTAGGCATAAAAACATGCTCATGTTTAAATTTGTAGCATGAGAAGGGTTAACAAAGTTTCTATAAGTTGTATTTCCATATCTTCTATGCATTCTTAAAGAATAAATAAAATATGGTATATGTTTCATGAGTTTTGGTTTTGAATAAGTTTTAGACTATGAATATGATTTAATTCATGGCTTCAAGATTATTTGTAGGATTTTCAAAGTTTAGTCAAAGTTTAAAGTAAAGGCTAAAGACTTAGTATGTTTTCAAATATGGCCTTCATGATTTTTATAAAGGAAATAGTCTTCAAATTTCTTGTCAAAATATTAGTTAGATATTTTTCATGAAGGAGAGTCTTCAAAAATCCAAAATACTTCAAAATATTTATCTAGGGGTTTTACTCTTCAAAAAAAGTGTGTTACGACTAGTCGAAACAATTATTAAGATGATAATTTCCATGAAGGCTTAGGTATTTAGAATAATTTTTTTGATAAAATATAGGAAAAAAGTCATGATGTCAAAATTCTCAAATAATAATATCTCTATCATTAATATTGTGTCATAATTTTTTTGTGATTGATATAGGTAAAAGTTATGAAAAATAAAGGATTGAACAAAGCTTATGAAGACTAGGTCTTTATAATGAATGAGTCAAAAGTTTTACACAAACAAAAGTTTCTATAACACTCAAAGAAAATTTGTGATTTTATCAAAACACTAGTCAATAATAAAAGTTTAGAAGATTTTGTGAGAATTTCCTAATTATTTAGGTCTTCAAAAAAATTATTTTCAACTAGTCATAACTTTTACAAAGAGAAAAAAATTGAACATTTAAATTAAAAGATGTGTGATAGATGAGTCAAAAATTTTACAAGACAAAAAGATAAAAAAATTAATGAAGACCCATAGCAAGTGAAGTGTATGAAGATATAAACCCTAAATTACTTTCATGTGTCCTCAGAAGAATGTATCAAATCAAATTTGATAGGCATCTTCTCATCACAAAGACATCATACCCAACTAGTTAAATAGTGTTGAAGAAGATCTCACCTATTTAAAATTCATTATGGGTAGTGTGGATGATAATGGAATAATTTATTGCTCAACCACATCTTTTCCATGAATGAAATATGCATTTAATGAGAAATAAAGGCTAAGTATGGCATATAAAGCTACAAGTGAAGGAATTGAGAAATAAAAGTAGTTTGTAATTTCTAATTTATGATAATTCATGTCTATTGATTGCCTATAATGATAAATGGGCTAATTAATACCATATGGAGGATAATGTAACTAAAAATTGACCAAAAATAGTGCCTCCTATGACACATTTTATGAATCCATCATCAATCAAATCCAACATATGTATAAGGGGAACATAGGACTATTTTCTCATTTTTCTTTGAGGTTGTATATATTCTCATGATTATATGATAGCCATATTGAAATTATCCATGTAATCCTCTCTCTCCTCTTTATTATCCTATATGTACCCCTAAAAAGGACATTAAGATCATCCTCCACATGAGCATGGTGAATTCCTTCTCCTTATGGAAGCCCTTTGAATCAATAGATGATTAATTTTGACCTTCTTATATGAATTTGTTTAGTGTGTATTCATGAATGGTTGATTTATTTCTCCTTGTTTTATGTCCCATTTTCTCACCTCTATATATTTTGAATCAGCTATTTTAGGTTGTAGTTAGTGCCGTATCATATCCATGTATTGATTATTAGTGGATATCTTTCCTTATCCTAGTTTCTCATTGAATTTCTAGCCTATCTATAAAAAACTAATGCAAGAATATTAGATTCTAAGTTATGTAGTGTTAATATTATTATATTTTTCATTTGTGTACCTTCAAAAGAGTAGTAGTGGTCAAAACATTTTGTGCACCACCTCTTTTTCTTTTATGTTAATTTTATCTCTCTCCCTTTTCCTTACAATTGAGTAGGTGTAGTGTTAGTCTTAGGTGTAGCATCAAGTGAGCTAGCCTTCTCTAGAGATTCACTTCACTATTTAGGTCACCCATAGCCTAGGAGTGTTTCCATTATATAAATTAGGTGATGATACTTGAAAAAACCTCCTCAAAGGGTACAAATAAAAGTGATAACACTTCCATTTCTATTATATCCAATAATTATAACTCTACTTTCTCACTTTGTTCCATGTAATCCTACATGAGTTGATATGTTGGCAATTTGAGGATAATTCGGAATACTAGTTGTCATCCATATACTAGTAAGTAAGGTGAAGCTTTGAGGACCTACTTGTATCTTGTTCAATATTCCCATAGTACATATTTTAATAGATGATGCCACTCTCTGGGTTAATCGATAACTAAATTTTTGATGGCATCAATTAGGCTCTTATTTGTTGATTCAACCAATCCATTTACCTATGGGTAATGATTACAATATGACCTGATGGTGATTTGGCTACCATAGGCCCATTAAATGAACTTGGTTTATTGGAATTCTATAATTTTATCATAAACTAAGGAAATAGAAATACCAATCCTATTTATGATGTTTTTCTTGAGGAATTTAATTACATCTTATTCACTAGAATATTTAGTAGCCACTGGTTTAGTCTATATGGTGTAGTAATTATAGTTATGAGCATTAATTTGTGTCTAACTAAATAATTAAGGTTGATGAAACTAATGAAATTCAAGAATCACTGATTAAATGGCCTTCCTTCAACTATAGTCTATAATGGCATCATTGCATGCACTTATCTCTTCACCAAGACCTAGAATTCATGGAATGTGTATGTAATCAAAAATGCATCATGTCTACAAATCAATCCTAACTCAAATAATAAAGATCATACTTACACATCTGACTAGTGATACATTATATAATTGGGAACATGACCAATATGGTGATCCATTAGACCCAATTAGGGGATTTTTTACTATAATAAATAATGTTAAGGAAGGTTCCAAATCCTCTAATAAAGTACAATCATGCAATAAACCTAACTACTCGCTATGTTTTCTTATTCACTAAACTAATAATAAGTAAAGCAAAGAAATATAAACTAGTGATCATTAAAGCTTGTGGCACAATATGGTGGTCAGAAAAATAAACAAACATGCATAGGAGAATCTCAATTATGTTTGAGTGATACCATAATGAATGGAGAAGAATAATAATATTATTTTAAGCCAATACTTATTCTACTTCTATCTACTAAAGAGAGAAGTAAACATAGGGAATACCTACTTGAAAGATGAACCCATCAAGACTCAATGTTTCCTTTGGGAAAAGGGGCTTTGAAAGAGGTTTTTATGATTTTTAAGGATCACTAAGAAAGGCCAAAGCATCTAAGACTTCTCCACAACACTAGATTCTCCAAGTAGAAATCCTAAACTAAAAATCATCAAGTATAATCATGGAAAACAAGATTGTAAATAAGTGCAAGAAAATACTAACTCTTGTTCATTAGTAAATAATGATGAAATGAACTTGTATATATAGGAAAATTTTAACCATAATCCATTCTAAAAATTTTAACCAAAAGGATCAATCAAGTTAACCTAGTACTATTATGGAAAAAAATTCACTAGGTCATAGGTTAGGTTAGGCAAGACCCAACCTAGACCTTAAATAAAATTTACCCACAATAGTACAGGGTTGACCTAGTACTATAAATAGTAAAAAGGGGCTTAAGGTGAGTAAAAGAGGGAGGGAATGTGGAAGAAGACTAGAGGAGTATGAAAATTATGAGTAATATCTTAGGTTAATGGTTTTAGGAGATGGTTGGATTGGTTATAAGTGGTAATAAGTGACCACAATCTTAAGAAGCACCAATGTTCTACCCACCCCATTCTCAGTGCACCCCTTAAGGCATGTAATTATAGAGATTGAGACTTGATGGGTTCCTAAAAAATAGAAATCATTAGTATTTTATAAAATTTTAAAATATTATGCTTATACATATGCCCTAGTAGAATATCATCACATGTCACTAAAGTGGAACATGGGATGGTACTTCAAGAAAGAACATAATAACACAAAACTAAGTCTACAAAAAAGTTATAGTATTTTAATGCAAAAATAGATCAAAGTAAATTACTAAGGAGGAAATAACTAAAAAAAAATATGATGCATACCATGACTTACCTTTATCACTAGATGGTTGTTTACTACATTTCTAATATTTATTGTGTAGAGCACAAAGACTAATTTTGACAAACCCAAGAATACAAAACTAAAGAGGAAAAACCAAAAATACACATGAAATCCAAGATAATTGGTGTTATGTGGATGGGATGTACTTGTAAATTTGGCAAGCTAGGGTGACAAGTGATATGTTATACCAAATGACCAAGTCAAAAGTTTAGAGTAAATTGGGTATCCAAAAAGTCAAGGCTACTAAAGACTAAAAAAAGCAAATATGTAAACCTTAAGTAAGAAAGGAAAACTCACCAAGTCAAATCAAGGGTACATGTCAAAAAGAATGGTAATCAAACATTAATGTAAAATTAGTAACAATACTTACTTAAACAAATATGGGTAACCAAACATGGTAAAATAACATTGATGAATAAGCAGTAACAATTCTTAATCAATCATCAATCGAAAAAGATTCATAAAAGGGAAAATAACATTGATGAGTGAGAAGTAACAAGCCAACCTCACTCAAAAATGGAAAAGCTACATGAAAGTATAAATCAACTTAGGTGTCTAATAAAAGGTAGTACAATAATAAAAAATGATAAAAATAAATCAAGGCATATCTAAAAATGTAGAGCCATTGTGTAAATAAAGTAATGCATAGTTACTCAAGCATGTTGTTTTAATCTAAGGATAAATAAAATTGAAACAAAGTAGTGATAGAATGTTTTTAATATGTGAAGAAGAAGGAATTATAGAAGAAGGGAAAATACATTTAGAATAAAAATTTACTATCAAGGGGGAAAGTTAAATCAGTGGACGGGAGAATGAATTAAAAACCATGGTAGAGTAACTCTTTATTGAAGTCAAGACACTCAAATTAGTTTTGTCAAAAAAAAGGACTTTTGATGTTAAGGACTCTGAATAACTTCTCCTAGACACACAAGTCTTATGTAAACAAATGAAGTATGTAGATCATCCAATGAAGGTTGTATGCATGAGAAGTAGAATGGACCTACTTTCCCATTATGTGTTCCCTATTCCTTAGGACCCCTTATAGAGTTTTAAATCTACTACAAAGATTGGGTACTTGCATGAGAATGTAGGCAAAACCATAGAGTTTATTATATTCTCCTATTCCAATGTACTAACCTACTATATTGCAATGGACATAGACTCTATTTTTAGGTTAACTATGGATTTTGAGCTTTGATTAGAGGTAGGAGATATTCTTTTAATCATGTATTTTGGTGTCATTTTGACTTTTGAGATTCGTATGTTGCCTTTTGCATATCATTAACTTTATTTTTAAATGATTTGGATTTTAAATTTCTTGATGGGTTTTTCTTTTCCTCTTCCATATAGATTTGGATAATCAAACATGGGTGCTAAATATTACTTTCATTTGAATACTTGGGACTTGGTTACTAAGAGAAATAACTTTAGAGAGCATGGTGACTAAGAGTCTCATAAATTTAGGTGAAATAAAAGTGCTATCTTGACTTAGACCTTGTTTTATCCAATGTGGAGTGAAAGGAAAATAAATAAAGAGGTATGAAACATGAAATAATTTGAATCACTTCAAATTGAAAAAAATGTGACAAAGGGGGAAAAGAGTGATACAATGATAGAAAAGAGTGATTCTTTATCATAAGAATGAGAGGAATATAGGAAAATATGAAAAAATATATTGTTGTGTGAATTTCATATATCAAAAAGAAGCAAAAGATAAAGATGATAACAAGGATCAAGAACTTGGAACCATTTACAAAATACATGGTAGATAAGGAATGACAAGATGGTGATTCTATGAGGAAGGCTAGGTCCTATCCATGGTCTTACACTGCAACTCATAAAATAAAAATCTAAAGGGGTGCCATAAAGAATTGGAAAAATAAATTAGGTAACGAAAAGGATGGCATTTGTGAGAAAAGCCAAGTCCTATCCATGGTCTTACACTATAACTCACAAAAAGAAACTGAAGGGGTGAAAAAAGTATTAAAAAAAGAAGACTTTAGTATAATAAGAGGAAGACCAGATCCTATCTATAGTTTTACAATGTAATTCATGAGAAAAAGAGAAACTAAAAGACCAAAAAGTAAGGACTAAGGTTTGTAAAAAGAGAGAATGCCTACAGAGGGAGAGACCCATGTAAGTATCTTACAAAAAGTTTTAGATACATAACATATATAGAAAGCATGAAAATAAGGGAAGGATCTTACACTAAGGTCTATATCAAGGATGAGCATGTGAGAGAAAATATTGTGTATTAGAATTTGTTTTGAAGTTTAATTAGTCTAGTAGCATGTAATGGAGAGTAAGAGTGGGCATTACAAGATTCCCCAAAGGGTAAGTGAATGTAGGGATGGGCATCACAAAATACTATAGAGTCTAAAGAGATATGTGGGTAGGAATTGTAAGATGTCCTATATGCTATAGTAATGTGTGTATGGGCATCACAATATGCCCTAATAGATAAAAAGAAGATTAAAAAATAAGATAAGATAAGAAAAAAAGAGCACCCCATATAGTTTCTAAATGGATTTTAGTTATCTAAGAAGATTTTGATATGGGATTTCAAGATGATATGAGGAAATGAATAGAATGCTAAGGAAAGAGAAATAGACAATTGATTCATATAGATAGGACAACATTAAGAGTATAGAATCGACCAGGTTGGCTTAGTACTAAAAACTAGGAAAAATAGAGTGTGATAAGAGTATAAAGTCAACTGGGTCAACCTAATACTATAATCTGACTAGTAAAAGAGATCTAAGGTTAACTTGGTTGACCTAGTGATATAGGTAGGAAGGAAAAAAAGGTTGTAAGATATTATGTCAAACAAAATGACAATGTACTAAAAATAGGGAAAGATTTTATAATATAATTTGAAAGCAAGAAATGGAAGTAAACACAATCAATTGGTTCAATGAGGATGATCCAATTAAAGTATTAAACAAAAAAAAATTGCATCAACACTGGCCAATCCAAATTTTTGTAATATAACATACAATGAACAAAGAACAAACAATCAACTTGGAAAGTAAATGTTAAGTAAGCGGTCATCTTCAATATTGTTAGATTATTAGAGTGTAATTTTAAGTGTGATAGGAAGTTGGTTGTAAGGAACTAGAAAGCAATCTATGGATGGTTCTAGGACATTTAGGTTGAAAAGGATCCATATTGGTAATGGTACTAGCTTGGTATTAGGGCCTACTCTATTAATTCACACACCATAGTGATAAGGGTGTCAGATTCTTTGCTAATATATACCATTAATAAAGTGTTTATACTTGGTAAAAAAACCAAGTAGCTTCCCCCTTGGTGATGAAATGCAAGTAGGTAGGCTTTGGGTAGATAATTATTTAAATGAATTTTAAAATTATCTAATTTGGTAGTGTGTGAAAGAAAGAGAAAAATAGTGCAACTAAATGATATATTGAAAAAGCACCTAATTAGACTATGTGATCTATTTTAAGCATGCAAGCAACTGAAAGTGAAATTGTGAAGTAATTACCAACATATAAGTGTTAATTAAAATTTTGAAACATAATATAGTGTTGGTTCATATGATAGTGTATTTAGATATTATAGAACATAGTTGATAGTTTCACTATTGTACTATTAAATCAAGGTTCTATTAAGAAGAATGTTGATAGTGTTGACCTAGTCTTTCAAACAGGGGATTTAATATAAAACTAGATCAATAGGGTTGACCTAGTTTGCTATATAAGGAAAATTTTAAAGATTTCAAACTATAAAAAAATATAATTGTAATGAATAATAAAAATGATAGAGAAAGAGAGAAAGGAAATTTGGTGGGTTGGAAGATGCAAAGGAAAGTGAGATTGTTGTTGAAGTGGCTTGAATTTTACTTGCACATTCTACCAACTATGTTTATTTGTTCAACCTAGTTCTATAGTTCATTATTTGATGAAACCTATGAAAAATACTATGTTAGTAATGCCAACCTAGTATGTTTTTTGGAAGTCTATAAGTGTAATATGTCAATAGAGTTGACCTAGTAGCATATCTAGAAGTAAAAACTTGTACTATGTCAACATGTTCAACCTAGTAGCTTATATGTGATGAATACCTAACTAAACAAAATAAAGTCATTTTGATGTGACTATGTGTTAAACCTATGCATAAAATTTGAGAACTATACTGGCATTATTGACCTAGTATCATAAATATTAAACAATAATAAATAAAATGATAAAATAATTAAAAAAGTGAAATAAATAACTCATCATAATGTATGCAATAAATATTTCATCATGTCTATAAATTAATCCTAACTTGGGTAAGATAGATCATACTTACACTTTTGATAGGGGATACATTAGATAATTGGGAACGTGACCACTATGCGGATCTGCTAGACCTAATTACAAGATTTATTACCACAATAAACAATTATAGTAATGATTAAAAATCCCCCAATCAAGCATAATCATGAAATAACCCTAACTAATCCCTATTTTTTCATATTCACTAAACTAATAACAAGTAAACTAAATAAATCTAATCTAGTTCTAACCAAAGATTATGGCACAATATGGGGCTTATAAAAATAAACAAACATGCATAGGAGAATATTAATTTATCTATGTATTACTAAGACCCTAATTCATGGAGAAGAAGAGTAATATTATTCAAAGCCAATACATATGCTACTTCTATCTACTAAAGATAGGAGCAAAGTTAGAGAATACTTACCTAAAAGATGAACCCATCGAGACTCAATATCTCCCTTGGCCAAAGGGGATTCATAAGAAGTTGTTATGGGTTTTAAGGATCACTAAGAAAGGCCAAAGCATCTATGCCTTATCCACAAGACTAAATTCTCCAAGTATAAACCCTAAGCTAAGACTCTTTAATTAGAATAGTGGAAGAGTAAATTGTAAATAAGCACAAGTAAATAATAAATCTTACTCATTGGTAAATAATGATGAAATGAAATTTTATATATAATAAAATTTAACCCTAATCCCTTTCAAAATATTTGGTCGACAGGGTCGACCTAGTACTGGTATGGACAAAAATTCACTAGGTCATGGGCTAGGTCACACAAGATCCAACCTAAACACTAAATTAATTTTACCCACAATAGTATAGGGTCGACCCAATTGACCTAGTAATATAAATAGTATAAAGGGGATTAAAGGGAGAAAAAATGGATGGAAAGTGGAAGAAGACTGGAGGAGTATGCAAAATAAGAGTAATAGATGAGGGGAATGGTTTTAAGAGCTAGTTGGATTGGTAATAAGTGTAAATAAGGTAGAAAAATATTGTGAATCACTAATAGTATACCCAAAACTTTCCTAGTACACCCATTAAGGCATATACTTAGAGAGATTGAGACTCGATAGGCTCTTTAAAGATATAAAGCATCAATATTTGATAAAAGTTGAAAATATTATGTGTATATAGAATGTTCTCACATGAGAATGTGAATTATTAAATACTATTGCCCAATATTGGCCCATTATGAGAATATTATGTGTTGTAGTGTTTTCAGATAGTTAACCACTATCTATTTTATGGTGTAATTTCTCTTGTTTTTATTTAGCTTCTTCTTGTGATACACATATTAGGTATATGCCTTAATAATTTATTCTATAGAGAATCCATTTTTTGATCTTGTATTGAGTAGATTTTATCTTCAAGGATCTATTTTTTCTCTACTAAGTTATATGGAATAAATACAAGTAACTATTGAATTATATCATCATACCAATCTCCTTTAGATACTTATGTCTCATAGACCTCCTCAATGGTGATGCATGGGTTAGGATTAGTCATAACTTGAATGATTCCTTATCCTCTAAAAATTTTTGTAGAATTTATTTTCATGTCAAACTCCTTCATTTTTCAATACATTTACCTCTATGCACTCCCAATTCATTTTGTACCAAATTAAGTTTAATTATAAGGTTTAATACAATAGTGATAGTCTTATTCTTCAAGATGTAATGTCAAATTTTTTTTATCACTTTGAGAAGAGAAAAGATATGATTATCTATAATGGACTAATTGATATATGATTATTTTAACTTCATGCACATAAATTCAATATGATGATCACTTTGATCTTTATTCTAGGTTAACATAATAGTTATTATGTGATCTGAAGGAAACAAATATAATAAAAAGTCTTTATTAAAGTCTAAGTTTATTAACACTAGGGACTTATATATGGCATCATTGATGTCTTAAAAATACTTTCAAGCTTCTGGTATCCATTCTAATTTTGTGTCTTTCTTAATCAATGAATTTAGAGGTCTAAAAATTACTACAAATTATGAGATAAACTTCCTCACAAAATTTACCTTTCCAATGAAAGACTTGAACTTTTTTTTTTTCTATTTGGGAATGTGATCTTTGAAATCCATTAAAATCGATCTAGATCAATGATGATCCCTTCCTTGGTGATGATGTTCCCCAAATATTTTACCTTAGTAATAACTAATATTCTCTTTTTAGGTTTTATTAAGATTACAAACCTTCTACATCTTTCAAATATTGATTTTAGATGTCCTACATGATTAATTATGTTTTTTGTGGAAATAGTGAGGTCATCCATGTAAATGATTACGAATTTACATAGTCCTTGAAATACATGGTCCATAACACACTAAAATTTAGATACTACATTAATCAAGTTGAAAGTCATCATCTTATATGCATAAGTAACCCATTTTATGGAAATGCAATCTTCATCATATCTTTGGATTCGACTAGAACTTGGTTATATCCCAAAAAATATCTAAGAAGGACATCATTTTATAAGCACTTACTATATATATCACCTCATCCAAGGATGTTCTATGGTATTCGTATTTATAAAAATCCTTATTAATGTTTCTAAATTTAACACACAATTTGATCTCCCCATTCTTTTTCCTAACTAGAACCAAGTTGGCAACCCAAGTTGAGTGTCTTATAGGAAACACTATTTTAACACTTAACAACTTCTCTACTTCCTTATGGATGAGTGGTTCTAGAATGAGATTGACCAGCCTCTATTTTTTCCTAAATGGATTATGATATAGATATAGTGGGATTGTATGGGTGATGGCTATATGATTGAAAGCCTTAAAATCTTCATAAATCTAGGCAATCACATCATCATACTAGATGAGAAAATATTTCATCCTTTATTTTTTTGGGGGTGAAACTAAGACCAATGTTGACATAGCATGGATTAATCTCATCCCCCAAGTTATCATTTTTGAACTTATATTCATTAACTTTGGTTTTCCTCTACTATTAGACCTAAAGATTGATATCAAATGCTCTTTCTAAAGAAACCATCCCTAGAGTAAGATGGTTTTCATTGAGTTGAATGACTTATTATTCTCCAAATTCCTCCTAGCATAAATAATTTATTTATTTATAATCAATTATTTTAGATTCAAAATTCCCTAAATTGTACAATAATTTGACAATCTGCTAATCATCTTTAAATACATGGTAATTTTATACATTGTATAGAACTAATGGGAAAGGTATGATATAAATAGAAAACCTCTACACTTTATAATCTTTTAATGGTGTGAAATTGGCATCTAAAGCACCTAGTGAGTTAGTATCCTAGTTATATTCCCTAGGAAAAACTACAATTTGATTTCCTGAAATAACTCGATCAAATCCCAAGCCCAATATTTTACCTCTTAAGATATGACAATTTACACTAGTATTTTTTTCTAGCCTGATTAATCACTACCTTTGAATCTCCATATACTAGAAGGTACTTGACATTATTTTTTAAAGAAAATTGAATCCCTAAAATTAGAGCCTCATACTCTACTCTATTTTTAGAGTATTTAAATTACAACCTGTATGCTACTAGGTAATTATTACCTAGTGGTCAACCATTTCAACACAAGCACTTGATCCTTCCTTAGATTTTTTATTATCAAAATTAAGAGTCCATAATTGGAAAGGTCATTGGAGTTTTGGATATTTCACCTCATAATTAATGGTAATGGTATAAATCAAAAGATTAGGATATTTTTAACTTATTCATTCTTAGCATTTTATTCTATGATGAAATACTTAATTCTTGGATCCTAATCAATTCAAATTTGATTTGGTATACCTCTCTAGGGAAAACAAATGTGATAGAAGTCTATTAGTACATATCCATTTATCTTCTTTCACCAAAACCTACTTATTAGTAGTTCATATTCCTTTGGGATATCTACCAAAAGTGTAAGTGTGTGTGTGTGTAGACACACACACACACATACATATATATATGTATGTATATATATATGCATATATATGTATATATATACATATATATGTATACACACACACACACACACACATATATATACATACATATGTATATATATATTATATATATGTATGTATATATATGTGTGTGTGTGTCTATATATATATATACATATACATATACATATATATATAAATATGTATATATATATACATATGTATATATACATACATATATATATATATATATGTATACACATATATATATATACATATATATATACATATATATATACATATATATATACATATATATATACATATATATATATACATATATATATACATATATATATACATATATATATACATATATATATATATACATACATATATATATATATACATATATATATATACATATACATATATATATATATGCACATGTGGCTTATATTCAAATTGAATTGGTTTTCCTCTACTATTAGACCTAAAGATTGATATCAAATGCTCTTTCTAAAGAAACCATCCCTAGAGTAAGATGGTTTTCATTGAGTTGAATGACTTATTATTCTCCAAATTCCTCCTAGCATAAATAATTTATTTATTTATAATCAATTATTTTAGATTCAAAATTCCCTAAATTGTACAATAATTTGACAATCTGCTAATCATCTTTAAATACATGGTAATTTTATACATTGTATAGAACTAATGGGAAAGGTATGATATAAATAGAAAACCTCTACACTTTATAATCTTTTAATGGTGTGAAATTGGCATCTAAAGCACCTAGTGAGTTAGTATCCTAGTTATATTCCCTAGGAAAAACTACAATTTGATTTCCTGAAATGACTCGATCAAATCCCAAGCCCAATATTTTACCTCTTAAGATATGACAATTTACACTAGTATTTATTTCTAGCCTGATTAATCACTACCTTTGAATCTCCATATACTAGAAGGTACTTGACATTATTTTTTAAAGAAAATTGAATCCCTAAAATTAGAGCCTCATACTCTACTCTATTTTTAGAGTATTTAAATTACAACCTGTATGCTACTAGGTAATTATTACCTAGTGGTCAAACATTTCAACACAAGCACTTGATCCTTCCTTAGATTTTTTATTATCAAAATTAAGAGTCCATAATTGGAAAGGTCATTGGAGTTTTGGATATTTCACCTCATAATTAATGGTAATGGTATAAATCAAAAGATTAGGATATTTTTAACTTATTCATTCTTAGCATTTTATTCTATGATGAAATACTTAATTCTTGGATCCTAATCAATTCAAATTTGATTTGGTATACCTCTCTAGGGAAAACAAATGTGATAGAAGTCTATTAGTACATATCCATTTATCTTCTTTCACCAAAACCTACTTATTAGTAGTTCATATTCCTTTGGGATATCTACCAAAAGTGTAAGTGTGTGTGTGTGTAGACACACACACACACACACATATATATATGTATGTATATATATATATGCATATATATGTATATATATACATATATATGTATACACACACACACACACACACACATATATACATACATATGTATATATATATTATATATATGTATGTATATATATGTGTGTGTGTGTCTATATATATATATATACATATACATATACATATATATATAAATATGTATATATATATATACATATGTATATATACATACATATATATATATATATATATGTATACACATATATATATATACATATATATATATACATATATATATATACATATATATATACATATATATATACATATATATATATATATACATACATATATATATATATATATATACATATATATATATATACATATACATATATATATATATGCACATGTGGCTTATATTCAAATTGAATCTATACTAATTTCAAGCTATTTTATCTAACAAGTACTACTATTTTATCTAACAATGAAACCATCCTCCTGGATGGGTTGAAGTTAATCCTAGCTTTTGACAGATAAAAGTTGGGATTACACTGGTCAAATCTCTAGAATAAATTAAATAATTATGTATATTATTAGTAAATTATCTTATAATTAAAAATAAAGGAGGATCTTTTGGATTACTCTTATTTATGACAATGGTATGAATAGGTTTTGGCTTCTCTACAAAAGACTTCATTGTAATGGACCTCCATAGGAGCTCATTCTGTTCAATAATTTGATCTAATTTAGGTAGAGTGATGTTTGATTTTATGTTATTCATGTCTTCAATGATGTTGTGTCCTCATTTACTCTATTTTTACTTGTTCATGGGTTGATCATCCCTTTCAGGGGAGGTGGATTATTATCAACCTTTAGATTTGGGGTAATAGTTGTATTATTTGAAAGAGTAGATGTAGTGAAGGGTTTCTTGTTCCTTAAATTGTGATTATTCCTATGGAACTATTGGATAGTGTGTACCTCATCTGATTTGTCCTCTAGTAGATTAATATCTTTGATTGGGAAAGGAAACTCATGATTTTTAAAGACCATAGTTGTTCTTGAGGAACTAGCATTGTGGGGGAACTCTAGTGGATTATTCATCAAATATTACCTCACCAATTCTCTCTAAAATATTTCAAATGATACAAAAACATCAATATAATCAATATCATCATGTTTTGATGTGTTGTTAATCATACACCAATTGGGTAAGGTTATCTTTACTATGTTGATCTTTGTCAATTTATTATCTTTTTTTTATTCCATATTATTTATAGATTTGTTGAAGGGCCTATTATATCTTAAAAATCTAAAATTGTAATTATTGTTTTAACCAATAACATTACCTATCTTCCTCTATATTCCCAATAAGTCATTACTTGAATTTTGAACCATCTTCTATATAGAATCTAATTCCACTTTGGTAAAATTTACACCCTATACAACTAAAATATTAGATGAGAGTGAATGTTGAATTTGTTGATGACCATTAATTTTTGCATGATTATTTAATAAGTCATAGTTCTATTTTGATGTATGTTGTGTCATAGGAGGAAGTGTATATAGGTGATTCTAGTTTAATGTAGGAACATTTTGATTCACATGAGGTACTACATTCAAATGTAGGAAACCAACATTAAGGTTTGGAGTGCCTAGTATCTAAGTATTTAGCTACCTTTCAATGTTGATCACATCATCATAATTTAGTTGTAGAGTGTTAGTTGCAGTAGTTGTTCATAAAAATACTATAGTAATTGGATCTAAGGTGTTATTATACATTTAAAGTCATATATCCTCTTATAGTTTATATACAACACTTAGCTAAGCTACATATTTAAAAACATCATGTTAAAATCACATATTAGTTCATTAGGCTCCGTTTTCCTATTGGTGAAATATTTGTACACTACATGTGGACTAATAACCTATCTAAATTATGCAAGAAAAGTGTTGTGACACTAGTGCCATGAATAAATGGAGTTATATTCCAAGTTGAGGATCCAATCATTATAATAATCCTATAATGTGAATGCAAATATACTGCATGCAACATATTCATCCATGAAATTCATCAACCTTAAAGTAACTTTGACCTACTTGATATGTTCCTCTTCCATTTTTCCTCTTGAGAGGGAGAAATAAATTAGGTACTTATCTAGATTCCTTCGAAAATTATGCACATCTCCTGAGAATAAAGTAGTGGATAGACTAAGTAAGGTTGAGCCATAAGATGATTAATGGGTTGGGTATTTCTCGCTAGGGAAATATCTTGACCTAGGGTATCAAAAGAGAGAATAGTGTAAATTTAGGATTTCAATGGATTAAAAAAGGTGAAACCAAAATAATAACTTGGGATTTAGTCATGGTTACTCTCTTAGGTGTCTCTAGTGTAAATCAAACATATGGGGAAACTTATTCTATGAAAGAGCAAATAGTGGATATATCCCTGCTTTTAGAGAATTTTTTTATTTTATTTATGTGGTTTTTATACCCACCATAGTTTAATGAGGTAACCTCTAATGTTTTAGGATATCAATAGAGATAAAATCCACTCTAGGGTATGAGTTTCAAGTCTAGGTTGAACAACTGGGTGGTGGAATAATAGGGTGAACATGTAGGTTGTTAATTGGGTGTGAGTTTATGATTTAGACCTCAATGAAACTAAATCATATTTGAGCTATATAAATAGAATTTATGCTAGAGTGGGTAGTTCACAAAAAAAATCATCCAAAAAAAGGAAAGGTAGATAAAAATAAGGTATTTTGATCTCAATTGGGATTACTTACAAGATGGTATATTTATGGAAGTGTCCAAAAAAACAATGCTTATAGCTATAAACTATTACTCACATGCATACAAACACAATAAGATAGTTTGAGGAAAAAGTGATATAGTAAACTTTGGGATCTCAACTAAAGGTTTCACCTATTTAGAGTTATTGCACACCCTCATTTAAAAGATTATAGATCAGATTATAGATATATCTAAGCTAGCTATTAATTACTCTTATAAATCTATATCATTGGAAACACTTGTATAGAATCATAGAAATGAAATAGTCAACCTAGTTTCATAAAATAAATTATGTATGTTAATCATCCAATAGCAACTACACATCTTTTATCAGCATACACCACTGATGAAAATAAGGAATTATTTATAGATTTTGAAAAATTTGAATTACTGAATCAACCAAGAAAATAAACACAACTTAATTACACATAATTAATGTATAAAGACATCAACATAATTGCATGATAGTAATAAGAAATTTCTTCTTTTATTGAACCAATTTTCTAATCAACCTCCCCCTCTTTAAATATTATAAAATTACAAATATAAATATATTTGGGGAGCGGTTGACTCATCCTCAAAATCCATACACAACTCTAAAATTACATGTTAATAGTAATAATGAGAGTTCTAATTGACGTAAATTATACATGTATAATTAAATTTGGTTAAAACTATGTCTTCAAGATAAGACTCATTCTTACAAAACAATGCAATGTGAGAATGTTTAAAAATTCTTTATTCAACTATTGCATTCTTTAGTTCCAATTTCCAATCTACATGAAAAACATATATATAATAAACCTAGGAAAACTAAGGTTTACTAGAACCTGGGCCCTACATAGTTTAACTTGTAGAAGTCAGAGGGACTAAACTAGATGGTAGAGTTGAACTAGATGATCTAGCCATAACCTATTTATTTGCTTTCAAGTCTTGATAGTTCTTGTATCTGACATTATAATTCAATATAATTACATTAATGTTAAAAATGGATGGCCTATTCACTCTAGGGACTTTCAAAAATGATTTTTCATGTTTCACATTGGTGGTACTGAACTCCACCCAGAATATTTCTACTTTAGTAACTTTCTTTTTGTAAAATCCAAGTTCTTATTTTATCTCCTCTAATGTACACCCTTAAATAATTTTCTTAAGATTAGCCAATTCTTGTTGGATTATCTATTCAAAATTGGCCCTAATTATTAGATTACCTAAGGTTTCTAAGGCCTAATATATATTTATCTCATCCAAAATAGTTAATACCTACTTTTCATGCTCTTCTAGCTTTAGAATCAAGGCTTACACACTTGACACCCAGTCTTGGGCTTTCGATGCCCTAATGACCACCAAATTAAAATTATTGGATTCTTAAAGTCATGTCATCAAATCCAAATGGTTGTAATTATTATTGGTTTTATACAATAAAAGGAAATTTAGTTTATTCTCATCATCTCTAAAATAATTGAATAATTTATAAGTTTTAACAATATGGGGATTAAATTTTGTACTCATTGAATTAATGTTGTCCAAGATATTATACAACTTGAGAGTTACATTTTGGATGTCACTCTCGATTTATCTAGGAAAATTTATAATCTGATATTGTTCTCATACCTACTATAGCTCTTGTTGTAGCTCTTGTCTAGATTTTTCAGTGCCTCCATAAAGTTCAAATAAAGCATTTGTATTTTATTGAACATAGGACGTAAAATCCTCATTTTATATATACTCTCTAAGTCTAATGTTATTTATATTATATAAAGAGAAAACATCTCATGTTTGTTATAAAATCACACCCATACTAGATTCATCTTGGATCTTCCTCTCCCTAACCCTTTGGATAGGTCTTGTTGATTTATAAAAAATGGAGCCCATAGTAGGTAGATTTATAACGAACAGATTTTATCTTTCTACATCTTAGGCCTCAAAGTCTATTGTTCATTATGTAATTTCCATTTATGTATTAAAAACTATTTTAGTGCCTTGGAAGGAATCCTCCAAGAAAAAATCTCCAAAATATTGCATTAATTCCTCCACATGTAGTGGGTTTGTCAAAGAAGCAAAGATAATTTTGTACCAATCCACAATACCAAACTGGGGCATGGGGTGTATTATATAAGTAGACTTATTCGTAGAAATTTTAGTAGATGAAATACTGAAATTGGATTGATTAGTACTACAATAAGTCATCAACAAATCTAACTAAGTAGAAGACACATGAAATTGAGCACTTATAAGGTCCCCCACTATTTTCTTAGAATGAACTTTCTTGTTCCTAGAAATAGTGGGGGGAAGAGTAAGTAAATTAGAAATAGTAGGGCATGATGAAACAAAAATATTACTAGAAATAATAGGATGTAAATAAACCATATAAATAGAGGGGATAATATGAATAATAGGGACTAAAGAAACCAAAGTAATTGAATTATTTTTTGGAGTAGTGGCTACATAGACAATGAACTCACCTGATCTTCAAACCTTAAGTGGAGCCTTTAATTTCATTCCCTAGAGGATTATAAATTTATCCTTCTATATTTATTAATACTCATACTAAATTTCACTCCATATTTATGGTGATACCATAATTGAACTTGCAAGAGACTCTATTGATTGAAGAGGATCCTTAGGGGATCTTACTTTTCTCTTGTAGAAAATTATTGTCTTTTTAACCAGGGGAAGAGTCTACAAAGTGATTAAATTTGAAACATCCACACTTGTGGAAACATGAACTAAAGAAATAATAGGAAGATTGACGTCCTCAAATTTATAATAATCAATGAAAATTGGTATTTGTATGCCTCCCATGGAACTTGTAGTAGAAGTAACTTCCTCCAATTATTACTCTTGATTAACATATTTAATTATAATTAGTGGTCATTGGGATGGAACTAATTACAATCAAACTAAATAAAAAAGTGATTATTCCACACCATGATCATACTTAAGTATAATCATAATGGGTTGGGGTTGGGATGACATTCCTTGGTCTAAGGGTTAATGGGAAGGCTGAGAGGTTGAATATTCTATTACATCCCATCTACCTAAAGGGTGAAGCATAATATACACCTCTAAAATTATGATGGAAGGATCCCTTAAATTATCCACTATTAATCCATCTACCCATGCCCTTTCCATGACCTCAACATCATCCTTTGCATTTAATAAAAAAGTCATGCTTGTATGGTTCATGTTGGTAGGGGATGCCTATTTATAATATATGATTTTGGATAAGGCCAGAGGGATCCTAATAAATATGTGTAAAGGTTAATAATGAATAGAATTATTTAGGTTTCCCAATTGTAATGAAGTGATTCCTATTGGTGTAACACATTTAGTCAATCATCAGCGATAACCCACAGAGCATGCCCTTATGATTCTTCTTCATATCTTCATCAATACTCCACCATAGTTGATAAACTATTTATTGATTAACCAATATATTTGGGGAATCCATGTTCCCTACCAACATGATTATAATATTTTTTGGGTATAACCAATAATCCACCCTTGGCCACAATGTTTTTATGATGATTTTTTATACTTGATCTAGGCATTCCTCATGAATTGCCATCCAAACTTGGGGATACACATTCTTATAAATTTTAATGATATTATTCATATATGAATAGTTGTAAAGGAATGAAGAGAAGTCACATACCTAGTTCTTAACAAAATATAGGGTTAGGCTTTAGAGTGATCCATTATGAACAAAAATGATGTCTATGACTACATCTAACAAATAAGCAATAATGTAGAAATGGCAACCGATGGTTATTTTATCCTTCTTGAACATATTTTATTTGAGCCTAGAAATGATTATATTTCCTAGTGTAAAATGTATATTTGAGATCATCAATAAGTCCAATAATGACACCCATTCTAGGTAGATCAGTGGATACTAGTGTAGCCATATAATCTATTTAGCTGGGCCATTCCAATATGGATTACCATCATGAATTTGGTAAAATTTATGGGTTCATTAGACTTGAGGGTGACTATTTACTTGGGAGCAATCCATTTCCTTAATGTATTTTTGATTTTGCTAGTCTTCTTCCATAATTTAATTATGTGTCCATCGAATGAGGCATGTAAAATGAGTAGTCATCGGTTTCTCTAAAAATCATCCCATGATATGTAGGTGATAAATTTATATTGTTTAGGTGGATTATAAATCCACCAGTCACCTTCCATTCAAAGAACAAATCTCAAATTAGGTTAATACAGGGCTTCATTTTTGGCTTTGATACTAAAAATGTATTTTTTGGTGTTTTTTTGGTAGTAAGTAAACTACTAGCTACTTTTACTTCGCCATAAAATGTTAGTCATGTGAATGGGTGTTAACATTATCTAGTACATAATATACAGCTATGTAATTAGTAAATTTTCCCTTAAACATTGTTATGATGAAGGCAATGTCTATATATTATGTGGAATACTTGATATAAAATTTTTATGGTGGTAATATTCCCATGAACACCTTAGATGATTAATCCATTCATTACTTGTTTTCTTGTGTAATTCTCATTTTCAATTTGCCCATTTTCTCTCTTACTAGAAGTAAATTTCAACTAAATGTAGATAATTAGGGATTCAAGTTCTCTTTAGAATTAAAATTTGGTTGATCTTGTTAAGAATAAATATACATGATGTGTCTTTAGAGTTTGTTCATATAAATATGAGTATAGAATTTGAATTCTATTTTGTGTGCCATTAATGGTCAATGCATCCAAAATTATTTTATTTATTTAATTTGAAATTTGTAAATTACTATGGTGGGTATGACATGTAGAATTTTTATATGTTTGGAGGAATGACACACTATTACCTTGGATAACTGTCACCCTTTCATTAATTATATATAGAATTAGTTATGCCATGTGTTGTGCCTTTAGAAGTTGAGTGTCAAAACTTTTATTAGAAATAGGATAGAAAAATTTATTGATCCCCCAGATGTAAAAAACATGAAGATGAAAATTGTGAAGAAATAATCTCATCAAGAAAAGTTCCAAATAAAAGTTACAAAAAAATTTATGAAGACCTAAAAGCTCAGAGATGTCAAAGGGAGAAGTTGTCACAAATAAATTTTGATATGAAGAAAAATTCCAATAGACACAAGTTATGAACAAAAGTTTTAATGAAATTTATTTTTGAATACAAAGTATACAAAGAATAAAAATGCAAAAATACACTTGTAAAAACCAAAAATTCTAAAGAACAATTTTTTTGAATACCAACTTGTTAAAGAACAAACGTTTTGAAGTACTCAAAATATAAAAAATGCATAACTTGTGGAGTGAAAAATATGTGAAGTATGAGGTAGGATTTTAGTTGTACTATTAGTTATTATATCCATAAAACTTGTATATATTAAATATTATTGAAGGCCATTAATAAGTTAGTCTAAGTAAATCAAATATGGAAAACATGGGCAACGGGGGAATTCACATTGCATTTATATTAAACACCATGCATAGTAAAAATCATCCACATAAGGAATAAGAAATTTTAAAGATTTAATCCTAGCTAGGTTCATATATAAATACCAATGAAAAAATATTTTCAAATAGATCGAGGCATTAAAAAACTACATTAGGTCCTCACTTAAATAGGGTGTGTTGAGTACAATAAAGTAAGCGGAAG
Source organism: Torreya grandis (assembly GCA_037957365.1). Taxonomy (NCBI): domain Eukaryota; kingdom Viridiplantae; phylum Streptophyta; class Pinopsida; order Cupressales; family Taxaceae; genus Torreya; species Torreya grandis. Next base: position 793,967 of record JARHVA010006263.1, on the reverse strand, counting down.
ATTGTGAATAATATTCTTATAAATTTATGGTTTAAATGTATAAATATTATCATTTTTATACATTAATTAATTAAATAATATATTATTTTAGGTAATTGGATATAAAAAGTCTAAGGGATTATAATACAAATCCAATAAAGCTAAGGCCTACTCTAGATGAATTGTGTTAAGTATTTTATCTATTAGTCTACATTCATTTATACATTATGCATACACATGATTCGTTATCTAATTATACCATATGATATTTATTTTTATGTTAAATATATTACATAATCACGTTTTATTTACGCAAATTTATTTCAATAGAGTGTTAGGAAGCTTGTAGGTTAGCCTTATATTTATTTACTACTATTTACTTTCCATGAAAGTGAATTAATCTTTTATTGTAGGTATGTTAATTTTTTGTAATCAAATGTGTTTCCATATATAAAGACTTTAATAAAATATACCATTTAAATATACTAGTGTCACATATATAGTGTTTATATATTACCAAATACATACCCTAGGTTGATAATTAGTGAAAGTATCAGTATCGGTAAATCAAATAGTTGCCCATCATGTAATCTATTATGTTTTAGGTGATTGTTACTTTATATGTTTTAATTTATGGTTTGAATCCATTTGAAATTCATTTTATTAATTAAAACTAAGAATAATACTCCAACAATTGCTTTATTTTCCCCTTATAAAACCCATGTTCTTTTATTTATAAATCTCTTTGAAGGAAATCATCTTCACCTAATTTATAAAGGATTCCATTGATTAAGATGAAAGCTAATGTTCAAGAAATAAGATTTATATAATAAAATTTGTCTTAGTGTTATGGAAACATACCACATTATAAAATAATATAATTTATTCTATTATTTTAAGGAGTTTACTAACCCAAAATATATGTGTATTTAAATATTAATCTTCCAAGTTTTTTTACTCTTCCCTTGTTTGAATTGACATGGTGTGGTATGTCATTTTCCTTTCATAATTTAAATTTTATTTTTATTTTATTAAAATAAAATTACCCATCATTAAATCCTTCCTACTAACATTAATTTATTTTTCCAAATATTTCAGTACTCAGTCATCTATAAAAAATCTAAGGGAATATCTAATGAATAATGTCAAAATGTTTCTAGTGTGGAAACCATTACCACAACTTATCACTCTATTGTAGTGTATTTTTTAGTAATTTCACATAAATTTGACTTCAATAATGAATAGAATAGTCTAAACCCCATTTTATTTAATTTGAAAGAATTTTTCTAGATGCATCCACATAGACATGAAGCATTTTAGTCTAGTCTAGGAACAATAAAATTGGATTTGTATCTAATCACTCATTCCATTATTTTAAGACCTTAAAATACTTTTAGGTTAAATAATACTTAAAATGATTGAAATATAAAATTTATATAGGTTCTAATATATTTTTATTATCAAAAATATACTTTTGATAATATCTAATATAACCAAGAAATGATTGCACCTATGATGGGTTAGAAAATAGTTAAAGACACACTTTTGTTGTGATTTTTTCATGGTCCACAAAATTCCCATTTATATAGATAACATGTCCAAGTAACATAGTAAATGGTTTGATAGATAACCACATGTTTAGATTCAATTAAATTATTATCCCATGGTATATTTCTAGCATCATTCATAGTTTAGACATGTGTTCCTTAAATAAGGAGAAAATTAGCCAATCATCCAAATATCCAAATATAATTCTCTAAATTCATGGATGAAATCTTTAAAGGTAATAGCAATGGCTTTGAATAAAACTTATGGTTTATTTTTTATCCCAAAAGGCATCACATTATAGGTAAACAGTCCCTACTTTGTGGTTCAATTCATGTTTTTTATAATTTGTAATTGAAATGGTAATTTGATTATACCAAAAAAAAACATATATAAAGTATACCTTGTTCCTTATGAAAACATCTAGAACCTCATGTGTGAAGGGGATATTAAAAGGATCATTTACATATCCATCATTTATGTTGTGATATTTGTTACACACATATTTATCATGTCTTATTTCACTTAATGACCAAAGGACTTACCCAGTAAAATTTATTGACTAGATAAATTATTGTAACTTATATCATATATTAAATTTATTATATTACCTTCATCTTCATATTGGGATTAAACATATATAGTTTTTTTATTAATTGTGCATGCACACCCTTTGAGTTTAATATATATCCCTCCAAGTTAAATATGTATTCCCTTGAATTCATTGGAATTATAAGGAAACAAATTTTCATAATACAATAATTAAATATCTTAGAAACTAATTATTGTATCCATTAACTCATAATAGAATACATCTTAGGTGTTGTGTCTTTACCAATGTTCTATATCATTTTTTTCATTGGTTCTTGATATCTTCAACTTGACTTACCTTTCATTGAATCTGATACTTTCATTTTTTGGATGCTTTATGATATTAAGTTTTTAAAATTTATCTGATTTGACCTCATAATAAAGCTTCTTATTTGATAGACTTACTTTCATTTAAATTTAAAAGAATATTTTTACGTTTATGTGTCCTTCACTTTCTATGTGTGTAGAGTTACTTTTATTGTTATAAATTATATTATAAGTTTTTATAATGAATAATTTCTATTTTTATTCATAGTGACACTTTTCTATATTTTTAAGGATTTTTGTACCTATATCAATTTTTGAAATCATAAATAACTTTTTGTCCTCAATGAAAAAAGTATGTATGAATTCATGTTTGATCTTAGGAAATGTAATAGTATCCCATCAACACTCTTGATGTATATACAAAGACTTTGATAGAGGTATTATAGTATCTAAAATAACCTACACCCAATATTTAGCTTTAATATTTTATTTTTTCCACAAGTTGACATAACAATGGACATGGTCTTGCATGGATTCTAGGGAACTTTTGTGAAATACAAAGTAGAATATGGAATCTTTTAGGAAGCATCTAAAAATATTCTTCTTATCATATCATTAATTTGTATTACCATTATTTAATAATTGAATACTTAGTCATGAATCCATGAGAGGCATGCATTCCTATATCCTATGAAGGAACTTTTTTAATTATTAGTAACAAAGTATTGGGGAATATTATTGTTACTTATTAATACCATTTTCATGGTTCTAACATCATTAACATCCAACAAACTATATTGTGTTCCATTTATTTAATAATTGAATACATTAAGTCATGTATCTATGAGAGGTACACATTCTCAAGGTCTATGAAGGAACACTTTTAATTATTAGTACCAAAGTATTAGGAAATATTCTTGTTATTTTTAATACCATATGCATGGGTTTAACTTCATGATCACCTAAACACTAATGTAACATATCAATATAAAAATATCCAATAATAGATGAAGTTAATCCCTAAGGTAATGCACCTTCCTCTATGGGTTGAATGCAATCTTGATATACCACACCCAATTGATATATATATTCTAAAATTATAAGCTTTGGGTGATTTTAGGAGGGTGTTTTAGACCATAAATTTTAAATTTTTTAGATTTATTATGATGTGTAAATCGGTTGAACCCATGTAAATTTTATTCTTTGGAATAATGGAGCTTTTAATGCATGCTAAAATATATAAGGGGGGTTATATCTCACATGAATTTTTCCTTGAACTCTATATTAAATTTAAACAATCTCTCTCCCTTGTGTTCATATGAATAGGAATGTTCCTTTGGTATCACAAATGGTTAACCCTCAAAATTTTTTAAGGTATGAAAATAATAACATCACTCTAATACCCTTCTAGTTGGTTTTCTAGTATATTTATGGTAATGTAACCATCATAGGCCCATTTATTCCATATTATATTATGATAGTGAGTTTCATTCGTATTAATATAAATCACATAAAAATCTCCACATGAACTAAGGTCATCTACCCTTGTTTTTATATATTTGATCCTATAAATATGTTTGACACATGATAGTTTTCAAAACTCAAAGTGACAGTGTTGAACTATAAAGGTGTCCTTATGTTAGCTTCCAAAATGGATATTTGAATCATATTAATGGTGATTTATAATTAAAAAACTATACCAAGTAATTCATATCATGTAATATTGATATCCATCCTTATATGGCAAACCCACAGCTTCTTAAATATTTTATTTTAATTTTTAACATTTTTTTAACAATTCCAAAAACTTATAAAACATATTTTTCATATTTTATGAAATATATTCATTTAAAAAGTACTTACCAATTTTAGGAACTTTGTTAGATTTAGGTTTCATAAGATTTGTGCATACATCTTGGAATATTCATAATATATCCTTAAATGGCATATTTTTTTATGAATCTTGATAATTATACCTATTAAATCATTAAAAATTTCTCTATTGTATGATATATATATTTATCTTATCACACATAGATATGACCTTATTATTATTCCCTAATGCATGCACTCAATTAAATAAATTCAAACATGAACCCATTATTGTTGAAATTATTTATTTTGGGTCCTATAAACCTTATAAATCCATGATATGGATTTATTCATGCAAAATTCTAAGGTTGTATTTCAAATTCTAAACTTATAGAAATATGAAATATCAAAATCAAATCTTGAACATATATCTTAAGTTATTTTAAACCTCATGTTTTCATATTTCCCTTTGCAAAGTTGATGTTTTGTTCATAGACTAATTAAATTAATGGTTTCATCCTAATGTTTCTATGTTTCCTTCTCTATGTTCACAATATTATCAGTGAAGACATGTTAATCATTCATGATCAAACTCTACCCTTATTGTAGAAGATCAAGATAAGTGGAACCATTGCATTATGTAGAACCTTAAAATTTAACATAAAGTTTCTATGTCTTTGAGGTCCTTGAGATTTCATAGTTAGATATATTTAATTCATATGTTACATGGAACCTTCATCTTTCACAAAATATTGTAAGTGTTCTAAGTCTCTGAGATCCTAGAAGAGAACACATGGCACATTTTCAATTACCTAGAACCATGAAAGCTTTTAAAAAATATAATTATTTAATGGTTATAAGTTCTTACACTATAATGTTCCTAAGATTTTTATTTCTAAAAATTTTAAATTTGGCACATTTTCATTTATCTACATATATGGAAATATTACATAGTCTGATGGTCTCAAGTTCCCATAATCTAATGGCTCTGAACTTCCTAGTTTTAACAATTAGACACTTGGAACATTATCGTTTATCTAGATATGGGAAATTTTAGATAATTATAGTGATTATGAGGCCCCAAGGTATAATAACTTAGAGATTTTTACCTCCATAAGATGACAAGTGGCATAATTTTATTGGTCCAAACTTTCAAAGAATATATATTCATTCAATGAACTAATGGTCTCATGTCACCAAGTATATGTGCCTCTAAGAAATTGATAAAACACCATGAGTCAAATTTTCATTACACAAAAAAATTTCATATATGTACATAGTTTAAAACCATCAATCACCCATGTTCCCATGCATCTGAGTCCTCGTAAGCCTAAGGTTGCTCCATGTGGCACAATTATGTTAACTCATGGCCTAGGGTATATAAAACATATATGTAGATATAAAGTCTTGAGTAAATGATAAATATAAATTTGCCACAATCTAGGAGATGGAATCTCAAAGTATACATAAATGAGTTTGATAATAAGGCAAATAAGTGAGTAATAAATAATTTGACATCTATTTAAAACACAGTGAGTGGATAAATAATGTCGTCATATAGTTTCCTTATACCAAACAAGTGAACCCATAAATGCTAAATGACACATCCAAATTAAAATGGGGATAGAATCAAAATGTCATTATTCACATTGATAAACATTAATGCATTTAAAACTTTTATTTTTGGGCAATATATGCAAAATGTAGTCAAAAGTTAGTTATTTCACCATCAATATATCAATCGAACATTGATATTCCTAGCCCTAGAGCATCCAAAGAGATGAAATATTTATGATTGAAAAAATGGTCTCCTCTTCAAAGTAAGTATGTTTTCAATACCCATCAGTTTACTCTTGTGCTATAAGATAAGAATACGTGGACACATTGTTCGATAAAATTTACCTTAAATTCAAGTTCTTCCATTATTTAGCTCTCAATAATATTGTAGAATTTTTCTCACCCTATTTTGTGAAAGACCAATTATTTTTAGATGATAATTATTATATCTATGACCTAATATCCATTAAAAAATAAGGTATCCATCTAATGGGAACAAAACTCGAGGTAATGCCTTGCATACACCCACTTAGAGGTTTATTTTTTAGAAAAACATTTTGGTGGATTGTTTACATATTATGAAAAGAAAAAAATTGGATGTCTTTATTTATGATAGGGAATATGAAATATATCACATATTTACATGTCCTAAGAATGATTATAATGAAATCTCAACAAATTTTTTGCTCTATCATATCATAGCTGATAGAAAATTAAAACCTTGATTGGTTAAGGGGAGGCATTTCCTCTAGTAGAATTTTAAAATTTAAAATAATAATTAGGATAGTTATGGGCCTCCTAAACATACTCTTTGGTTTGTAAATAATAACTTATGTATATGTGGAATGGGTCCCTTTGATGGACATTATTTTGACTTCAGACAAGTTATTTTCAATGGGGGAAGTTTTATGTGCAAGATTGAAGGCACATATGTTTTATCTTGATCAAAGGGTAGTTGATGTTAATTTTACATGATGTCATATCTACTAGCTATCATCCTAGGCACAATCCATATGACACATAAGGATCTATGGCAACCCACAAAAAAATATTCAGGGAATATAATATGTGAAGATTACTCTTTCATGTTTATATACATATTCAAGATTTAAATTTAGACAATGTGAGGAAATCTATCATCCAATATATCAATAAAATTATGGCACCCAAATTCCTAGGTTATTTAAAAACATGACAAGAAGCATTGGTAAAATGGGGGATTATTGGTATTACCCTAACTATATAATCATTATAATTGAAGGGACAAACACATATCCTTTATTTTTACCATGCCACATGCCATAAAAATTTGTAAAAAAGGACGTATTTTTTTAAATATACAACATTGATGAATAACTTGTCCAAAAATTTAGGCCTATTATTATAAAAATCCTTTAAGTATTGAATAATTTCAATTTTTGAATAGGCCTCATTTCCACCAAGTTGGGAAAGTCAAATCCCACTATAATTTAAAGTTGGCCTAATTCAAGGAATGGCACACTATGAAGAAAATAAGGACATACTTCAAGTATATTATGTAAAATAAGAAGGTGTCTATTTCATATGGTCATAAATAATATGATCATGATTTTATTTTTATGAATGCATCATATGATTCTAAGGTATGGACAATGATGAAATATAAAACCACGTCAATGATTTTTTCTCAACATTTTTAGTATAACCTTGATATCAATGAAGAGCAAGTTCAAGATATGGAACAACAATAACATAGAGCATTGAGCCATCAATGGACTGTAACTCAACCATAATATTTAGAGGGTAAATACAACAACCCTATCCTATTGGATAAATAACATATTTAGGAGAGGGAGAGTCTAGTATTTAGATGGAATCTAAATTCCAAATAAGGAGGGAAATTATAAGAGGACTCCCCTATATTCATATGCCCTCTACATATTTAAATACTACCTATATATTTTTGTTAATATATATTTCTAAGGACAAAACTTCACTCCTTAGGATTGGCATAAAAGCACATTATTAATGACAGCTATTCCACCATTTACAATTATTACCTAGGTTAGTCTCCATGATTTCTTATAGTTTTGTTTCATGTCTATTTAAGTTTTTCCTTCTCCTTAGGAACCTCTAGTTAGTCCACATCCATCCACTAGTATAATTGAGTATCCATCTTCTCAATAACTCCTACCATTCCATCCCCTACTCCATTCACCCTTCCTTCTACCACTATTGTCTCAACAAAAATCCTTCACCAGCACCTATAATTATGATTTCCAAAATTATACCACCTATAGTTATTTCACCATCTCCCAATACATCCACTCCCCCTGTGGTCACTTACTATAGGAAATCTAAGGTTCCTTCTACATCCTCCAAGGACATGCAAATAAAAAAGGCCATTTTTTGGTCTCCTCACCATAGATTAATCCCTTGATGAAGAGGAATCAAAATAATAAGAGCCTACACTATTAATATCTTTAGTTTAGTATTCAAATAATGAATGTGAAAAATAGATAAAAATAATGAAGGGTCAGGACCAATAATAAGTGGAGAGGTATCGCTAGATGAGGAGGAAATGAAGATGGAAAAAACTAAATCTATGATCTTAGAAATAATACAATATGAATAAAATCTAACATTTTAGACCAATAATTCATATAATAAAAAAGATAAAACACAAGTGAGGTAGTATTTTCTCTTGTTTTATCTATTTCTAGTGTAGATATTCTATCTACAAATTTTTTCTAGTTGTTACAAATATTATTTTATCTAGTTCTATTTAATCTTCCATTTTTTCATGTTCAAAACAAATAAAGGATTCAAAAATAGGAGTAGATTTTCATATTAGAGTCACAATTTCTGATTATAAACCAATAAAGCCATTAGTCCTCAAGAAACATTCAACTCAACTAGAGTTACCAATGCCATAGTCTTCACCCATACAATTGGCCACTATGACTATTCAATCAACCACTTTACTAACTAAATATTTGGTTAAAGTCACTCCATTGAGGGAACCTTCACCATGGGAGAGAATTGGCTATCCACCTATCGAATTCCAAATATAAATAATTCTATCATTGGCACCACCAAAAATAACACATCCTTTAAAGAATCCTTTGCCTTCCACATCTTTAGGCCTGATACTAAAAGATGAAGAACTAGGGGAACTTGTTATTCCTGAGTAACAAAAAATAAATTTAATATAAAAGGGATAGGAGTTATAACTTAGTTGTCATAGGGTTACCAATAGTCTCTACTTGATTTGAACAAAATAGTGGAACCATATAAAGGGCGAGGAAGAGGAAGACATTGAATTTGGATACAAGGGAATAAATGGAATTTAAATAAAGAATAAACCTATTTCCCTTGGAAAAAAAAAATACAAAAAAGATCAAACAGATCCTAATGAATCTATCAAAGTTTTTTGTTCTCTTGTGGATTCAACTAGTGAATATATGATAGAAATGTATAAATTCAAAGATGAGGTACAATAAATGCTTCAACAAAGATATATTATACATACTCCTTGATAGATAATTGATGATGTGTAGAGTGAACATACTAAACTATAAAACATTTATATAATATATAGATTTATAGAGTAGGAAGTCAATCAATTATGACAAATGTTATAAAACTTTGGCATCAAATAAAAGATGTAGAGAAAAAGTCTAATTTATTGGTTCAGTGATCCATAACTAATGCCTTCAACCTATTGAACTTAATTTCTATCATAGATGCATCATGGTGCCTCAATAATGTAATTGTAAAAAGGGATTCTTTTCTTATTAGGCATAATTATATGAAGACTTTACTAGGACATTTCTCAAATTAAGAAAGTGATACCATGGAAATTATAACATTCATGAGGGAAAATAATGTGATTAATCTTATGTATGAATTAGACAACATGCCAAATTTTGAGAATATCCCTTAAAAGTTGTAAACAACTTCAATAAGGTATTTTAAGGCACAATATATAAGACCAATGATGATATTTTACAATTGGTAAATTTTTAAAAGGATAGGGTCAAAATATTTGATGTTATAAAAGTAGAATTTAAGATCTTATAAGGTAAATAGATAAGGTTGATGGTTAAGACCATCAAACTCTTCAAAGCTTCCTCGATCAATTTTGACATCATTAATAAGGAGTTATAGGCTAATAACACATTATTTGAATAAGTCAAAGAAAAATAAATAGCTTCAAGGTAAGTCCTAACCATGCATCCAACTGCCAATGTTGCACCATCATCTTAAGGTTCCTAATTTTTAGTATTTACATTCATGTAAAATCTAAGTGGACTTATTTTGATTTGCCAAGGAACAACAATGACTATTTATTTCTGCCATCTATCACTCCATCATCTTCTTCAACTATTGGTACCATGTCAACACCCATGCAAATATAATATGTACTTATATGTTTTTGATAAGTCAAAACATTGGTTCCAAATATACATTTCATTAATTTATTTTATTTTTAGATGTGAAATTCTATTCTATATTAATTATTTTACATGTATACTTTGCATGATTTTTGGATGCAAGTATTATTTTTGTAAATATATTTTTAGACTTAGATTAAGTAATGAAGCCTTCCCCATCCTAAGCCTTTTATACTTGTATCCTACTAGTCCCAAGGGGAGATGAATTTATCTTATTAAAAATTAATAGGAATTTATAAATAAGTTCTATAATTTTAGTCTTCATGCACAAATCTTGATTCTTATTTAACTTGTGGATTTTGTAATAAGCTATATCATTATGGTTTATTATTATTTATTGTGTATGATTTATCTCTTTTATATATAGTTTTTAATGTTAAGCTATACCTTATTTGAATATATTTAGCATATAAATCATAATCTCCCCTTATAAATGTGCTATTGTAGTCTAAAAAATATGGAAACATTTGATTTCATGTGTTTAAGTATGTTTTATTTTGGCTCCTTTTTAATCATAAACATGTTTTATTATTGATTTTTTATATCATCTTTCAATAATCATTGGTCTATCATCTCTTGTCCAACCTATATTTCAAGTTATGGTCCTGAAAGGTCTTATCTGGTGTGGTCTAAAATCCTTCTTTCCTACCCTGCCTTTCCCTACTTTTTGAGTTTGTTTTGAGGTTATACCCACCTTAGGTTATAACCATTATCACTTCACCCATATAAAATATATGTATATTCATCCATAGCCAACCCATCCATCTTAATAAATATATCCTTTTCAACACTATTCCAACAACAAGTTGTTTATAAACCCCAATACCCTACAACTCATGCCTTTGAGTGAATATTTTTCATCAATCCCAAAATGTTTGAGGAAACCTCATAAAATTATATATGGTGTGACTAAAACTAGCATCAATAGAATGAGTTAAATTTTACTAGAAGGAGGTTTTGAACCTATTTTATTTCAAAAGAATCATTTGATTTGCATTGGAATCACATAAATGACAAAAAAGGTCAACCTTAGACATTAACTAACTATTACAACCTTTGGAAATCCATAGAAAAGTTAAGTATAATAAATGAGTTAGCAAAGAACCCTCAAATCAATCATTCTCTCTAGGAAAACATCTTAATATTTCATTACTCTTGATGGCCTATCCATAGTCTCAAAGAAAAGATCTAGTTTAGGCTCCATCCTGGCTAACTACTTCATCTCTTGATATTGTTGGAGATATCCATGATCCACATAGAAACCCTAAGAAATATCTAACTTCCTTTTCTATCTTAGGAAAGGACTATAAAATAACACATCAAGGCCTTTAAAACTTCCTTATAATCTTGAATCTAACCCATGAAAACATGGCATGTAGACTATTTCCATTCACATTTCAAGATGTGGCATATTATTGGTTTCTCAATGTCGTAAAAGGTTTTATTACCTCTTGGGAAGAGTGTTAAAACACTTTTTGGCTTAATTTATCCAAGTAATCAATGCAATTATTTTTTATTAACACTATACAAGCATGATAAGAGACATAAAAAAGCTCATCCAAGTATTTAATTCTAGATTCTATAATATGTATGTCATACTTGAGACTGCTTACACACAAAATGAGGCATTGGCCCTAAATATGTACAAGAATTATTTATACCCCATGACTAATCTTCTATATGTAGAGTTATTTGTATTGGTAAATTACCTTTGGCTTATAATAAATCTATAAATGTAGAAAAATAAATGAATCCACATATGAAATGTTTAGCTCCACCAAATCTTTGCCCTATTTCCCATCTTTTAGCTCAATTCCAAATACAAACCAAAATGTTGTAGCCCAAAAATAAAACTTTATTTATTATCAATTTCTCCTAACCTAGGCTTTACCAAATTAGCATCTTTACTTATTGAATAATTATGTGCCTAACTATCAAAATGTAAATCAATCATTTATGCCAGTCAATGTTACTATAACATAGGGTGCCAATTTTGATTCCAATAAAACATTACTAGAATAAATATAGAGGATGATTGATGAACTAAAAAATGAATTTTTTAACATGAAAAAATGCATAGGTAATACTAGAATATATAATACCAATCATAGTTTTATATTTTAGAGATAGAACATTCCTTTCAATCAATCTATAAATAATACTGAACAATAGGTCCCATCCAACAAGATGTTCAAGATAAATATTATTAAAGTATCCATTCCTAATTGGTTTAGGGTTCATAACACTACATAATATGGTGAGATCAACTACAATGAGTTTGGCATAGCCTTTGAGATCTTTTAGAAGGAGATGGATAGGCAAGAATGCTCTTCACATCAAACAAAATCCTCTTCCTCTATTGATCCTGGACACTCCAACACAATAATGGTATTTGACACCTATGATATCCCATTTCCAAAGGAATATTATAATGAAATATAAGAAAATATAGATGAGATCCATGCATTCTAATAGTTGTAGAAGAATAATGAAAATATAAGTGAAAAGAATCCAATTACTACTTCAACACCTTTGAAAAATAATGTTATTACTCTACCAAATTCTCATGCCAAAAACAACCCACATCCCTTAGGAGAGATGATAAGTCATAGAGTGTAGAACAATAAATTAGGGTGGGGTAAAACATTTTTGAGGACATGAATAATATCAATTATAATATCACCCTATATAAACTATTTAAGATCACTTAAAAAAGAATTATTTTTCAAGGGCCTAACTAGGATATCCTCTACATCAGACAGATCTAATTTTTCACACGTGAATGTGATGGTATTTAAATAAAAAATTGGAGCTAAACCATTTATTATAACTATCTTACTATTAAAATATATTGTGCATAAGTTATTGGTTGACTCAGGCACCTTAGCCAATGTGATGTTGACATTGTATGCCAAAATTTAGGCTTCACCCCTAATAAGTCTAAGAGAGTGGTCTTATAATTGGATAAGTATTTGGTCCCATGTGTTGTATAATTAGAAAACATACACATTTAGCTTGAATTTAACCCATGTGTGAAACAAACCATCAACATCTTGGTCATTGACATTCTATAAGTCTACATACCTTTTTTGAGTCATGATTTGTCTAAGACACTAAATGAATACATGGCCACTGACTTATCACACATGTGGTTTCCTTGGAAGGGGATATTCAAAAATATCTGAGTGGACCATGAATCTAATATAAATCATATGATCCTATAGTTCAATTCCATGAATGAAAAAGTATAATTTATATCTTCACATGTAGGCATATACACATTTACCACTAGACAATAACATGCAATGCATAAACAATAATTTGAATATCATTTTCATTTGTGGACTCTTCATTATAATAGCAGTGGGTCAAAACAAGGTTATGATGTGGGAATGTACCTAAAATATATATATTTAAGGAAGTATCTTGATAATTATAGGTTATAATTTCCCTACACCAACAATAAAGGAGAGTATGAAGTTATGATCCTTGGCTTATAATTTATACTCAAACATAATTTTAAGGAGATGTAGATATTTAGAAATTCTAAACTCATGGTCAATTAGATTAATAATAATTATAAGTGTAATCTCACCTACTTAAATAAGTATAAACATCAAGTTTAGGACTTTATTTAATCCTTTGAAGGATTCAAAATCAGGTCCATCCCCAAAGATTAAAACCAGACATTAGATTCACTAGGATATTTAGACACTAATATGTCACCACTTTAGGAGCCCAAAATTTAAAATCTATCATTGGAGTTGGTACCTTGCTCTTCCATCCTAGATAACATGTAAAACTTCTATTTTTTCAAGGATGACCAACACATAGTGCAATTCATGAACAAATTTTATGTTTTCAAAGCTAAGATAGTAGATCAAAAAGATGTAAAAAGCATGCATGATGAATAAATTTGATAAGATGATGTGTTTTAGTTGAAGGATAATTTTATCCCTTTAGTTATGGTTTCCTTAGAGTGAGCTTTTAATTTATACCCCCAAGCTAAGAATAAAAAACACTAAAAGTAACTAAATCATCCTTTTCCAAAGAAAGTTTGAGAACTAACCGACATCCTAAAAAGTTGAATATAGCCATAAGTTTTACTAAACTTAAGAAACAAAATCTAATATACCAACAACTGGTAAGATAAAAAGATGTGATAGCATGGACATATAAATACTTGAATTTCTTAGATCCCAGAATCATTACACACACTATCCCACTGAAGCTAGATCATAATCCTCTCATGAAAGTATAAAGGCCAATAAATCCAGTCATATAACCTCTAATTTGAATATAATTATAGAATATTATGGAGGCCATACTATTATCCTAATTAAATAGTCTACTTGGGTAGCCAATTTAGTAATAATTAAGAAAAAGAGTGGATGAATAAGACTTTGTGTCTATTTTAGGAACCTAAATAAAGAATCAGAGAAAGATAATTACCCACTACCTTCACTCGATGAGGTGATTCAAAGGGTAAAAGGATCAGATATGATGTAATTCTTGTATGGATTCTCTAGTTACAACCAAGTAATAATAGAGGTAGAGGATTATATGAAGACTACCTTCACAATAAACTGGGGAAATTTTACATATAAGATGATGTCATTCAACTTAATTAATGTAGGAGTAAATTTACAAAGATCCATGCAATGTTTTTTATAAGGTTTGATTGACAAGTGCACCTTCATATATATAGATGACCTCACTATGTTCTCCAAATACATAACTAATCATGTAGACCATCTCTGGAAGGTGTTTGATAGATATAAAATATATGGAGTGTCACATAATCAAAATAAAATCATCTTTTGATTTACCAAAGGGAAGATATTAAGACATATCATCACCGAAGATGAAATCTTTATTGATATGGATCAGGTATAGGCCATATTCAATTTGACACCTCCCAACAACAAGAAAGAACTTAAGTCCTTTGGTAAGATAAACTATGTGATAATCCATTTCTATATTTTTAGATATCTTCAAGCCATTAAATGATATGCTGAAGAAAGATGCTAATATAAAATGGATAAAGAAGCCTAGATAGATTTACAAGACATAAATAATACCATTTCTCAATATTTAGTTCTAATTATTATATATTTTAGTAAGGATTTCTAATTCTATTCATTTTATTTATAACATATTGTAGTTTTCATTATTACACATAAGTTAGAAGATAATGAACATCCCATTTCCTTCATGAGTACCAATTTTAAGGATGCCAAGTTGAAATAATCCATGATAGACAAGCATATTTACATTATGATTAAATCCATAAAAAATTCAAGCACTATATCCTAAGAAACAAATCATATTCCATGGTTCCAAATCCTATTTTTAAGCTCCCACTTGGACACAATGAAATAGGATAAATAAGAGGCCAATGGATGGTAAAACTTCAAGAGTTTGACCTTGAAATCAAGACATATAATATGGTAAGAGGCCAAGGGATTTAGCTAATGACCAACATGGATACATGGATTAGTATTAAACTAATTAATGAGACATCCATTACATTCTTACATGTACATTCCCCCTAAACTAAACAAAGAGAAAATACAAGAATGCATGCTTAAATCATCTCATTACATGATTAATAAATGTGTCTTAAACTAAAAAAATTATGATCACATCTATCTATGATGCATTTTAAAATAAGATCTTTTAGACATCCTAAAAAACATGCATCCGAACATAGGTAGTGGGCATCCCTCAAGAAACACCACAACTCATAAAATCATTAGGATGGGATACTATTAGCCTAAAATATTCAAATATGTCCAAAATAATGTTGAACCTACCATGACTACATGTTATTTGGGAAAAGAGAATTTAATATTTCCATGCCTTTGCATCTAGTCACCAAAGGACATCCTTCTGACCAATGAGGTCTTAATTTTATTAGGGTGATAAACCCAAACTCCTCAACATGACATAAGCTTGTCCTCACAACTACTAACTACTACACTAGGTGGATAAAACTTGTAAAAACAAAGAATTATAGAGTATTTTATGCCATCAAGTTTAAGGATATTGACTAGGTTTAGAACTCTAATTTCCTTAGTTTGCAATAGTTGATCTTTTTAATATTTTAAATTTATAGAATAGGACTATGATAATCAAATCATAATCAATTTCTGTTTGAAATAATACCAAAAAGTAAATGGAATAGTTGAGTCCAACAATAAAAATATGATGGATACCATAAAAAAGTCATCATAAGACATACCAAAATAATGACATGTCTTATTAAAATATTCACTATGGGTAGATAGAACCAAGCATAAATAAGCCCTCAAGGCTTCACTTTTTCTATTAGTGTATGGAAAGTAGTTTTTCTTCCCTATTACTCTTAAGATGATAATGTACCAATTCATGAAAGCTTACATAGGGGAAGATGAAAGATTATAATTTATACTATTATACATAGTCCAGGTAAAGGATGTAAGAACTAAATAATTGCACAACTTTAGTAAAGATCAGGATATTTTAAAATTTTGGTTTGAAAAAAGATGCAAGATTAAAGCCTTTAGAATCTCAAAATTGGTGCTTATATGGGATAAATCACATGAGAAAAAATGATAACATGATAATTGTATTCCTTTATAGATTGGACCATATCAAATATTGGAGATCCTAGGTAAGAATGCTCTCTAGTTGAAAGAGCTCCAAGGTAATGACCTAACTTTTCTAATTAATGGATAGTTTTTGAATCACTATTTCATTGTTTCTCCAACTAGAGATGCCATAATATGACTGTAAGTAGAGATTTTATATGTAGTATTAGATTATATTTATTGATTTACAGGTTAGATTTCCTACTTTATATAATAAGTGTATACTTTCTAGGATTAGTGTTTTATACTTTTTGCCCTTGACTATAGTAGATTAATTGTATTTATTTTAGTAGACTAGTTGTTATGATTTCGATAGGTTAGTTTTTATGCTTTATAGATTAGTTTTTTAAAACTATAGAACATAACAACTAATTTAATATATGGAGATTACAAAAGAACTAATGAAATAAGGGGATGATTCATAAGGATGCACCATTGATCCACATAAGTATTTTATTTGATGGTACTAAAGCTTCTAGATTTAATGGATGTGTCATGAATAAATTAGCTCTTAACTTGATTGGATGATTTCATTCAACCTCTAAGATTTAATATGATATAATCATGAAAATTTTAGAAAGGCTTTCCATTTCTAATGATTAAATACATTATAACATGCTATAACTTGTATGAGTAATAATAAATATAAATATGGATATACAATGACATGGACATATTGATAAAAAAAATTATTATACATATATACAACCAATAGTGGTTCCCAAACTTTCTTCTATTTGTGTTTTAAGAAAAAAACTCAATCATACAAAATGATAGAAGATGGGTGATTTAAGAAATATCTATTGGGGCATGGATGCCTAGATGAAAGTAAATTAAATCTTTGAGTGGAATTAAAGGTATATCTATTAGGTTTATGGACATCTAGCTGGTAGCATAGTAATTCCAAATCTTCTCTTACTATTTGGTTATAAAATTTGAAGTTAACACATAACCTACAATGTTTATCTATAACTTTATCAAAAATCTCATTACAAATAAAATTAAATCCATAAAATCACACACTCAGATCTAAGGAATGGAAAGGGTTAGTATGTTGCATGAGGAAGTAGGAGTATTTTTTAAGGTATAGTTTGTTTATTAATTTTTTGGTAGGGTTGAAGTTTGTTTATGATAAATTTTTAAGATTATAGGTTTTAAAAATACTTAAGAGTATTTTCCCCTACGAGTCACCATTTTTGTGACCTGACACACACACCCTAATAAAAAAAATTCAAATATGGACCCATTATTGTTGAAAATCTTTTTTTAGGGTCCTATCAACCTTATAAATCCATGACATGGATTAATTAATGTAAAATTCTAATGTTATCTTCAAAATTATAAATATACATAAATTCTAACTATGAAAATCAAAGATTGAATGAATATCTTAAGTTATTTTAGATATTAGGTATTCATATTTAACTTAAAAAAATATGTTTTAATTTGTGGACTAATGAGACTAATGATTTAATTTTAGTTTTCCTATGTTTCCCTTTTTTATGTTTGTAGGATTATTATTGAATACATGCTAATCATTCATGATTAGGTGATACTCTTACTACACAAGATCAAGACAAGTGGCATCACCATGTTACCTAGAGCCTCTAGCTATCATGAAAATTTTATAAGTATTTGAAGTATCATATCTCTGGTAGTCTAATAGGTGGAATTAATATGTTGCACTAAGACTTCATCTTTAAAATTAAAATTTTAAATGTTCTAAGTCTTTGAGCTCTAAGAATAGGCCACATGACACATTTTTGTTTACCTGGAACCATGGAAGTTTTAAACTAGAATATAATCATTTAATGTTTTCAATTTCTTGCATTCTAATGTTATTGAGCTCTTGAGTTTACATAATTTGATACTTGGAACATTTTTATTTATTTGAATCTATAGAAAGGTTACACATCCTAATGGTCTTGAATTCTGATAGTCTAATGGATTTAAACTTCTAAGTTATAATAATTTAACATCTATCACATTATCATTTATCTAAATCCATGAAAATATTACATATGTATAATGATTTTGAGGCCCCAAAATCTAATACCTAAAAAATTTCAACTCTTAGAATATGACAAGTGGCATAATTCTTTTAGTCTATAATTTCAAATAAGATATATTCAATCAATGAACTAATGGTCTCATGCCTCTAACTTTGTATGATTCAAAGTTCTCAATATCATGTCACATGTAAACATTACATTAAAAAATAAAATTATAGAGATTTACATAGTTAAAATGTCTTGATAACTTGTATTCATGTGATTCTGAATCCTGATAGGCTTGATGTTGTTTCATAGGGCATAATTACATTAACTCATGACCCGAGGGAATATAAAGCATATATGTAGATCTAGAGGCCCAATTAAATGACAATCAAATAATTTTCACAATATGGGAGATGAAAGGTCAAATTATACATACATAGTTTTTATACAAAGGTAAATAACTAAGTAAGAATTTGATAGCTATCTAGAACATGATGACTAAACACAAAGTTGTTGAATAGTTTATGTTGATGTTTAAAATTGAACTTGTTCTAACACCAACAATGGGAAGTTTCAAGATGTGGGACTTGTAACTTGAAACAACCTCCATATTTTTAAGAAGCTGGTCTCTTCTTTGTATCAAGTGTATACTGGGAAAAGGGATAGGAATTTTAATAGAAACACAAATGGAAGAAA
The DNA here is from genome assembly GCA_037957365.1 of Torreya grandis. Taxonomy (NCBI): domain Eukaryota; kingdom Viridiplantae; phylum Streptophyta; class Pinopsida; order Cupressales; family Taxaceae; genus Torreya; species Torreya grandis. The sequence continues at coordinate 774,455 of JARHVA010006263.1, read as the reverse complement.
GAAAATCTAACTATGGCAATGCGCCTGAATGTAATTCAACCTTAATCCTGAGCACAATGAGACTATATGTAAGATTCAATTACACTTAAGAGAAAACAAGTGCATGATCAATGTAAAAGATGTAAACAATAGAAATAGAGGCTCACATCATAGACTACTTTTGTATTGATACAGAAAATGTCAACAAAGGCACAGGGTTCAATCTTCTTATTTGAATTTTCTAGTCACATTAGAGGCACATAAACACACACATTTACATAAACTTTCCAACTAAAAAAAATGGAACAAAGGCAAATGACATTCCTAATCATAGCTCTAGAAAGTCTAAAACTCTTGACAACATAGCCTAGACTACTTTTACAATGACACAAAAAATATCAACAAAGGCATAGGATTCAATCTTCTCATTAATTCTCCAATCACATAAGAGGCACATAAACATGCAAAATTACATAAACTTTCCTTCCAACTTAAGAAAATAGAACAAAGGTAAATGATATTCCTAGTCACATCTCTAAAAAGTCTAAACTCTTGACAATAATTCTCTCAAAAAATTCTCTCTGGTCTCTGATCCTTCTTCTTTGGTGATCTATGCACCCTTATTTATAGCCTTGGATTCACTTTGTATTGTCTTCTTGTTCATAATCTAATGGTCCAACTAAAATCTAACTGAACTAGAAGTGTCTAATAGAAGATATTTCTTAGATTCTAAAACACTTTGTCTTCTAAAAGTTCATTGGCTGAAATAGATCACAGGACGCTCCCTTCTCTTAAATGGAAGATAACACTTAGTCAATTCCTTGAAAACCTTATTATTACTTTAGGAGACACTAGAGGATGACACTTGGCATGTTCTTCAGCACCTACTGAAGACACGCAACACTTTCTGTGTAATTTATACTCCGTTTATGTCTTTGCTTATGAGTGTTTTGCCTTTGACACCTATCGCAACCCACTTCCTCAAAACCTTAACAACTTAATAGAAATAAGACCCACAACATTTCTTACCTGAGTAACTTTAAAAGGGGCACAGGGAGAGGTGGAAATCTCTACTACTTCATCAAAGGACACATGGCAATCTCCACTTTACTTATCTAGGGTTACATGGTGGTCTCCACTTCTTTTAGCTACCTTTTTATAAACTTGTAGAAGGTAACACGTGATATTATCCACTTTACTATATTTATATCATAGAAACAATCAGGTCTCATTTCATATTTACATGGATAGTGACACCTGGCAGCTTCTGCTTACTTCAGAAACAAAACTTAAGACCCACCACAGTCTTTTCTATATCAGTGAAGCAAAATGAAGATAATTTAGATCTCGACAGGTGGTGGCTTCCACTCTCTTTTGCTAGGATATGTGGCATCCTCCATATCTTTTAGAAAAGTAAAATTGAGACCTTCTATAATTGCCACTTTATGCTTTCTACCTGATCCTGATACTTAGCTTGTTAAAACCTTTCACTAAAAAGAGATGAAATGTTGGTGTCGATATGAAACATGGATGCCAACACTTGTTGTGTTCTGCTGAGTGGCTATGGGATGCATGGCACGTTACATGGACCTATTAAATTTATGAAAAGTGCCTCATAAAATGACACTTGGTAGCTTCTACTTGACTTCAGCACTTAGAGAAAAATGAATCAAAAAGAAATTAGAGCCCAAGATACATTTCAAAACTTCATTGTTTTGGACCAAAGTATGCGGGAACAAAATTTTGTAGCGTGAAACTAAAAAATAGAATGAAACGTGGAGTATTTTTTACTCTATATTTTCCATCTAATAGATAAATAAACCTACCAAAGTTGATTATTACATTCGAATTAAAACATGAACATAATAAAAAATTTGTTATTTTCACTGATGACACACAAATGCATTCAAGACTCAAAATTTTGGGTAGTATATGCAAAATCTAATTGAAGGTTCATCATTTTGCCATTAATATATCAATCAAACTTTGTAATTATGATCCCTAAAGCATCCAAACAATCCTCATATTTTCTATGAACTTGAAATAACAAACCAAATAATTTATATAAAGAGATTACATAGTTTAGGTTTAAATAATATCCTCCTCTTCAAATCAAGTTCATGTTCAAGCCCCCTCGGTTTACTCTTATGTTAGAAGTGAAGAATACATGGACATAATGTTTGATAAAAGTTACCTCAAATTCATGTTCTTCCACTATTTGTAACTTTAGAATTATATAGAGTTTTTGGCACCCTAATCTATATAATACTAATTATTTGTAGATTAAAATCATTATATCTATGATTTACTACCCACTAAAACATAAGGTCTCCATCTAAAAGTATAAAAACAAGAGGTAATTCCTTACATGGATGTATTTATAGTTTTATTTTTCAACAAAACATTTTCAAGGGATTACTTTCATATCAGGAAAAGTAAAAATATATCTACAATTATTTCTAGTATGGATTTTGAAATTCATCTTAGACAACTATGGCCTAAGATTTCATATAATAAAGTCTCAACCAATGTTTGGATCAATTATAAAAAAGTTGATGGAAAATTAAAATAATGGTTGGTTAGGGACCAAAGACTAAATCCCAAGGGAGTAATTTCCTCCAATAACATTATAAAACTTAGACCTCGAATTAGGATAGCTATGGATCTCTTCAAAAAACAATTTTATTTTGAAATCATAACTTATGAACAACTAGAATGGGTCCCTTTGCTAGACATATTTGAACTTCAAAAAAGTTAGTTGTTATGGGGTGAGTTATAAGTGAAAGGTTAAAGACACATATGTTTTATCTTTATCAAAGGCCAGGTAATGGAAATTTTTACATGATGTCATATCTACTAGATGCCATCCTAGGCATTATCCATAAGACACATGGAGAGATATGGAAACACTCAATAGAATATTTAGGTAATAGAATCTATGAATATTACTCTTTCATGTTTATATAAAGATTAAATAATTAATATTTGAAAATATGTGATGAAATCTATCCTCTAGTATATCAGGTAATAGATGGAACCTAGATGAATAAGATATCTCAAAACATGACAAGAAGCATTGGTAAAATTAGGGATTATTTACATTACCCCAACTATAAAATAATTATAATTGAAGGGAGAAGATCATCTAATATATTTATATCATGCCACATACCATATAAAACTATAAAATAGGAGGTGGTTTTTCTACTCTATAATATCATTGATGAAGAACTTGGCATTAAAAATCAAGCCTATTATTATAAAACTCCTCTAAGGATTGGAAAACTATAATTTGTGATTAGGCCACATTTCCATGAGGTTGAGAAAGTCAAATTCCATTAAAATTTAAAGGTGTACCAATTCAAGGAATGAGAACCTAAGAATAAAATTGGGTTGTACCTTAAGTAGTTTTTAAAAAATAAGAAGGTGAAAATTTCATGTGTTTTATACCCATCATACCCCCATTCATTTTCTAGAGTAGGGAGCCACTATCCTTTTGAAATGTTTTAACCCTTTCTTGATAGGCTTCTAAATATAAAGTCGTATGTGTTGAACTAACATTCTAATTCAATAAGCATATAAACAAGTTTTCTTTATGAGGACTAACCTACTAATGTTATTTATAAGTTATGTATATACAAGTCTCAACCCATTCTAGTCTTCGTTGAAATTATTTGGTGAACTTATTTGGTGAACTTGTTCAAAACATTGCTTAGTAGCATTTTGTCTTTAGAAATTTCATTCATAATCCTATCTTTGGAAGTTTTAAACACTTCACATTTATATAAACCTTGGCATGAATTTTCTCTTTGAATTTTTTATTCATAATAATTATCAAGGATAATTATTTATAATTCATATCTATAGGGACATCATTAATATATTCACCATATATTAAAGAATTTTCCATTTACTCTTTGGCACTGACTCTTCAAGAATCAAATTTTTGAAATTTATACACTTCGACACATCTTGGTATTTGGAGGATATTTTAATCAAGAACCATCAATAAAATTACTTGACAAGAAACTATTTTTCAATGAAAGTGTTTAGAACATTCATTTAGTGAGTTTATTCATCTCATCTAGGTATTTGAAGATTTTATTTGTTGAAATTGTTTATAGAAACATTTGATAGTTTGGTCTTCAAAAAATTTATTTGGAAAATGTGTTTGGCTAATCAGGGTCCTAGGTGAAACTATCTATGGATTTTGTTTGGCTCATTTTTATCTATGGCAAAATCATTATAACTTTTGTCTAGGAGATTTGTCTACCTCGTAAACATTATTTTAATGTTATATCCCAAATCTCAACTACTGAGAGCTCTCATAGAATGGTAATATTAAGTGAAATAATAAAAGATGACACTTGGAAAAATTTAATGATATGGAACTCCTACTAAGCATCAATATTTCCTACATGGCATACCCAATAAACGAAGTGGCAAAGTTTTAATTGAACAAACAAATAGAATTTATATTCATTAGACATTAATGAAGAATGAAATAAAAATGAATGCCAAAACAATATAAAAGTGTTGTCAATGAAGGATGAGCTTATTTATCTCAAGATAAATTCAAACTTAATTGCTTCGCTACTATAAAGCCCTAGTCACTAGTTTTTCAAGCATATAATATACTGAAGAGAGCTGAGCTATTAACTTATAAACTAGATTGATATCAACACATTCAAATCATAATGGAATACTTTTATAAGGAATTCCAATGAATCCTACCCCATTAACATTTTCTATCAAGAATTTGAATAAATACAAGGACATGTTCTTTAAGCCTATAGTATTCAACAATGAATACAATTATTTAGCATTGTGGGAGGTCATACACTAGGTTTATGTGCATGCCCACAAATTGAGATTGAATCCATATCAATGAAAATTGGTTGTAGGTCATACACTTTATATCATAAATTTTAGAGGTAATTTATGCATTGACCTCTTATGAGACATATTATTCATCAATAATGTGACTAGAGTTACATTCCTACACCATTTGGCATAAGCTAGACCTAGCATGGATTTTGAGAGATGCATTTCAAATGTTATCTCTCCCTATTCATTGTAGAAGTTACTTATAATTTCATAGGGTAGTCACATGAAATAAAGAGAAATTGATTTAGAAAACACTAAGTACATGGATGGATCCTAATGAGACCATCAATTTAAAGGACAAGAAATTAGTGATAGTAACCAAATTCAAGATGGGAATCCAAATTTTTATGGACCTATCGAATAGGTTATTTATATATCTTAACATCAAATTCCTCCACCATGATTGGATTATACTTCTCAAATTATGAATGACCTCGAATTTAACATTCTCTCTCAATGAAGTAATCAGTGCAAGGCTATAGGAGAAGATATTACACAAAGATAAGAGTTCTCATGGTGGTCATTTATACATGATGTCATACCTTATCAATATTACAATAAAAATAATCTATGTTCATAATGGTTCACTCTAGATCCTAATTCCAAACTATATCAATAATCATATATTTGAATCCTATTATTTCATGCACATATATGCATACACTTGGAATATTGTATGCATTACATAAGATGTCTACCCCTAGGTATGGATGGTCATACATGAGTACACTATACTTAAACTATCCAAAATCATTGTAGATACACTACCAATTAAGGGATATTTCTATGTGTACATAGAGTACACTTTCATCAGGGTCATAGGCCATAAGGTGGCACCCTTATGCCTCCCCAAGTATGTGCTTGATAGGCTGGTAGAGAAACAGATTGCCTAGAAGTTATAGTGGGGTATATATGAAGACATTAATAAAATCAAGAAGATATAATTATATGGACCTGAAATTATGATTGGGGTAATGTACTACATAAACCACATATATTTCTATGAAGCTGACAAGTATAGAGAGTATTAATCATTGTTTACACTAATGCACAACAACTAGGATCCACATGGTCAATTTCAAAAACACATTAATGGACTTATTTCTCCCTATTATTATGAGCCTTCTAACCATGATTTCTTGTTTTATAATTCTAATAATGATTCCCAAGTCAAGGAATAGGCATAAATAATCAATTTGGAAGAAGACCTCTTGAAAATCATTCAAGGGAAACCTTTTATCTCAATTAAAAACTCATAAAATAGAATCCCACTAGATATAAGATGGGAAAGATCATATTTTTGGGTTAATAGGCCCTCTCAACTAGAAAATCATCAAGGGAAACCCTGACATACACATCTTATGGTACTCAAAGAAGTAAATAAGGAGACATGGCACTTGATACTTTACTTGGAAGAGCACAAGACCCCATTTATCTTGAAAATTTAGATTGTGAGGGACCTACCCATCTAAGTGTCACATCAATCCTAGAAACTATTTTTATGGTTACATCAACCAAAGCCACATAGGAGGCACCTTTCATAGTTGGGAAAAAACAATTTATTATAAGAGAAATCTTAGGGATCAACCCCTCCACAAAGTCTAGTTATTGATAAACCATCAACATAATAAACATCATAAGAGATAACTATAGGTGAATCCACTGATAAGGAGGTATAAATTCAAAGAGATAATATCTTGAGCCTCTAAGAGACCAAGGGGAAAGCACCATTACTTGAGTAACCCTTCAATTTTCCATAATCTTGTTGTGTCTTATGTTTATCCTTTTACTATTAGTACATTTGATTCTATGTCACTCAATCCTATTGGTCCCCCTTCCCTTTTGGTACCATAGGTAAAGGTTGTTTATTCTCAACCAAGTGCCCAACCAACTATGTTTGTACCTAAAGTAGAGTATAATTTCTCTATGCATGTTGTTCCTACTCCCCCAAGTAGTCTACCTCTAACTATATTATATATATCCATTCTTACTACTTATACTTTAGTTCCATCCACTACTATCCCAACTACCCCAAATACTAAGAAAAAGGTAACCAAAAAGGCTAGGGGAGTAGTAGTAAGATGATTTGTTATTTTCAAAATATTTGAGTTTTATTCTTATTGAATAAACAAGTTTGAGTAGGATAAATCAATAAATAATATTCCTAATTGGAGATACTAATTTGTGTAAATAGATTATGTTTTTAAATTATCTAAATATAGTAGGAAGTGAAATAAATTAGAACTTAGCTTATTCCAACTGATTTAGATTGAGACAAGGTCTGATACTAGAGGAGTAAGATTGAGAAATAGTCAAAAAAAGGTCTATGGACTTCATTTCTTGATTGGAAAAGATCACTAAAAATAGGACACCCTACTATCTAGCATCGTAGTCCTATTATTATGTTTTCTTAAGGTTGAGAGGTTTTTGGGTTCTATTTGGAATGCCTATGTTACCGTGTCACTAAAATTTTAGTGTTTAGGACCTCATGGATATTTTTATGTACTTGTTTTAATCTTCAAAAACTTTAGGAGATCTTGGTGTTTGAACTTGAATGCAAATTTGAGAAAGAGAGATAAGGGGTTAGTATTTAAAGGATACATTGGATGTACTTCACATCACATGTGTGGGCACACTACCTACATACCAATACTCTGAAAATGGATCAAGCTAATTTAGTTCTCCCATTGAGGTGGTTGGTGTAATTTATGTATGATCAGTTCAACTAGAATGTGAAATTGGATGTACTTCAACTAGCTATGGACTACTACAATGATTTGAGTAGGCTTTGAATAATATTATAATGTTATATGTAAAGAATAAGGAGGAATGCTTGAGTGTACTTGCTTGTATTCTTATGTCTCTATTTAAAATGAGTTTCAACCCTTATAAATGGAATTTGAATGGATTTTTATAAGGTAATTAATGATCGTGAGTTAGATGAATTTGTATTAAGTTGATTGAGAAAAAGATAAGGATTTAGGAAATTTTGATAGTTGGAGGCAAAAGTGAACTAGGACAACAAGGTTAAAAATAGGATACCCTAGGTTCTAATGCTCCTATCCTATTTGGGTTCTATTTTTATAATAGGATGAGACCTAGGGGGATGGATATATTCCTAAAAGGGATAAGTATAAAGATTTGTATGTTTGGGAATCAGTGAAATAAGTAACCTATAAAGGTTATGTGAGACAATAGGAGGACCTATCAATTGGGTGTCTTAGCCCTACTAAAGTTGTATAATTTTGCATTTTAAATGGCCAAATTTACCCCCTAGATTTATTATAGTGATGAAAAAAAGTGAAATACTATGATAAATTAAAATAAGAAGCATACCTAAAATTACCTATAAGGGTAAAGCTCATGAAGATGTTTGATACATGATGTGCATAGAGAGAGTACACCTGTGAATTGTGAATCTATAATGAAAACATAAAGTAGATTAGTTCTTACTAGATACATTGTATCTAATATAAGAACATATAAGATCTGAGTAAGATTAATATAAAGGAATGAATACATCTCACTGGGTATGTGAACTAGTACAAAAACTATTGTGATGCTGGAATGTGCTAGATGATGTTGAGTGTGTGTTGAATCAAGAGTAATATCATGAATGGAGATGAGTTCTCAACTATAAAAAATGTGGCTCAAGAATTTAAGGGCTATCCCTTTGGATCCATCATCACCAACAATGTGAAGTTAATTAATCATCCATGTCCTAATCAATGTCTTGACTATGTGTCTAATCCCTTTGAATAGGTGGCTCAGGAATACAAAGGTTAACTAGACCTTTGGCTCCATCATTGCCCCATAAATTGAAGCTATGAATTAATATTAGTATATAATATATGTCATATTATATGTCTCATGGATCCCATATATGTGCTATAAATTTGATAATGTGGCATGGATAGCTTGAATGTGTGTTAGAAAGTAGGCCACTCTCATCCATTTCAAAAGATAAAGGTTAGGTTTATATGAAAGCCTCTTTCAAACTAATGTAAAATGCTTATGTGAAAGCTAACTCAAGAACTTGGGTACTTATAAATATAAACTTGTATGAAATTCTTAACTATAATATGATGCCAACCACCTATAGATGGATTAAGTCATGTAATTACTATGAATGCTTAGAATAAAATTAAACTTGAAAAGAAAAGAAGATCAAGGTGCCATATACATTGCCCCAAATCATTGATGTTTAGAACATGGATTCTAATATAGAATTTATTCCAACTACCTAATATGAACTAAAATAAATAACCATCATGACATGCATGACAACCCCCTATATCTAGATTCTTTGGGAAAATTATACTAATAATGTTGAATCTAATTGATCTAGAAGTGAAAAAACTATCCCTAAACTAAACTTTTTGCCTATTTATGGAAATAATTATTTCATTTCTTAGATAAGAACACCAAAGTATGGACACCCTTGTATTTGGTTCTACTACCCATTTCTATCAATGTTTTTTAGTGTGAAAACTGATTGTTGGATTCAAACTATCACTATTTTTCTACTCTGGTTTGACCTATTTAACCTCTAGATTATGTACTGAGTGTTCTAAATACTACTATTTTGAATGTTAGGAGGTTTTATATCTATGAAAAACCCCCATTTTATGCCCCATATTTTTAGGGTAGGAATGTTGAACCTATAATAACTACCTTAAAAATAAAAGAGTCTTGTAAGTGTGTTAAACTATATAGATACATGATATAGCATTGATATTTGATAAGATATCTTTGGATATATTGTTACATCAAAAAGGGTATACCTAGATAGATATAATAAATTGAAAGCATGAATAAAGTACTAGACTAGACTGGTAATGTTAGATATTATTTATTTGTTGTTAGTTTACTAGTAAGCATGGAAGGATAGAGCATGATGTCTATCATGGCATCAAGAAGCAAGATAAATGCATGATTGGAATCATGTCATTACATAGAGTGAGGAAAAAATAAGAAAATAATAATATGAATCAATAATCATACAAAGGTGGCCAAAGGGCCACACAAACAAGGGATATGGACACATGATGCTCAAACTAGAAGACAAACATGGAAGACATGTTTAAATTCCACATACACATACAAGTGGAAGTAGAAAATTTGTCACAAGGGACACAAGCACATAAAAAAGTAAAAGCAAAGGACGTTGTTAAATTTACTAAGGCACACACATGAATAGAGGCAAAGGATATTAGTAGATGTTTTAAGGTGCAAGCAGGAAACAAGCTAGAATTGAAAATGCAATCACACAAGCTATGCTAAGCAAGTAGAGAAAGTGTGTAATATCTAAAAATTTAAAAGGATATCTAAATAATAAAAATAAATGTGAGAGTATGCAAAATATGTGTATTACAACACTAGGTATATTATAAGAGATACACAAGTTCTAGATACTAGTGTAATGTCGATATAGTATTCTATGTAAGCTATAAAGTAATATACATCAATATGATAAATTAGAGTGTGTTGAGTAAGAATGACATAACCTAGATGGTGTAGTCATGTAGAAGATGCCCCTAATGGGTGTTTATATCAATGTATGTCTCAAATGTAGATGTAGGAGTTCCCCCTCTATGGGTAGACTAAAGAAATAAAGTAGCTAGATGCAACTACACACACTCAAAGAATATCAAGTGAATCATGGTAAAATATAAAATCAACATACAATAGTAGGAAAAATAAAATATAAGTCCTATCATCATAGTGTTATTGTAAATCATAGATAATGCATGCAATCAAAATAATTTTGTTTTTTTTGCAATTTTTGAATGTTTTTGTATTTTGAAGTGTTATGTTGTTTTTGTATTTTTGAAAATATTTAAAATATGTATAATCAAGTAGGAGATAATATGTATAATAAATTCTCGAAAGAAATGATAGTAATTGATGAGTCCTAGATGAGACTCCTTGTCATGGTGTTTTGTATCAAATAATGGGATCATACATGATCATAAGGCATGATGGAGTGTTTGAGATTATGCAGCTAAAATCTATGTACAATATAACTTATCTAAAATCTCTGAAGTGGAAACTAAATGTGGGGTCCCCCTATGACTCTAAAAATTGGATGCAATAATAGGGCTCTTAGTGATCCATGTAAAAGTAGGAGAATAAGCTCTATGAGTAGGTGCTCTCTATGTAGCTATATAAGACCATAATATAATTTCTATAGGTGTGAACACTATGGTTAGAAGCTATCTAGAATCCTAAAATTATGGGGGTGTATGAACCCTTTGTACTAGCAATGTATGTTATAATTATGGTTGGATTAGAAGTGGAAGCTATACTGAATATGGAGGAAAAGCTAAAACTGGTGGTAGAACTAGAGCTGGTGACTAAAAGTTAGTAGATGACTCTGAAGTGGGGAGTGGTGACTCATAAGGAACTCCAACAACTATAATAACTTGATTAGAATGAATGAATTTCATGCATTTTTTAACTATATAAGGTACTAAATTGAGATTTTGAATCCATGGTCAACTAAGTAATATGTCAAAAACTCATATACTTGTAACTATAGTGAATGGTGTGGCCACATATGTAGGACCAACCTATAATAAAAGTACTATCTCACCCAACAAATTCTATATATGCCCACTAAAATTATTGATAACTATGTCTGTTGGAGTGATATCCTACTCTAAATAGCCTAATGTTGTAGAAGTGTGAAAGTGCACATGTTAAGATTGGAACCATTGTTAATGAGTATACTATGAATAGGTTGATTATGAATATGTGATCTGATAAATAGTACATTATAACCTATATTATCCTCAATAATCTCATGATTTAAAAAATATATCAAAGGATTGGTTGTAAATCTATAATCATACACCCATATCATACCACTCAAAATATGTGATTCCATTGAAGGTGACTGGTATGTATTGTAAACCCCTGATGTGTCCCCTTGCTCCTATTTAGAATGTTATCGAAATGGATTTGAAAAAAAATTCAAAGCTTTATCCTATGTTGGTTTTCCATTTGGAGGATCAACTAAAGTGCCCATATCAAGTATATTATCATCAATCAAATCATGTATCTTATTTCATAGACTAATGCATCTATTAGTTGTATGGCCTAGTCCCTTTTGTTAATTATAGAATGCATGTTGATCATATCCTTGTGAAAGAGACTTTGTTGGATATGCTTCCTAAATAAGAGGGATAGTGATGATGTTACATTCCAATAATTGATATAAAACCCTATCTAGAGAAACTGGTAGATTGGTAAATGTATAATAAGGAGGTGCCAATAAAACCACACGTTGAAGGGGATCAAAAGCTGCATTAACCGTTGGTTGATATTGATTCTTATTATCATTAATTTTGACATTGTATGGGACTTTATTATTACTCATATTAGTTGTGTTTGGGATACTTAAATACTTGAGTTTTCCCATTGAAATTAGCTTGAATTATCTTCTTTTGAGTGTATGACACAATTTAGTGAAGGAAGAGATTCTTTTGAACAAAATAGATTCATGCAGTGTTAATAGAAGGCTCTATTTGAAGATGTTCTTTATCTCTTGATCAGCCATGTGGCTAGTTAACCTAGCCAGAATAGTCTTATATCTAAGAACATAATCCATGAGAGGCTCATTTTACCTTTGTTTTTTCTATGCAATATATGCATATGACACCTTATCACTAATGTTGATACTAAAATTTTCTAGGAACATGTCTACTAAAGGACTGAATGCCATGACTAACTAGTTTTTTATATTATAAAACCGTTGTAAAACATAATCATTTTGGATCCATAAATGAAATTTGTTAAGTATCTAGTCATTGGGTACATAATCCAAACATGTTATGTGAAAATTTATCAAATGTGTCTCTGGATCACCCTTTCCCTCATAAAGCATAAGCTTAGGTTGAACAAATCCTTGTGGCAAGGGTGTAGAAGTAATGTGATGTGCCAATGGTGTATATATTAAACTAAAAGAATCCAATGCTTATGTAGGTCTATAAATAACTTGGATTGAAGAGATATTACCTCTTACATAAGGGATACCACATCAAGAGATATGGATGTACTAGTTGTAGATAGTGGCATAGAAGAAGGTTGGGCTGCTATATGGGGTTGTCGAGACATAGTTGCCCCCATAGTGTTATTTGAAACTCGCTGCTCTGAATGACTAAAATATTCAACTTATTTATCCATTTTAATTTCCATGATAGATTGTAAAATTAGTGTATGATATTTAGGCTATTCCTTAATTCTTTCTCAAAATATTTGTAAAACCAAATCTTTGTTGAGGACTATTTCATTATCAACAATAGGCAATAGTGGATTAGTAGTACCATGTGGTTGAGTAGAAGCATTGGTGTGTACATCATGATTTGTATTTTCATATTTCTCATGATCAGAGTTATCCTCATAGAAAATTGTATAATATGGATGTGTAGAATCTATGATAGGAATTTGATTTGGTTGTTTATCCATGGTATATGGTCGATTTGAAGGAATTTGAGTGAATTCAAGAGGATTTCCACTAAGTATTTCAATTCATCTTGAGGGAAGATATGTAAGAAACTTAGGTGGGACAATGAAAACAACTTAGATAAAAGTAGAAAATATTAAGTTCATATAATCAAAACAAGGAACTTGAATATGCATAGAAAAGTTACGAAGCTTCAAAACATGTAAGGTGATACTGCAAGAAGAAAAATTGTGCTAGTATATGTAACTCAAGATTTTTTAGAAGTAATTTTGAAAAATAATATGAATTTTTTATTTTGAAACTGATATTTTGATTTAAATATTATACTAAAATGTAGAAAAATGATTGGAAAAAACATGGAAAAATAACTTGGAAGTAGTTGATGCAACTAGGGTTTGAAAAGATTTTTTTTTAAATTAGTATAATAATTTGAAAAAATTTATATGAATTTGTATAATTTAGCTTGATAAATTTAGGAAAATTTTGAAAATATTTCTAAAATTAGCAATATATTTTTCCTAGTGGTTTGAAAGTGTATGTATGTAAATAGGACCTAGTATGTGCAAACTAGGGTTTGGGTTAATTTATTAAAAAATATTTTAATTGATTTGTAATTTGTTTTATTTTTAAATTTAATAAAAATTGGAAAAAATTATAAATAATTAGCCCTAGGATTTCTAGGGTTTTTGTGCAAAAATTTGAAGTCAAATTCACCAAATGATTTGTTATTTATAGAATATTGGAGTTTTATTCCTATTTAATAAAAAAGTCTGAGTAGGAGAAATTAGTAAATAATATTCCTAATTAAAGATACTAATTTGTGTAAATAGATTGTGTTTTTACCTTGACTAAATATAGTAGGATCTGAGAGAAATTAGAACTTAGCTTATTCTAGCTCATCTAGACTGAGACAATGTCTGATATTTGAGGAGAAAGATTAAGAAATAGTTAGAAATAGGTCTCTAGAATTCATTTCATGATTGGATAGGAGAGTCAAAAATAAGACACTCTATTGTTTGGCATGGTACTAATATTCTAGTGTTATTGTCTCGAGGTTGAGACTTTTTAAGTTCTGTTTGGAATGTCTATGTTACCATGTCACTAAAATTTCAAGGTCTAAGACTCACAAAGCTCATTGTTTTCTTGTTTTAATCTTCAAAAATAATAGAAGCTCTTAGTGCTTAAACATGAATAAATACTTGGAAAAGAGAGAGAAAGGGTTAGTGTGTAAGGATACATTAGATGCACATCACACTGTATGTGTGGGCACACTACCTACACACCAATACTCTAAAGAGGGATTAGTCTAATGTAGTTTGATTAGTGAAATTTGTGTATGATCAACACAGCTATTATTAAAAATTGGATGTACTTCAGTTGGCTAGGGACTAGTGCAATGACTTGAGTAGGCTTTAAATAATATTAGAAGATTTTATGCAAAGAATATGGAGGAATGCTTTAGTTAACTTAGTTGCATTCTTGTGTCTCTCTTGAAAATGAGTGTCAACCCTTTGAACTAGACATTGAATGGAATTTTATAGGGTAATTAATTATTATGAGTTAGATGAACCTAAATTAGGCTTATAGAGAAAATGATTAGGATTCAATAAAATCTTATTATTGGAGGCAAAAGTGATCTAGGACAACAACACCAAAAATAGGACAGCCTAGGTACCAACTCTCCTATCATATTTGGGCATTATTATCCTAAGTGGATGAGACTTGGGGGATGGATCTGGGCCTAATAGGGTTGTCTATGTCTAAAAGGGCTAAGTTCAAAAAGCTTTGGATGACTGGGAATTAGTTAAATAAGTATCCTAAAAGGGTTGTGTGAGCCAATAGGAGGACCTATGTATTAGATGTCTTAGCCATAATTTTTTTTTATAATTTCTAATTTTACATGAATACATAAGACATCATATCCATGATTCATATGATTAACTAGGTTTACTAGTGAATCCCCCTAGTTCCTCTCTACTATGATAAGAACAAATAAGGTTGAGAAAAAGAAGTTACTCTATACAATCCACCCACTACTTTAGTATGGTGGAGTGGACTGGTCTAAAATAATTTGGTCTTCACTTCTTGATCCCATACAAGAAAAAAAAATTAAGAAACCATCAAGAGAATAATTGGGTGATAATACATTTGAAGACACTTAACCCATAGATACAACCCAACAAGTCCTCTTAAAATGGAAAACATGTATGTAGTCAGAGGCTTCTCAAATGCCTAATCTTATGATTATGATGTTTCCCACTATAAACTCTATATTTGAAAACTCCATAGGGAGTGTGTAAAGGGTAAGGAAAAGGAAAATGGAATATGAGACCAAAAGAGGGGTCATATTGGAAGAAATAGAAGAGGTATTTACCTTATCTAAAAGAAAGAACAAGAAAATGTGGTACTCCTCATACATTGAGGATTTAACATCCTATTTTGAAACCCATAAGATTCTCTAGTTAAGATACATAAAGGAAATAAAATTTTAAGAAAAGAGTCAGAGCAAGAACTAGAACAAATAAGGTAACAACATCAAATTATTCACATTATCATATAGATAGAGACAGATGTGCAAAATGCCACATCTAGATTGTATAATATCTTGAAAGGTATTATTGTAATAAGGGAAAAAATGGCACCTCATATAGTAGAATATGATAAAATATTTAATTATTTAAAAAGGGATGAAAATATATTTAAAGTTAACATCCTTTATACAACCAATAAGGCATATGCCCACCTAAATTTGATTGCACCATTAGAGGTTACCAATGCCCTCAATTTTGTAGTCATCAGGACCTAGGAGGTTAGATAATGGATCAAAATAGATAAGGAAATAATGTTTAAATATATAGATCATAAAACTAATATTTTGTACATTTTATAAGAATTAAAGATATCACAAACAAGGGATTCCATGGGTATACTCATCAAAAAGGCCAACTTTTATCAGTTCCTCAAACAAGCTTCACTTAAATTAGAACATATAAGTAAGGACATTATATTAAATAATAGTTGAGCCAGATTTTTTTAGGAAAAAGGTCATGAAGGTAGACATATTTAGAATTAATTTTAAAAATACAATGGTTGAGAATGCAAGGATCATTGAACAACTCAATAGGGTGCATATAACTCCATTATTTAATATGGACATCATTAGGTACCAACATGAAATTGGTGATAAACACTTTCAAGTGTTTGAAAAAAAGAATAAATTTGATTCTTCAACTATTAGTTCAACACAAGCTACAACTTCAATGCCTCCATATGCCTTAGTTTAAGGCTGATTTTTATCTAGACATGTGGATAATACTTATCTTTGTAATTATATTTTACTTATTTTTAAAACATGAATGTAAATTTTCTTGAAATATTTTTAAGAATGCACACATTGCATTGAATTATACATGCAAACTGATCTTTACATAGTTGTATTTAATTATGACCATGCACACATGCAATTTTGAGGCTAAAATTGGAACTAAGGATATAATTTCATAGTGTTAGTATGAGTTTACATGGACTTGGAGGATGAGGTGACCCCTCCACAAGTGTATATATATATATATATATATATATATATATATATATTCATGTAATTAAAAATTCCAAAGGGTTGGAAATATTTTTATCAATACAAGTAGAAATTAGTTTTGATTGTCATGAAACTATGTTGGTGTTCTTTCCTTCCATTTATGTGTTGTGAAGGTTTTGTTTTCTTGGTTGTGTCAATACAATAATTTTAAGAGTTAAAAATATATGGATAATTCTAGTTTTTATCATTGATGTATGTTAATATTTGATGTGCAAAGGCTATTAAAATTTAGTAGATTTCAATGGTTATTGAGAAATTGGTTTAAGCTATGTTAATAACCTAAGTGTGTAGGAGTGTTTTATATCTAGTATAGTATTTTAAGTGTGTGTCATAGTTACCTTAGACACCTTCCTAGTATGAGATATAATCTCTAAATTAGGGGTGTGGAATAACAACTCTAAAAGGAGAAACATTTAGTTGAGACCATTAAGTTTCCTATACTATTTATCTAGACTACCTAATTATGTTTTCATGTGAGTGTGAAATAACTAAAAAAAGCATTAGTTCTAGAAACACTTTTTTAGGAAGGAAACAACCTAGGAATTGACCCCTTATTACCATAAAACTTTCTTTTTTCTTTTACCCTTTCCTTTTTTTGAAGTTTATTTGACTTAGACCTACCCACTCAAGATTACGTACCACCCATCCATACCACTCACTTAGGTTTTGATTTATTTACTATGATTCATTTCACTACAATCAAACCCATTGAAAACCTACGTGATCTACATACTATTACACTACAAGGTTGTTTAACCCATACCTACAATTCATGCTTATAGTGGATTTTACCTCCATTGAGATCCTAAAAAGTTAGAGGCTACCTTATTAAATTAAGGATGTGCACATGACCCACATTAATAGAAATAATGTTGGTACAAGAAAGAGGGAAACTTGTGTTCCCTCCATAGTGAAAGGTTATCCCCTACATTGAGATTAACTAAAGACACCCAAGATAGTTATTAGGTCTAAGGCCTAAACTAATATTTTGGTTTCCACCTTGTCATCACATCAAAGGCCTAGATCTACATTGATTGTTCCTAATAGACCTAAGGATAGAACACCCTCATCAATAATAAATATCCATCCCATCAATCATCATTTGACCTAATAACAACCTTGGTTATTTGGATCTGACATTAGCATCCCAAGAGACATGCACAATTTTCCTAGGAACCCCAATAAATATCTACCTTCTTTCTCCCATTTAGGAATAAGGATAATATAGGAACACATAAAGTCCTTCAAGGATATTTATATATTAATGAATGTTACTAATGGAGATGTTTCATGCAAGCTTTTCCTATTTACCTTGTGCATTTCAACCTATGATTTTTACCTCAACATTTAATAGAATTTATTTACTTTATGGAATGGATGTCAAAGCATTTTTTTCACATAATTTAGATAAGTTACTAGCCCTATGTTGATGTACCAACACTTCACCAACATTAATGAGGATAATAATAAGCCAATACATGCCTTTAGTAGAAGATTCTAGAAGATGTACACTTAGGTTAACCCATAGTATAGACCACATAAATCATTTGCATTAGATATGTATAAAATTATATTGGACCTAATCACTATAGTATTTTATAGTTATAAAAAATGAAAAATTGGATGACTTAAGAATAGATAATAACACCTAATCCGTAGGTATTCTTACTTCCTTACACAACCCTTTTAGCTTATTCTTTAACTGATTCCCAATCATCCACAACCTTCCAGACATAACCCTTATAGACCTAGGTAGATCTTTCAAGCCTAGATCTATCTTCCCAAGTATTATTACCTCTAGAAAACAAAACCCAACTTGGATAAGAGTGATGAAACCTAGGGTGTCCTAATTTTGGCACTATTGTCCAAGTGCAAAATTAGTCCTAATGGTCTGATTATTTTGGATCCTTATCCTTTTTCTTGTCAGCCTAACACGAATTTATTTAACCCATGATCAATATTTTAATTATAAATGGACATTCAAAGTCCATTTACAATTATTGACACTTATTAATAGAAAATAATCAAGAATACATGTACAATCAAGAACTCTTCCTTATTCTCTACATATAGCCTTTTAAGATTATTTCAAGCTTATTCAAGCCTTTGAACCAATCCCTAACCATATGAATTACATCTAGTTCCACATATAGTTACATTTATCATACATAATTACACTAATCAATTCAATGGGATAAATACATTATCTTGATCCCTGCTTAGAGTATTGGTATGTAGGCAACATGCCCACACACATCATGTGAAGTACCTAAAATGTATTCTTTACACACTAGCCCATTATCTATCTTTCCATGTTTCCATTTAAGTTCAAGAACAAAGAGATCCTAGTGCTTTAAATATTAAAAATATTTACATAGTGAGATATTCAACCTTTTGATATTTGAATGATAGTGTAACACAGGCTATCCAAATAGAACCCAAAAATATTAGACCACCTAGATAATAGTGCCAAAAATGGACTAAAAAACTAGATAGTAGGGTGTCCCACTTTTGGTGCTGCTATCCAATTTAGAAATGAACCTCAAGATCTAATTTTTTATGATTTCCTAGTCTTACTCCTCATGTATCAAACCCTATCTTAGTTTGAATCATTCAGAATAATCTAAATTAGATTTGTCTTATTTATTACTATATTTAGAAAATGTAAAAATACAAATTTTTTTACACAAATTAGTAGCTTAATTATTGCATATTATTTATTTATTTACTTTGCTCAGACCTATTTATTTAATTATGAATAAAACCATATTATTCTAAAAATAATAAAAACATTTGGTGAAGCTGACTTACTTAAAATTTTGTAAAAAACCCTAGGAATAATTATTTCTCACTTTTTTCCATAATTTCCTATTTTTTATTGCATTTAAAAATCATAAATCTATAATTTCATTTAAAAAATATCGCATATTCTGTTAAAACTCTAGTTTGCACATACTAGGTCGTTCTTGCCTATAAACACATTTCAAACACTAGAAAAAATATATTACTAATTCTACAAATATTTTTTGATTTTTCCTAAAATTTTCAAGCAAAATTCTATAAATTTTCTCTAGATTTTAAAAACTATTACATTAATTTTAAAAATTCATTCAAAATCCCTAGTTGCATATACTAGCTCCTCCTTTGATTTTTGAGATATCACCTTACATTCATAGCCAAATTGCAAAAATGGCATTCTTTTATCTACATACTTTTCTTACATTTCCTACAAACAATAAATAAACTATAATAGGTCCTATCATGTACATGAATGATGAAGTTTATCATATGTTAGTATAAAGCTTCATTCTTTACATTTCATGTTTATTTTTCATTACATGAGATGATGTTAAGAAATTTGTTCTTAACCATGTTAATCCATCCCATGTATCACTTCCCTTGGAGCCCCTCCCCCATACCAAATCATGTTACATGGTCTATTTCACTCTTCCCTAGGTCTGTACCCATTGCTAGAGAGCCTAGTTGACACTTTTTATCCCTCCACCTCCTTGACCTATCAATTATCTTCACTCTCTTCCCATAGGTAATAAAACTCCTATAAAGATTTTAGATAATTTAGTTAGAGATATTAACTGATGTGCCATTATGCCTCCTCCACCTACCTAAGAGCTCTATCACCCTACTATTCCAACCCATCTCAGTCCTAACCCACCTACATAGGTAGATTTGCACAAAGCATATGACATTGTTGATCAACTGAGTAACACTCTAGCCAAAATTTACATGCTAGAACTACTTTAGAAAGTTAATGTATTCAATGACATTATTTATCATGAACTCACTTAGACTACTATGCCTATTGATTCAGAACCTTCTTATTTTGCATTAGTGGTCATCACTTTAAAAACTATAAAAGATGCATTTTATTTTGATCATGAGGACATGCCTTATGAGAGAGTTATTGATCAAAATTTTCCATTATTCATACAAGTACAATTCAAAACTAGTGTAATCAATAATGTTCTTGTTGATAGTGGATTTGGACTAAATTTATATAATATCACATTCTTACAGGCCATGGGAGTAGATTTGTCATCAATGCAAAAATGTATAAGAAAATTTGAGGGTTTGATGATATACCATGACAAACATTGGGTAGTATTACTTTAGATATCATGGTGGGACCAAAAACCCTCTCTACATAGTTTTAGGGCATGCAAAGTCCTTTCCACTATAATATTTTACTCAGACAACCCTAGATACATACTATGGGTGCCATTATTTCCACTTTCTGTTGATGTGTTAAGTTTTTCCACAAGGGATATCTATACACATGTTCAAAAAATAACTATCCATTCAACTATTGTCAATTTACATTGTCATATTCAACTATTTCATTAGATGGAATACCATATCTCATAATACAACCACCACTTCATAGCATTTCTTTTGATCAGATACATACATATGATCTTGGATAGACTAGCACTTCCCACACTATGCCACTTACAATCACACCATCAACACTAGCTCATTCATCAATCATTATAGCTTTAGCCATTCTAACTACTTCATCAATCATAGTTCCAACACCTATTACACATCCACCATCTTTAATAGCAGTACCAATAGTTGTAGTTGATTCCATAGTTACTCCACTAGTTACAATATTTTGGTAGTAGTACCATCTTCTACTATTATAGCTTATAAGACTCATATATCATAGTTACCACTTGTGGTAAATTCTAAGTTACCATATGTACATGACATTGATATAGATTCATAGGGTTATTCAGATGTTGATTCAACACCCACACTCATAGATAACTATTTGTGTGGATTGAACTTTGCACCAGTTAGACCAAGATAGTATCAAGATGAATTTAAAACTCTCATCCCACATCCTACATCGATTTTAGCATCTCAAACTACATTCTCGGGATATACTCCATACTCATGGCTATAGGTAAATCACTTGGAACATAATGTTCACATGATTACCTCTACAAATATAAAGCTAATTACTTAGATTTATGTAGGTAGAACACAACATCAGCCACAATTTATGTTATAGATTTTACTTGATCATGGGTTGATTACATTACCTACAATACAACACAAATCTATCAATAGATTGACACAACAGGATGGTCACCCATTTATCACTTTTATAGGATTATAGGCCATGATAAAAAATCATGTATAGCTTTATAGTAGATATTGGATACACTACATAATAGGGGTATTATTTAGATAACAGCACCACCAGTAGCACTAACACCACCACTTTCATTGAAGTCATCTACCAATAGGGCTAAACATCCTAGAGTAGTGTCAACATCTCCACCACTAGAGTAACCTTTAGTTTACCTTCAAAATGATGACACCATGAACACAACATCTATAGCATATGATGATACTTATAATGATGATCTCAAGGCATTTGATTATAGTCATGACCCTTTCCTCCATATGCATCCCCAACATGCTCCATCCTTGGATCCCTTCCCTCTCTAACCTAGTTTTTTTATTATGTACATATTTCTTTATTTACATGTTTATACATAATTTTATTTTCAACATTGATTGTACATAATCTCTTCTTCTTGATTGTACATAGCTTATTTCAAAATAGAAAAAATCTCAAATATGTAAAAAATACCTAAAACATTTTTATTGTATGCATCATCCATGCTTTACATTATTGCTATCATGCTAGTAATTACATTTTCTATTTCATGGTATTGTATGTCAATTATCTACATTACCATGCTTCACTTGATATTTGTTGATTGTGTGTAGTGACATATAAACACTTGATTGCTTCACTCTACCCATTAAGGGGGCATTCCTACTTCTAATTTTGAGATACACATCGATATCCTACACACTGAGGGCATATTCTACATGACTAGAGATATAGGTTATGTCATTCCCACACTAGACACTCTAAGTTATCATGTTGATGTACATTTTTTTCTAGATTACCTAGATTACTTTATCAACATTTCACTATTATTTAGCACTTTTGTATTTATTAGCATATACCTAGTATTGTAATACACATGTTTTGCATAATTTCACATGTCCATTGATTAGTTAGATGTGATTCTACCTTTTCAGTTACTACATGATTTCTCCTCTTACTTAGCATAGTTTGTGTGATTACATTTCTAGTTCTTGTTTGTCTCCTATTTGTGCCTTATGACATTTACCAATATCATTTGCTTCTATTCATGTGTGTGCCTTAATTCATTTTCCAATGTCATTTCCTTGTACTCTTCCATGTGTCTATGGCCTCTATGCCAACTTTGTTTGTTTCACTTGTATGTATTTGTGGCATTTGAGCATGCCTTCTATGTTTTATTTATAGTTTGAGTGACATATGCCCATGTCCCTTATCTACATGGCCCCTTAGCCATCCCTTTATGCTTCTTTCTTATTGTTTGTTTTCTTCTTAATATGTGCAATACCATGATCCACATCATGCATTTCTTCTTATTTCTTGGATACCATGATGGACATCATGCTTCATCCCTCTAACTAATAGCTAACAATTGACATCTAAATTTTCTAGTTCTAGTTCAGTACTTTGCATATGCTTATACATTTTTATATCTATCTAGGCATACCCATATTGATCTAATCATCTATTAATACAAACATTGCTATATCTACAAATATATTTTCAAATATCACTGCTATATCATATATCTATACAACTTAACACACATGTAAGACTTTTTATTATAAGGGTTGTCATTACAGGTTCATCATTCAAAACCTTAGAAGAGGGGGAAAAAAATAAGTGTTTTATCATAGAGATAAAATCTCCTAATAGTTGAAACAATAACATTCAGATCAACTATTTCAAAATTTAGAGGTCAAACCATTCAAACTAGATAAAAAGATAGTGATAGTTCTAGATTAGCAACCAATTTTAACACAAGACAATAGTGATAAAAATAGATAGTAGTACTAAACACAGGGTTGTCCTCATTTTAGTGCTCCTCTAAAGAATAAAAACACTCAATTTTTCTATAAATAGGCAAAAAATTTAGTTTAGATATAGTTTTTGCACATCTAGATAAGTTAGAATCAATAGTTCAATACATTTTTCTTAGAGAATCTAGATATAGGGGGTTATCATACATGTCATGATGATTCGCACTTTTAGTTTTAGGTTTGGAAAATGACATAACTTTTAGAAAAAAATCCATGTTATAGACTCTAGTGATTTGGGGTAATGTGTGTGGCACATTCATATTATTTTATTTATGAGTTTAGTTTATTATCGAAGCATTCTTAGTAGTTACATGCCTTTATCTATAGGTGGTTAACATCACTTTCAAGTTGAAATTTCATACATGTTAAATTTTCAAGTACCCAGGTTCTTGAGTTGTCTATAATATAAGCCTAGTACATTAGTTTTATAGTGGCTTTCATAAAATCCTAACCTCCATCTTTTGAAATAGCCAAGAGAGGCCTAGTTTCCAACATACATTCAGACTATCCACACCACATTGTTAGATTTGAAAAACATCCATGGGATCCATTATACATCTCATATGAGATCCATTATATATCTTCATTTCATGGGGTAAAAATGGAGCTAAAGGGCCAACCTTTATATTTTTGAGACACCTATTTAGAGGGATTGGACACACAATCCATACATTAATTAACACATGCATAATTCACTAACTTCACTTAGTTGGTGATGATGGAGCCAAAGGGATAGCCTTTTCATTCTTGAGCCACCTTCTAGGGAATTAATTACTCGGCTCCATTCAAAACATTTCTCTTGATTCAACATATACCTAACATCATCTAAAATAATCTAGCATCATAATAGGTTTTATATTGGTTCACATAACTAATGAGGTGAATTTTTTCCTTTCTTTGCCTCTTAGATTTTATACATTCTTATTTTATATATAGTATATTTAGTAAGAAATAATCTATTTTTATGTTTTCATTGTAGATTCACACTTTATAACATGTTATGTCTATGCACATAGCATCACATAGCTTCATGATCTTCTCGCTTACTGGTAAGTTTAGGTATGCTTTTTTACTTTTCTTTATCCTATTATTTCATTTTGATATATCAATAGAATAAATGGATGGTAAATGTAGTCATATAAAATTTGAAATTAGATGACTTAATTGTGGTTAATGATACCTAATCCATAGGTCTTCCTACTTGCTTACACAACCCTCCTAGGATATTCTTTCATTGATTCCCAGTGATCCATAGCCTTCCAAGCACAACCCTTATAGACCTAGGTACCTCTTTTAGGCCTAGATCCATCCCCATAGGTTTCATTCCATATAGACAAAAATGCTCAACTTTTATAGAAGCACTAAAACTACGGGTGTCTTAATTTTGGCACTGTTGTCCAAGTGCAAAAGTAGTTGGTCCTAACAGTCAGATTCTTTTAGAACCTTATCCTTTTTCTTATTAGCCTAACACAAATTAATTTAGCCCATGATCAGTAGGTTCCTTATAAAATTCAATTAGAAGTTCATTTAGAAGGGTTGGCACTCATTAACAAAAAAGAAGCAAGAACACAAGTAATTACACTCAAGCACTCTTCCATGTTCTCTGCATACAACCTTCCAAGATCACTTCAAGATTATTCAAACCTTTACACCAGTTCTTAGACATTTGAATTAAATCCAATTTCACATCTAGTTGAATTTATCATACATAATTGCACCAATCATTTTAATAGGAGAACTAAATTAGATTGATCCCTCCTGAGAGTATTAGACTGTAGGTAGCATACCCACACATGGGGTTTGAAGTAAATCTAGCATATACTTTACACACTAACCCCTTATTTATATTTTCTATGTTTCCATTCAAATTCAAGTACAAAAATCTCCTAGGGCTTTGAATATTAAAAATAGATGCACAGTTAGCTACATAGGCTTCCAAGCTTTCATAATTCACTGATAGGATAATACAGGAATACCAAATAGAACCCAAAAAGCTTAGATAACCTAGAAAGATGGGCCAAAAAAGGACTACCATGCTAGATATCAGATTCTCCCACTTTTGGTTATCTTATCCAATCTAGAAACAAATCTTAGGATCTAGTTTTTGATAATTTCACAATCTTGCTCCTCCAGTATCAGACCTTGTCTTAGTTTAGATCATTCAGAATAAGTTAAGTTAGATTTTTGTTATTTATTTCAATATTTAGAAAAGGCAAAAATACAAATCTATTTACAAAAATTAGTATCTTAATTCTTGCATATTATATATTGATTTAATTTGTTTAGACCTATTTATTATTTAGGAATAAAACCCCATTATTCTAAAAATAAAAAAGCATGTTCCTAAAAATAGTTGTTACTACCACCACATTAACCTTAGCATATGAAGAGGCTATCAGTATTAATTGATTGTTAAATTCTCAAATACTAGGCACTGTCAACATCAATGTTTTTTTATAGCCATGAATCTAGTCTCTTGTGTTAATAAAAATGTTCCTACTTTCAGTCAACATTAATTATATGCACTACCTCCTCTAAAGTAATAAATTGCCAATAAAAACTATGGTTACATGAATAATCAAGCTTAGATGAATAGTAATCATTAGAACTAACATTCAATGCCTTCTAATACTTCAATTGCATATGGGATTGATTATACTAAAGTATACCTAGATTCCATATAAATAATGCTTCAAAAATTGAGTAATGAACTATTGAACATGTAGAGGGATATGGGTAACAATATTGGCTAGAATAATAACTAGAATTTTGTGAATTAAAGATACAACAAACCATTTAATTATCTTATGAATAATACAAAGCAAGAACCCAGAATTTTTTTAGAAATAAACATAGTAGAAATGACTCTACCCAATTGGTTGAGTCCATAATACATCACAACATGGTGAAATTTAATGTGTATAGTTCTATGTACCTTTTCAAAATTTCCAAATGGATATGGTAAGGAAAGACTTGGTGAATGGTCTACTAGATTTCCACCCAAAATTTGGTTCTTTAAATACCATAGTGGTATTTAAAACACACAAGTCCTTTTTCCTATGAGAAGATGAGAAAAAACTAGAGGATAACTTTGATAAGATAAATTATTTTGAGTAGTATCAAAATGGAAACTAAAATCTATGAAATGAGTGGCCCTTCAGAATGTCTACTCCTTTGAACAACACTACTATTTCACCAAATTCAAGGGGTGACAACAATCCACCTCCCCTAAAATAGAATGACTAGCCTCAAAATAAAGAGAGAGAAAATAAAGGAGGGTATAACATTGATGAAGACATGAATAATATTAAATCCAATATTAATCTTCATTAATTGGCTCAATTCACTTAACAAAAGGAGCTCTTATGGAGTTCTATCACATGGAAGGAAACTATAGAAAATATAGGTTACTCACACCAATGTCATCTATAAAATCAAATCATAAGTTACACATTTCTTATTGACTATATAATCATTTGGAAAGAGCATCCATAATTTTTTATTCAATTTTTGAGCCTCATCAATAATGATCCCAACTTCAATTTGCCAAAAGTTGGGCTTGACTCCAAGCCCATAAAAGAGGATAGTTTCATATCTATTTAAAATAGTGGTACCTATATTAATAGAGATGATTAATATATTAATCAAAGTAGCATTTGATCCATAAGTAAAAATGACAATTAACATACTCCTAGTGGATATTCTAGAAGGATACAAACTCCTCATCAGTAAAGACTGGTCTGAGACATTGAATGGGTATGTAGAAACCTACTTCTCTCACATCTAGTTACCATGGAGAGGTATTCTAAACTATATTCATATTGATCAATAGCGAATAATGAAGCACCCAATTATTGAATACAATATAAAGAGTGAAAAAGTAAGTTTAAAATATCCTAACCTTGAGATTTATAACTCTAATACAAAGCATGAGGTGAAAAAACTAGAATTCCAAGGACCTTTGTAGTTATGTAATCTTAAATTCAATAGTACAAGATCTAATAAAGGATCAAGCATTGGCATTAAATTGGTGAACCCACAAGTCAAAAAGTACTTATCAGCATACAAATTTTAGTTCTATTTCATTAACAATAGAGTATAATATGAGGAAATAATTTTAGGATTATATTTTGATCACAAAAAAATTATTAAACAACTACTAATTTATGGATATTTAAATATGGTAGTCAATCATATGAAGATCAAATATCAATGCAAGATATCATACATAAATAGGTACAAACATATAAATTGGGATTTAATTATGTTAAATCTTTTAATATAGTAGTTGTTCTTAGAGATTAAAATCAAGATGTCAATTCACTAGCTAATTTAGATGCCAACTTGGTACCTATAAAAGAATCTAATCTATAGATATTCTCCATTGATCTAGTACATTATCCATCCATTCTTAATACTGTGTAAAATTTCTAGGTCTTTGATAATGACCAATAGATTTTCTAATTCTTGAAAAACTCATGGCAATTTGAGTATCAAGACATTGATGAAAAGGTGATTGGTTACCTATGCCAAGAGGAATTTGGGGAAAAAGGTGTCACTCAACTAAATTAAAATGACCTCTCTCTAAGGATGGTTTCCTTGGAAAGGATGATTTATTGGAACCCTCAATCAAAATAAAAATATTAGACAAAATTAAATGAATTTTAATTCAAAAGGTAGACTTTAGGAGATGAATAATACTCATGTTATGTTAACATTATTCTTAGCTACACTTTAGAATAAATACAAATGGTGAAGAATATACTCACCCAATACAAAATGTGATTTCATGGACATAAAAAAATGTGAATGCTTTTAACCCAAGGGTCATCACCCATAAAATATCACTTAAATTGGACTATAAACCATTAAAGTAAATATAAAGTCTAGTAAATCATATCCTAGAACCTCTTCTTCATAAGAAAGTGGAAAAGTTACTGAGTGAAAAAATAGTTTTTGCTATCAAACATTTTATTTAGGTGGATAATTTAGTTTTGGTCAAGAATAAGAGTGGGGAAATTAGACTCTATGTTGACTTCAATAAATTTAATAAAGCTTCTGACAAAGAAAATTATCCATTACCTTCCTTATATGAGGTCATCCAAATAGCTAGTCATTCAGGAATGATGTCCTTCTTGGACAAATTTTTAGGTTATAATTAAGTACTAGTAGAGTAAGAAGACAAAATTAAGGTAGAATTCACCATCAATTGGGGTCCCTATGTGTATAAAAAAATGTCATTTGATCTAACTAATTCATGTGACACCTTTTAATAAGGCATGAACCATGTGTTCTAGGTACTGATAGGTGAATGTATAATTATTTACATGGAGGACCTCACAATTTTATAAAAAATAAGGATTGATCACATGGGTCACCTACAATAAATATTTGAAATATGTTTAAGGTTTCACATCTTATTGAACCCAAATAAAAGCATGTTTTTCATCATAAAATGAAATATCTTAGGTCACATCATCACCAAAGATAGAATTATAATTGACCTAGATAGAATTGATGGGATCTCAAAAATTGTATTCATAAATAGTAAGAAGGAACTCAAATATTATTTGGGAAGATAAACTTCATGAAAATTTTATATAAAGTATTTACATAAATTTTTAGACCTCTAATTGAAATACTCATTCAAGATGCTAAAGTGGAATGGATAACAGAGGTCAAAAGTGTTTTCAAGCCATTAATGATGTAATATCTCATGCCCTTGTATTGATAAGTATAAAATTCACTAAGGAATTATTGTATTCATTCACTTCAAAACATAATATTTAAATTGTGCTCACCCATAATAAATATGAAAGTGAACATCATATTGTATTCATGATCATGAACTTAAAGTAAGCAAAACTTAGGCATTCCATGGAAGACAAGAAAATATTTACCATTGTCAAAGTAGTAAAGAAATTTTGACATTACATCCTAAGGAATAAGACCATTTACATTATATTTAATAATATTGTTAATCTTACTTTAGTGAAAAACAAATTGGGAGAATGTAGAGGAAAATGGATGGGAAACCTATAGGAGTTTGACATAGAAATCAAGTCTACCAAGATTAATAGAAGTCAATGCATCATTTAGGTCATGACTGAATCTAACCCACACATCACCATTGAAGAGATTTGTGAAAACTAATTATATCAAAGAGACTGGTATATTGATATTAGTCAATACTTTCCCATAGGTAATTTTTCCCTAGACTTCAAAAGAGAACATAGGAAGGATTTAAGACTCAAAGTGGCTCATTACATGATTATAAAAGATATCTAATACATATAGAATAATGAAGGCATCTACCTAAGATTCATATCATGAGAATAATCTCAAGAAATTATATAAAAGTTCATCAAATTATAGGTAGTGTTCATCCCTTCTAAAAAACCATGACTCATAAAATCCTTCTAATAGGTTATTACTGGGTAATACCCTTCAAGGATGCACATGTTCACATTAAAACATGCCATGTATGCCAAATATTGGAAAAAAGAGAAGTACACATAATAATTTCTTTATAACCTATTATTAAAGGAAGGTCATTTAATCAATGGGTATTACACTTTATTGGGGTCAATAATCCCAATTCTTCAGTTGGCCATAAGTTTGTGCTCATTGTTTACTTTCACACATTAGATGGAAGATGTAGATATGAAGCATTTAAGAGGACAAGATGTGATCACATTTGTAGAGTAAAATATCACAACTATATTTTATACTCCTAATTCTCTAGTCTATGATAATGGGATAATATTCCAATCAGCTAAATTCATGAAATGAGCTCACGCTAACCAAATCACCATCAGGTCACCCTTCAATCATTTTCCACAAGCAAATGGATTAGCTCAATCACTAAATAGAATTTTATTGACATGATAAAAATATTAGCATTATAAAAACCTAAATATTTTCATAATATAGTAAAGTATGCATTATGGACTGATTGAATAGGATATACATAGGCACTCAAGGCCTCTCCTTACTTAATACTCTATGGGAAGCAACCAATTTTTGCAGTCGTGATTAAACTTAAAATGTATTAATTTATGCAAGAGTGCATGGACACACGTGAGAAGGTAGAGTATCAATTATTAGATTTAATAGAAAGGGAAGACTTAGGGACTGAGGCCTTAGATAATTTTAGTAAACATTAGGACATAGTCAAAATGTGGTTTGATAAAAAATCAAAATTTAGATCATTCAAAATATCTTGTATGGTGATTTTATGGTACAAAGATTATGAAAAGAAAGGATAGAAAGCTTTCCCCATTATGAATTGTACCTTACCAGATTTCAGAGATCCTAGGCAATAATTGTTTCTATTGGAGACACCTTCAAGGTAATGAGATGACATATCCAGTCAATGGATAATTTTTGAAGCATTAATTCATGGTTGTACCATATGGGGATGTCCCTGAGTGACAATAGATGTGGTGGTAAGAGTATGATTAGATTATATTTACTAATTTATTAGAATATATTTATTGTTGTCATAGAATAGGATTCCTTTCTTCCTACATTAACATTTCCTATTTTCAACATTTAGTTTCATAATTTAGTTTCCTTCTTTCCAGATTAGACATTTTTATTTGTCCCATGGAAATCTAATTGAATTACAATAATATTCTCAAGAAATTATCCAACCTATTGGATTTAATATAACATGTTAATAGTCTAAAGGATTAGCTTATGAAAAAACACACCAAGAAAAGGTACACTAACTCATTTACTTATAGGAGTTTTGCACCCTTATATTTTAGATTTTCAAAATTCATGTATGCAACAAGAAAATTAATCATCACCAAGATACCATTGAATTATTCAATCAAGGATATAAATTTTGATCTCATTACTACATAAAATTTTTATAAACTTTTCTCACTTTCACTAGATCAAATACATCTATCATGTTAACACTTGAGTAAATAATCATTGATATATGTGTGGCTAGAAGGGATAATCTAGTAAAAAAATATGCTTTCATGTATAATAGCTCATGCAGTTTCTCATCTCCCACTTCTAACACTGTTCTACAAAATAAAAATATGGAACAATAAGGATCATGTCATTCTTAAAAGAGTGATCCAACAAACCTAAATGAAAATCCAAAGGTGATAAAAAAACTCAAATTATGAAATAGGATCAATGTATCAAGCATCATGTAATAATAAAATATGAAGAAAGATAATTAATCCATGGTACCTCTATTGGGGCTATGGATGTATGTTGGGTAGCATTGTAATATAAAAGCTTCCCTAGTCTTCAAATCTATTTTTTCTCAAAACTAAATTGAAACCCACAACTATCCCAAGTATCTAATAAAGTCATCATAAAAAGGGTAAAATTAAATCACTTCCTCACACATAGATCTAGGGTAAATGAAGAGGGAAGTATGTTTTATGTTGTTGTTATGAGTCTTTTTTGTGTGTCTAACTCAATTATTCTTTGTGAAAGGGTTCATGTTTGATATAAAAATTGTTAACCAAAGGTTCTGGATTCTCAAATACTCAGGAATATTTCTCCTATAAGTCAACAATTATTCTACCCAACATACCCCTTTATTTATTTATAATATTGACCCATTATATGTTTGAAAAATTCTATTATTATCTTAATATTCTTATAAAGACAAAATTTTGTGCTGAACTAACCTTTATATTTTATAAAACTATGGACATGTTTTATTTATGAGGACTAACCAACTACTGTTATTTAGAAGTTGTGTATATACATGTCTCAGCTCTTTTTGCTCTTCAATGAAATTTTTAAATGAAATTATTTAAAAAACATGTTTAAAACTATTCTTTACATGATTTGGTCTTCAAAATATTTGTTCAAAATCCTATCTTTGATAGTGTTTAACACTTTACATTTTTATAAATATTGGCTTGAATTTACTCTTCAAATTTTTTTGTAGGAACTATTTGAGATAATGTAAAAAATTCTTGTGTACAGGGCCTATGCAACTTTATTCACCATATATTAAATACTTTACCATTTATTCATCTGGACCCACTCTTCAAGAACTAGGTTTTTGAAAGTTTTAAACTTTGGATTATCTTGGTCTTAAAAGGATATATTTGGTAATACCCTTAAAAAAAATTAATTGACATGAAATTTTTATTAGGTAAAAGTGTTTATAACATTCGTTCAATGAGTTTATTTATCTTGTCTAGGTCTTCTAATATTTTATTAGATGAAATTATTCAGTAGAAACATTTGATATTTTGGTCTTCAAAACATTAATTTAGTAAAAGTGTTCAACTCATAGGGGTCTTTGATGAAATTATTTTAAGTTATTTTTCCATCTCATTTTGGTCTTAGTCAAAAGAATTTAGAACTTTTATTCGAGAGATTAATCTACCTCAAAAACACTATTTTTAACATTATATCCCGACTCATGAATACTGAGATCCCCTATGGTATGGAAAACTAAAGTAAAATAAATGATGAAATAAAAATTATAAAAAGGAAATGATGTGCCAATACTAATAAGTATCAACCATGTCTACATGGAATACCCACCAAATTAAGTGGAAAAGTTCAAATTGAATAAATAAATAGAAGTTACAGATGTTGGACATTAATGGTGAATCTATATCAATGAATTAGGGATGGATTATTATCTACTTGATCTCAAGCTAACTTTAAATTTAAATACTTCCCTATTGTAAATACCTATCCACCAAAATTTCAAGAATTTAGTGTACCTAGGAGAGCTGAGATGTTAACTTACAAACCAGACTAATATCAACAAAGTCAAATAGAAATGACATCCTCATATAAGGCATTATAAGGAACCTTTCCCTAGTCAGGGTTTTAGATCAATGTTTAAAATTAATACAAGGACATGTTATTTGATATCATAGTAATTAAAAATAACTATAATAACTATTCAACACTGTGGGAGGTCATACATAAGGTTGACACTCATACCCATGAAGAGAGATTGAGTCTAGCCCAATGGAAATAAACTTGAGACTTCCTCCCCTTTAAATTCTAATGGCTATACTTCATAGTAACAAAGCCAGATGTCATGTCATTCATTGAACTCTGATTAGACTTAGTATTCATTGAGAAGGTGACTAGAGGCATGTTCCTAGATTATTTAGAACATAAGGCAATCATGGCATGCATCTAAGGTGATGAATTTAAATGATATCTCTCCCTCCCCATTGAATATATTACTTATTATTTTCATATAGTAGTCATGTGGAAGAAAGATAAATAAATTGAGAAAACACTGAGAAGGTGGATGGTTCTTGGGGAGGCCATCGATTTAAAGGACAAGCAACCAGTGCTAGTGACCAAATTTAGGATGGGAATCTGTATTGGGATGGTCCTCTTTATAGGTTATTCAACTATCCAATAATCAAATTATTCTACCATGAGTGGATTCCATTTCTCAACTTAATATTTACCTTGGAGTTTACATTCACTCTAGGTGATGTAATTAGTGAAAATTTATAGGATTAGATGCTACACAAAGACAAGAGGCCCTAGGGAGGCAATTTGTACATGATGTCCTACCTTATCTGCATTTACT
>JARHVA010006263.1:420000-735000 GCA_037957365.1 Torreya grandis | reverse complement strand
CGCCTTAGGATCAAATAACCTTATTTTTTTATTCTACCATTCTCTCCTTTTGATGTTTATTTTACTAAGATATACCCACTCTAAATTAGGTACCACCCATCTATCCCACTCACTTATGTTTTGACTTATTTACTAGGATTCATTTCACTACAAGCAGACCTAGTCAATAACCTATTTCCTCTACTTATTATTCCACCATAAGATTTTATAACCCATATGTGCAACTCATTACCTAGATTGGATTTTATCTTTAATGAGATACTAAAATGTTATAGGCTACCTCATTAAATTAAATATGTGCATAATACCCACATCAAAAATATGTTCATTAGGAATATGATCTTGATGTTGTTTTTATAAATGCATAAGATGATACTAAGGTAAGGATAAGGATGCAATATAAATAAATATCTATGAATTTTCTAAGGCTCTTTAGTATACACCTAATATTATTTAAGAAGAAGCTAAATAAATGGAAGAATAAGAATAAGGATCATGGAGCTACCATTGGTCTCCAACTTAACAACAAGATTCAGAAGGGAAAAACTAACCTTCTTCTACATGAGAATTGATAGATTTAGAAGAGGGAGAGTGTATCAGCAAGATGGATTCTAATCCCAAAATGAGGAGAAACAATCTATGAGTCTTTTTTCATATTCATCTACCCTCTACCTATTTAGATACAAATTCTATAGTTTTGGTAATAGCTACTACCAAGGAGAAAACTACACCTCCTTAGGATTGATAGAAGAGTATATTATTGGTGAAATCTCTACCACCGCTTATAATTGTTACCCATATTAGTCTCTTTGAGTTACTACAATCTTCTTTCATGTTTATTTCAAATTCTCCTTTTTTTCCTTAGACACCTCTAGTAAGTCTATCTACATACAATACCATTAGTGAGGAGGCATATTCTCAATCACTTCCTACCATGCTAGCCCCTGATCCATTCACCCTTCCTTCCACCATTATTTTACCACTGACTATTAATTCACCACCACCTATAGTGATGATTTACACCATTATAGTTAATTTAATTAGTTCACCATATCCCTCTCCTTCTACTCTCACTATGATCACTTACCAAAGGAAAGTTAAGGGCACTTCCACCTCTTTAAAGGGAAAGTAAATAATATAAATTCCATATTCTTGTCTCCCCACCATATAATAATCCCTTCATGAGGAGGGAGTATAAGAATAAGATCCTACACTAGTAATATCTTTAGTTAAATATTCAACTGATTAAGGTGAAGAAGACCTATAAATAATGAATGGGTCAGGTCCTATAAAAAGTGAAGAGGCATCCCAAGATGATGAGGAAGTAGAGATAGAAAAGGTAAAGCTATTATCTTGGAAATAATATGAAAATAAAAACCTATAGATGGAACTTTAGACCAATAAATCCTCAAATAATAATAAATAAAAAAATATTACTGAGGTAGTCTCTTCTCTTATTTCATCTATTTCCACTATAGATATTCCAACTATAGATGTGCCTCCAGTTGTTCAAAATATTATTTTATTTAGTTATATTTTAATTCCAATTATTTGAACTTAAAAAATCCAATGGATCTAAAGAGAGTAGTTTGATTTTAGATTACAATGATAGTTTTTATGTATAATCCTATAGTTACTCAAGAAATATTCAACTCAACTAGAGATGCCTATGGCATAATATTCACTGATACAGTCATCCACTATGACTATTGATACAACCCCAAGATTGATCAAGTACATGGATTAAGGCACTCAATTGAGGGAATCTTCACAATGGAAGAAAATTATCTACCTCTCTAGTTTCCAATACAAATAAGTGCATCATTGGCACCACCAATAATAACACATTTTCCAATGACTCCATATTACACATCTAAAGGCCTAAACCTAGAAGATGAATAACTTAGAGAAATTATTATTATTAAATGGGAAAAAGAGACAAAATAAAAGGGATGGGATCTAAAACCTAGTTGTCCTAGAGATACCAATAGTCTCTACTTGGTTTGACGAAAAGATTAAAACTGTACAAAGGGTGAAAGAGAGGAAGGAATTGAATTTGAATATAAGGGAAGAAATGGAATTTCAAATAAAAAAAGAGAGAATATGTTTCCCTTGGAAAATAAAGCCAAAAGGGATCTAAGGGAACCTAACTAATATATTGATTATTTTTATGCTTTTGTGAATTCAACTAGTGAAGTTATAAAATAAATGTATAAAATTAAAGAGGAAACACAACAAATGATTTAACAAAGATGGACTATACATTTTCATTAGGATATAATTCATGTTTTGAGGAGTGGAACTACTAAGTTATATAACATTTTTTATAATATTTGTGTTTTTAGAGTAGGGAGTAAATTAGAAAGGACAAATGTGACCAAAATTTAGCATCAAATTAAAGATCTAGAGAAAAGGTTGAATTTCCTGGTTTAGTGCTATATAAATAGTGTCTTATACCAAATGAACTTAATTTTTATCATGGATGAATCATTATTACTTAGCTATGTAATTGAATAAATGGATGTTTCCTTCAATTGTATAACCAGATGAAGACTTTATTGGGACATTTCTCAAATAAAGAAAATAAGTCCTTCAAAATTCTAAAATACATGAGGGTCACTAATGTGATTAGTCATATAGG
Source organism: Torreya grandis (assembly GCA_037957365.1). Classification (NCBI taxonomy): domain Eukaryota; kingdom Viridiplantae; phylum Streptophyta; class Pinopsida; order Cupressales; family Taxaceae; genus Torreya; species Torreya grandis. Next base: position 732,359 of record JARHVA010006263.1, on the reverse strand, counting down.
TGAATTATTCAACACCCTAGATTTTTAGAAACCCCTCCAGGTAGATGAAAATAAATTTAAAGAGGAAGTTGAAAGAAAAAAATATAGGACAACTGATGAAATTTAACAATTGGTCACTTTTCCAAGAATAAGGTAACAAGAGTTAAGGCTTTGGGAGTAAAATTTAAGACCTTAGAAGCCAAATATACAAGGTCGATAGTTGAGGCCATAAAACTCATAAAAAATTCCTTACTCAATTTTGACATCATTAATAAGGAGTTTAAAGTTGTACACACATTATTGAAAAAAATTAGGCTACAATAAAAAACTTTAGTGTTACTGCCAACCATGCAACCAACTACTAGTGTTCCCCCATCATCTAGAGTTTTCAATTTTTTAGGATTTGTAGTCATGAAAACTCCAAGTGGGATCATTTTGATTCCCCAAATAATAATGGTGACTACTTTAGTTCATTCAACTATCACTCCATAATATTATTTGGATAGAGGTACCACATTATCACCCATATAAATATAATATGTACTTACATGTTTTTTATAAGTTAATACTTTGTTTCCAAATATATGATGCCTATATAAATTATATTTTTAGCTATGAAATTATATTATGGGTTGAATGTTGTACATGCATCCTTTGCATGATTTATGGATACAAGTCTTATTTTATGAATTTGTTTTTAGACTTTGATTAAGAGATGATGCCTTCCCCATCCGAATATTATTTATACTTGTATCCTCCTAGTCCCAAGGGGAGTAAAATTTAGGTTGTTTAATATTAATAATAAATTTTTAATAATTTATAAAATTCATATCTTGATGCACAAATTTTGATTATTCTCCAACTTGTGGATTGTGTAAAACATTCTATCATTCTAGTTTCTTAGTATTTGGTTATGTATGAGTTATGCCTTTTATATAAAATTGTTCATGTTAATCTACATCTAATTTGAATAACTTTTGCATATAAGTCATAGTCCCCTTTGTAGATGTTCTATTATAGTCTAAAAAATGTAGAAACCTTCTATCTCATGTTTAAGTATGTTTTATTTTGGTTCAATTTGACTCCTAACCATGTTTAATTATTTGTTTTATACATTAACTTTCATAAATAATCAGTCCATGATCACTTATCCAACTTCTAGCTCATGTTCTAATCTCAAAATGTTTCATCTAGTGTGGTCCATAAGCCTTCTTTCCTACCCTACCTTTCCCTCAGCTTTGAGTTTGCTTTGAAGTCCTACCCACCTTAGGTTAGAACCATAATTAGTCCACCCATCTCAAGTATATTTAGATTCAACCATAGCCAACACATGTATTATAAACAATATACCCTGCTCACTATTATTCCGCCAATAGGTTATTTACAAATCCCAATACGCTACAAATGATTCCTTGGAATGAATATTTTTCACCAGTCCTAAAATGTTAGAGGCTAACTCAGAAAAGTCTCTATAGTGTGCATAAAACCTACATCAACACTTCTATTGGCATATCCAAAGGTGGAAGACAATGTTTCATGTATTAATTCTAGGTGACTCAGTAAGTGAACACTTTTTACTTCATATGAGAGTTTAATATACGAACATTGTTCACTATATTCTTTACTTTTGTAGCACTACAACATTCTATGTATTATGTTGGATTGAGAATAAAGAGTAGGCATAGTAAATTTATTATTTTAGATTATGAGGGAAAGTTTGTGGGATATGACTTAACTCTCTAAACAAATATAAATTAATTTAATATCTATTTGATTTTCCCTTTAATATTTATTGTCATAAATCTTATCATGTATATCATCCAACTTAGTTGGTAAAACAATCAACTATAAAATATGAGTAATTTGTAAAATGTCAAGATAAAATACTAGTTTCTATTGTGCATGATTAAAAAAAGAATGTTTATCATTAAAACTAATTTTTAATTATTTATTTGAGTTCATTTTGAAATACTATCCAATTTTTAAAAATGACTTCTCTATTTGAGGTCATATGCAAAATTTATGGCATTCAAAATTTGTTACACTTTCTTTCTAGTTAGTCTTGGGAGTCAGACTAATGCCTTCCAAAGCTATGACTAATGACATATGGAGCTTGATTGTTGATATTCACAGCAAGAAGGTAGAAATATAGATCTAACTTAATAAAAATGATTAAAACATTTTGACCAATTTTTTTGGTTTAGTTGAATTTCTTGGTTTTTTATAAGGTTGGGAAAAGATAAATATAGGTTTTGACAAGGTAGAGAGAATCAATCAAGGCACATAGGAAGATGAAAGGACATGAAGCATTTTAGATTTAATTTTTGAATCTTGGGATTTTTGTTTACATATAAGAATTATTCTTATGTTTAAATATGAACCTATAGACTTCATTAAAGAGGAAAAATCATAGGATACAACATAGATAAATCCAAAGAGATATATTCAAGAAGGAGGACTACACAACTGAGATAGTTGAATTTAGTAGTTGATGAATACAAAATAGAGATGAATAAATTAACTGGGTTTTCCTTTATTGATAGGTAAGTCTTCCACTAAATATTTTAGAGATCTTTATGAGTATGGGATCCATGAGATTAATTTTATTTATATTCCCAATAAGGAAAAATATTGTAAACTACAAAACATAGTGGACATGAGGAAGTATGGCTTCACTCTTGCTAGAGATTCTGACATTAAGTTTCATTGAGTGTTTGGTGTGTTTATTTAATTTGCTTACATGTGTAAATTCCTTGCAACTTTTTTAATGCACAAATATTTAATAGAGCTCAATATTATACCTTAAAGGTTAATTAAACTCACATTTGGTATCACACCTCTAGGAAAGTAATATTAATATATTCATGTATGGAATAGTAACATGTTTAGAGTGTGGAGGAATATATGCAATGTATGTATCATGTGGTTATTTCATGTGAAGGATTGCATATTATTTTATATGTTATATATGAAATTCATAAGAGTTAGAATACATATTAAAATAGAATTTTAAGTGTTTTATATGGTAGAGAAATTAAGAGGAACACTTTGATGTAAAAGGGTCTACATTGGTGAATCTTAGAGTGGAATATCCACCTTGTTTATAGATTAGATTGGTATTAGAATAGGTTATACTATTTACTAGAAAATGTTTGCTAACACATTATTGTAATTATACTAGATTGGTTTGTGTTTTATTTTTGTGGGTTTTATGATGACCATTCTGTAGATGTTTCCCATTACCCTGATAACAAATGCTAGTGGAGAGATTGTCTTGAATCATCAATAGTAATGTGGGTTTAAATTCCACTACTATATGTGTTGATGCAAGTCATTGTAGGATTATCTTATGTGATGATATTTACCTAAAGTATGTGATGAACCGACCATTCAAAGGACATAAAAAAGGCTAAGAATTCAACTTGGCAAAATAAATATTCAAAAATAAAGAAAAGTTAAGAGAGTTATGAAAAGTTCATAGAAAAATACATGTTCAACATGGATTTGAGCATATTTTACTTGTGATGAAAAGGTGTGGTTGTACTTTAGAGACTAAATACTTCAAAGGTAACACTATTAAGCTTAAGGAAGAATGTTTTTAACTATATATGTAACCTTTTTATTTTAAAAATGATGTTCTTTTAGCCTTCCATGTGGAACAAATAAGGTCTAATAGGAAAAATGATATGAAATATCAGGTACAAAAGACCTTATTTATAGAGGAATGGGACAAATATGTTTGTTTATATGAAGGAAATATAATCAATAAGGGTAGAGATAAAATTGAAAAAATGGGTTGAAAGTAAAAATGTCAAGAAAATACAATTGCATGTGAAGAAGTTAGGTAATTATTTTACTAACCACTTCAATTTATGAAATTGTAGGTCTTAAAGCCTTAAAATTAAAGATTTAATAATATTAGAACATGAAAAAATTATTATATAAAATATGACCATGTTCAAAATTAAATAAGGTATTATCTAAGAATTATTCATATTGGAACTTGAGCAAGTTATTTTCCAAAATATGATGAGTTTGGAACTTGAATAATCTATTTTCCAAGAATTAATCAAATTAAAACATAAGGCATTTTCCAATAGATAATAAAATTGGAACTTAATCAAAGGAATATAAAAAAAATTATATTAGAACCTAATAAAGATGCTATCCAAAATATTACTAGGACATAAGATCATATTATAACCTTAGAAATTTACTATAAAAAGGATCATGGGATTAGAAACTAAATTGTGTACTATCTAAGATGATGATGATAATATGGGTTTCTCACTTATGTGATAAGAGGTAAATATTCATTTTTTTAGTAGATTTTTTGGACCTAAAATATTATAAATTTTGGGTTTGTGATAATAAATTTAATAATTTATATCATCCAATTAATTTGGTAAAGTAATGAAATGTAAAAAATGAGTAATTAAAAAAATGTTGAGACCTAAAAAATGTTAGTTTCTATTATATGGGATAAAAAATAATAGTTTTTTCATAGGAAGTAATATTATATTACATATTATATGTTTTAATATAAAAATATATAATTTAAAAAAAATTACATGTCATTTTGAGGTCATATGCAAAAGATATGGACTTAAAAAGTTAGCAAACTTTCTTTTTGACTGGTCTCAGGAGCCAGACTTATGATCTCTAAAACTATTACTAATGACCTTTAGATCCTAACTGTTATGTTGATGTGGGTTTTTTTTCACCAAGTTAATATTATGGGGTACCTCTAATATTTTATTATAATTTAAAATATTCACTCCAAGTCATGAGTTATGGGTATTCATTTTGTAAATAACCATGTGGTGGATTAACGGTGAGCAAAATGGTTTTTTACCTCTGATGTTTCAAATATGACATGAGTCTAAAATATAATTAAGGTGGATGGGTGGATCTAACCTAAGGTTTAATTGGTCAAAAAAATGAAATATGATGGAAATATAGGGAATAAATTAAAGGGATCTTTGACCCAACAAAGAAATAAACCCTTCCAAGCTAACTGTATCTATTATAGGCTGATAAAATTTACAATAACTAGTACTTGATACAAATTACCATTATCACATTATAAATACATAAAAATTAATCATAAAAACAATAAATTATAATATATTTAATAATAATAACCAGAGGTATGTTTAGAAGTAGATTTCATATCACATCCCTTCCTCTAACCAGTTATAAGTATGATCAATAATCAAAGAGCATTCAAACTAATGATTTGTTCAATCTAAATAATTACAGAACATACATTCACATAGCCTATTATATATTATATTAATTTAATTTAAATTATTAGTAATAAAAAAAATTAAAGAAACATCACTTCATAACAAACTTACATAATAATTCAAGAAATATCTTGCTTATATTAATTAAAAAATTATCTGCATTTTACAATGTTTAAAAACCATATATTTATAACTCGAGATGGGGATACCTCATCCTTGAATCTCAATATAATTTTATGATTTTTAAATTATAATATATGTCAAAAAATCATGAAATATATGTATGAACATAATTAAATTAAATATAATACAAATTTAGATTAAAAACCTTTTCCACCCAAAATAAGCCATATCTAATAATAAAGAAGATCAAGTCTTCATATTAAGTATCAATTGGAACAATTAGTTAAATTCTATCTCATAAAATAAAATATCAATATTTAATGTCATTTCTAGTTATAATTCATAACCATTGTCACTAAAGTTTTAGCTGAAGTGACATCAATTGTCAAAGGTGGCAATGGAGGAACTATGTTTGGTAGAGTGATAAGCACTAGTCTTATAGTAACATACATCATAAAATATATAGGGATCATAGATAGATGTGTCAATTATTGATCCTAAGTCTTATATTCTCCCTCTAAATTTGATGACTCCCCTTTTCCCTATATCCATTTGTACTCAACCATACTTGCTAAAAATTCTAGCTCAATAGTATTAAAATCAATATTAAACCTTTTGAACAAAATTTGTATTTTGTTCATGAACCTTATGTGTATGTATATAGAGGATTTCAAATATAAATTGAGTGTATTTATATAATATTCATTGTATCTATAAAATATAATAAATTATACCATTTATCCATTTGTTTTTAAGGTGGTGATCTCCACTTCTGATTAAATATATTATCTACAATATATAGATAATTTTCAAAAAGAAAAGACTTTGACGATTTCACCCTATCATGTATTCACACCATTAATCCTTATATATATGATCACTTTAATGTCCCTCTACTCCTAATTTATAAATTATTAGAGTAAAAATTTCATCTCTTGATTCAATTTAATCAAATTTGCCCACTTGGTACTCATGTGATTTTTTGTTAGGGTCACATTAGGTGGTAGAATTAGACTCAAGTGCTAGTATGTATTTATCCTTGTTAGTTTTTATATAAAGGTAAACTTGGCATCCCAATATTTCATTGATTCCTAAAACATTACAACATCTCCCCATAGTGTTTGATATTTAGTTCTGGCTTATATGATTGAATTTAAGATATGATACAAGTTCCTAGTAGATTTTTACACATTATCAACTACATCTTTGGGAGCTTCAATCACATTTTATTCTTCCAATATATATTTATATTATTTAAATCCATTGAAATCTATTTTGATCAGCCCTCCAATTTAAAATAGCACATTGAGGGGCTATTCTTCAAAATCATCCAAGTATTTAGGTTATTTAATTTTTAATGGTTATGAAGTTTAAGCGCTAGGTTCTTAAAAGGTCTAAATATAATAAATTAGGGTATGAAATATGAAATAAATACAATCACTAATTTGTCAAAGAAATAATTTAATATGATATTTCTAATAATTAATGACATAAATGAATAATCAGCTAGAAACTAACTAAGAGGAAGGATTTAGAAGCTAAAAATTAATACAGGAGCTAGTTTTAGATTCACAATAGGATATGTGTGTCATAAACCCTCGTAGACAATAGTGGCCTACATTAGATTGTAACATTGTGTCACTAATGTCCACTTTTGTCACTAATTTCCTCTATGTATTAACTAATATTTACTTATAAGATAACCTATGTTTGAGTCTGGAAAGCTTGTTCCTATATGGACAAACCCCATTTCACTATCTTTGACCTATTTTGGATGATATTATATGCAAAACCTAGACATCTATATGATTAGGCTGATTTATTGAAACAATAATAAATATGAGGTGTTATATAGGTAGGCTAGGTATCCTCAATACATAGTTGTGATGAGAATTTCCTACATACCAATACTCCAAGGAGGGATCAAGCTTGATGTAGTTCTCCCTACCTAAGTGATATTACAAGTGGAAGTTAAGATAGTATGAATGACAGTTTTAGTGCTTTGTGTGAGGATTGAGATTATAAATCTATGCATTTTGAGCTTAGGATGGCTATATATGACTGTATACATAATTAGGGAAGAATATTAATAACCTTGATTATACATAATTTATTCTGATCTTGTTTGTGTGTATTTGCATTTGATTTCCATCTAGTGGATAAAGGGATAAAATTCAAGTATATATACTAATATCATGATTGTTTAGTATTTGAAATATGTCTAGGCTAGCCCTAAGTGTTTAAAGAATTTAGAACATGTCCATTGGAGCTAAACATATGGAAAAGGATAACCGTGCCCAACTATGACAATAGTATTATGGCACTAGTGTCTAGTAATGGTGCGAATGTCCAGGTGGAAAAACCTAAGGTACTATGGGATTATATGGCTAAGGAAGGGTTTGGGACTACGTTTTAGAATTATATAGATTTATAAGGCCCATATAAAAGTTGGATAAGTCTCTAAATATGCCATAATATATGTCTAGTGCTAAGCTAGGGATGGCTAGTCTCAATTAACACTCTTGGCACTCAAATGACATATTATATGACTACATTTTCTTCCCCCACTTTATTATAGATATGTAAAAAATCAAAATGACTAGGATAAAGGAAAATAAATTTACCTAGACTTACCTAAGAGGTGAAGCCCTTTGAATCTAGATCTGAGTATGTGAAGAATGCTTTATCATGTATATTGCAAATGAAACATGCATAGATCAATCCCTACCTAAGAGATAAAAAAATTGAAGACAAAATTGAGTAAAAATATAAGAGAGATTAAAGTAATTAATACACCTCACAAGGTATGTGAACCAGTGCATAAACTTGGTGACATCATGCATGTGTGTGTAGATATTGATTAAATTAATGAATATCTTGGATTTAGCTGATGGTTTTATCAACCATCATGTGTGCATGGATAAATAACTAAATTTCTCCTTGAATCCATCATTTCCCACCCTTGATCATTGGATCATGACTTATGAATAGTTTGGATTGGATTGATGGCTTGTCCAACCCTCTTATGAGGTGCCTCAATAACTCAAGTAGACTATGAATACATCATTACCTAACCATATGTATTAGATCCATTTGTAACTAAATTATGTAATGTAATGTAACTAAATTTTTATTATTATAATTAATACTATATATAATGGCTCTTTGGCCACTTCAAAACTCTAGAATGAAAATAGGTATAGGGTCCTCTCTGGCACTCAAGTATGTAGTTTAGGGACTATGTGATAATGCCAACTTGTATAGGTATAAAAAGGCATAAATATAGTGAATAAATGTAACATGGTATATCATATGTAAAATTTATATAATGAAATGAACTTTGGCATTTCATGTGATCAGTTGGTACATAAGTGAGTATACAAAAAAAATGTGCCTGGTACATTCCTCGAGATCTTATATAAGTATATGGCTTATGGATTGAATTTTAATAATATATATATAAGTATATGAAAATAAAATGGGAGTGATCATTTCATGTATGATTCCCTTGATCTTATCAAAATGGTATGATTTTGTGTAAAACTAGTCAAAATTGAGCAAAACTTGATAATTTATAGCTAAATCCATGCAAACCTAGACTATACCTATTATTCCTTTCTATAAAATTTGGATTTTACTATTTATATGGATAATAAATAGTAATTACATACCTTACATAGTATAATTGTGTCACTATTTTCCACTTTTGGTCCTAGTGTCCAACTATGCCATTTTTTTGCCAAACTAACTTTGATTGCTCTCTAACTTTTTTCCAATGTGTTTTCATAAAATTGAGCTCTATATTTTGTACTTGCATATTGGAAACTTTACCCTAAGTTCATTTAGATGGACTCATCTCTATTGTAAACCTCTGTGAATGCCCCCTATTTTTATGGGAATTATTGAACCTATACAAGAACTGTCTTGAAAATAAAAAAACTTTGTATGATATGTGTTAGTCTAAGCATATTTGATATCTGAATAGTAAACCAATATAATGTGTATATATGGAATAAAAATTTAAGATAATTTGAGCATAATTTGGTATTGTGTGATGTATGTTAGAGCTAGCATTCACATGGTTTTCAATATACATAGAATAATTTAAGCTGTATATGAACATCAATATAAGTATAATTTGAGTAACTACCTAAGGAGATGGGGCATGATGTCCATCACAACACCCAAGGAGGAAAAGGGGATGCATGAGGTCCCTCATGATATATAAAAATGGATTGTGTAACAATCCAGATACAAGGGTCTTGGTAATTATGCATACATGAAACCATACATACAACACACATGAGGCATGCAAAGAAGGCCAAGGGGACAGAATACAAGGGACATAGGCTCATATCACTAAATTTGAGAAATAAAGACATACAAGGACATGTTCAAATTTACACATACATAATCAAGAAGGCACACACAAGGACATGGACACATGTCCAAAGTATACATATAATGAAAGGAAGTGGCATAGATTCATAGAATAATGGCCTATTCAAATTCCCTCAAATAGATGTAAAAACACAAAGAAATTATCAAGTATAAAATATTAAAGATAGAAATGAAAGTATGCATGAAAATGTGGTACAAATATTAATAATATCAAAGGTGTACATAAATTAAGTCCAGAGTATTAGTAATTTGTAAAAAAATTGTGTAGTGTAGGATGATCGATATCCAAATATAATAATGTAAAATCTATGATATAGAGTATAGAAATATGTAACATGGAAATATAAAATATTTGTATGATCCCCACAAATGGGTGAATGTATAAAATAAATAATCCATGTATGTTACCCTAATGGCTATATAGTAGTGAATCTAGATATTTGTGGTGGACCTAAGCCCTATAAGTATCTATGAACACTAAAAAAGAATAATTGAGGCATGTTTGTATGGTAATATTGAGTACACTAACATAGGTATCATATTTAGTACTTAGTAAGCATAACAAATGTAAACATGGAAATGTATACAATCTATACTTTGTATTTTATGATAAAATATTTGAATTTTTTTTTGTGTTTTTGACATATTATAATGTTTTTTGGGATATAAGCTATGTATAAGAAATGTTAAAATGAAACTATATACAAGGATTAAGAATAAAGGAAGCTATGTAAAAGTAGATCCTATAAATAAATGAGATAATATACAAATGAATTTTAATGTCTATAAAGACATAAGAGCACATCCATGGGATGTGGATAATAAAATTCAAGATTTGGTATGAGGACATCTAATGTCAGATACTAAATTTGTCCAAAATCAAATAAATCATCATCATCATACCATGTTATCGATATAAGTGTGGGCTTAAAATTGGCATTAGTCTTGATTATGTGCATCCAAATAACATGTTGACCTACTATTTAATAAGCCTCCCATCTATTTTAAAGGTAAACCATATTATACCACAAGGTATATGCACAAAATCTATGATTCTCACTTGAGTCACCATGTTAAATGCAAACTATGTGTCCCTCATGACTAAAAATTAAGCATTTTTCTTTGTGATTAACTATGGCATCCATTGCATGTTACCATGTGCTACCAAGTGTAACATGTATTTAGTGTTTATTCTCATGATGAATAATAATGTGTTGGACACCTTTGGGTCACATGTAACTGGTAGTGTGATATGTCATAAGGAATCCTAATAATGTATAACATATTTTAACTCGCTCTCTTAATGTCCTATGTGGTTTAATAATTATAATGTGCAAGTGTTGGTTTATAAATAATCATATATAAATACATAAGGGATTTATTTATCCTAGATAAAAACATGGATAGTCAATGGATCATTACATAAATATCCATGGTGATGAATATTCCATCTTGGTGTCGATACTGGTGGAGGTGGAAGTTGTGTAATTTGAATAGTTACCCCAACTTTAAAATTACCCAACTTCTATCATAATTTTGATAATGCATATGTATCATATCCTATAATCCTCTTAAAATGTAGAATGGTTTATCATCACACTATGATAATCTACTGACAGGCTTGTGATGAATCATGGGTAACACCATCAATCCTATATCAAGCAATATATATAGAATATAATGTGTTATGTCCCATGAATTTCCTACCTAAATCTATGTAATTGGGTCAAGATATACATATTTAACCATATATACTAAGTGTATAGAGGAATTTTCTTCAAACTATAATTGAGTGGATGGTCCTATAGTTTTAGGACTATGAACTAGTGGTGTTCCCTATGTTTGAAAAGTCATGAGTGCATTAGAATAATCTCAGTATTCTCTAAGGCCAAATAGTGTGAAGTTCAATACATATCAGTAATCATCAATGTCAATGGGTGTTATATTATCATCTATGGTGGCCCCCAAATATGTATCATAGTCTTAGATATATACTTCCTCTAAATTACCAATTAATGATAACTATGTTATGAAATTTTCATCATCCACCATGGGTGTGGATAACTATAATATAGGAGGGTTTACAACCATAATGGGTGAGGATGAATATATTTTAGGAAGATATAGAATAATTGTAGTAATAGTGGTTATATATTTCCCAACCTCAAGTCTATGCATCTACTCAATCAAAATCTTGTGAGGTGGGGACTCTATAATAACATGAGGTGTCCCATCTAAAGATGTACTTATGTGGGGAGGGGGTAGGGATGATGAATCTATAATATAAAAATGGCTAATTATCTATTAGAAAGGTGTATAAGTATCTATTATGTAAAAAATTTATGAATTTCTTTAAGCTAGAGGGTATGGACTCCATAACATGTATCCAAGTTATTCCATGTAATAGGTTATAGATAGAATGATTAGGCATCACCTAAAACTATGTAGGTAGGGTTTTTGGTCCAGCTATAATATCCAATGTAATAAAACCCAATGCCTATTTAGGAATGTCATAATAACATCTAATTCTCCTATATGTATTTTGAATGGATGTTATACCAACCCCCATAGTCTATATAAATATGAGGATACTTATGTTAAGTCCTAAACTAGTGTCAATTAGAAATCCTTTAATAGTAGTGGTATTGATTTATACCTAAATAAAGAGTGGTAGATTATTATTATGATCATAGGAATACAATAAGGTAGGTTATTATAGTGTTAGTTCAAGAAATAAAACTCAAGTAAACACACTAAAAATTACACTCCTTGCCTAGATATTAGGGAGAGATTAGTAACAAAAACTAGATAAAAGCACAATAAAAATATAAAAGACAATAACTCTTTTACCTTGCTTGGGATCTCTAAATTGATTTGTTGAGTGGTTTATATGGATTTTGCATCAAGAATTCTTTATCAATGGATTTTGTGTGGTTCCTTTTCTCTTTAGCACCATGGATTTGATGTGGCTTGGCTTAACATTTTGGCGTTATAGCACTATTGGTATGATTCTTATGAACCAAAGATTGTATAATAACTCTATAACATTTGATCTTAGAAATGAAGAGTTATGGCCTTGTATTTATAGCCTTAGGAATTAAATTTCACCCTAGGTGATTCAAGGTTGAGTTAAGGCTTGGAATGAGTTCAAACTAAACCTAGTTGAGTTAATTCAAACTCTAGTTGAGTTAATAGTTGTCAAGTAATTATGATATGCAATTACTAGACATGGATTTCAAAAATAAATATTTTAGGATATTTTCAAAGAGACTTACAACTCATAAAGGAAATGATGAAAGGTTAGGATATTTTGAATTTTAAAATTTCATTTTTTAGATATTCATTAATTTCAAATGGATAATTCAATTGGGTAGTTAATCTAGTTTATCTTGTTAATTTAATTTGGTTATCCTTTTAGCATTTTAAAGATTTTTTTTAAGTGTGAAAATGCCCCACTTAATAGGTACATAATTCAAATTTAGAGTTGTGATGATGCAAGGTGATTACAGATGAATTCATAAGAGGTTATTATTCCATATAGTAGAATACCTAAATTAGGGTTGTCTCAACATGATTTTAAGCTTTGATGAATGATACAAAAGAATATTTGGGATGTTTTATGATTCATTATCTTAATTTACAATGGTTGGTACGAATCAGTCTAAATTTTAGGTGTAAGCTAGTTGTGGTTAGTTTTAGGTATCTATAATTTTCCCTTATTTGGGAAGGTGTTGTAAACTATAGGAATAGTAATGTATTATCAAAGAATGAAAAGGTAATATATGAATATGACTTCAATGATAATGGATGAGTTGTATGTGACCCCTTGATGGAGTGGTTGAAAAAAAGGGTTAGCGATCAGTCCCTCAAAATGAGGAATCGATGGGAACAAAAGAGGAAATGGGGTGGAGAAGATTAATTTTCCCATAGGCTATTATAATCAGTGGAATATGAATCTATCGCAATTGGGTAGACAAATAAAATGATTTTCCCATAGGTGGTTATAATCATCAGCATAGGTAGGATAAAAAAGATAATGATTTATCCAAAGGAAAATATAATCATTAAAAAAAACCCCAATTAAAAAGATAATGATTTGGCCAAAGGTAGTTATAATCATGAAAGGGAAAATAATGACTTTCCCACATGTGGTTCTAATCATTAGTAGGATAAAACCATGCCCCATATGAGTGGATAGAGATAATGGTTTTCCCAAATGTGGTTATAAGCATTATCACAATGACAACATGCCCTAGTTGGTATAATAAATATAATGATTTGCCGATGGGTTTTTATAATAATTAACCTCTAGGTAGATTGAAACACATTGATTTTCCCATAGTCAATTATAATAACTTTCTCTATGAGTGGGATGATACCCAATGATTTCCCTAAAGGTAGTTAGAATCACTGGTAGTGCAAGTGGGATGAGATAAAATGATTTCCATAGATGACATTATATTCATTGAAAAAATGATAGGAATATGATGGAAAATTGGTACAAAGGATAAAGATGAATTTTGGAAACATGTTAGTATATAGATGCATGTCATAACTAGTAATGACTAAAATTATTTTATGATATAATTACTCTATATATGATATATGTTTTGGATAGACTGGGAATATTTTAGGTGACAAGGAGATATATCATATATGCATTACTTGTAAGAATTATCAATCTTATTATTGTTGTAGCACATGATGGCAGGCATCATGATATAAAAAACCATGTGAACTAATCTGAAATATGTATAAGGATTGAAACATGATCCATTAAATTTTTGAAAATAATAAACTAATGATAAAAGCCATGATGACAATATTGATGTATGAATATGGATGGATTATAGAATAAATTACAAGGAATCACCCTGTAAATGCACATAGATTGAATCAAAGCACCCAAAAAAATTAAAAAAATAGGCAAACAAGCAAACAAATAAACAAAGCACTATGAAAAGAAAGAACAAAATAAAGGGAAACAAAAAAAAAACAATGGTTAATCACAATGTTAGAAAAAACATAGGACAAACAAGATGATGAACATTTCCCCTAGACTATAGGAGACAACAAAGCAAATAAAAAAATGGGGGGAAGATAAGAATATGAAGGGGTATCCAACCTAACTCTAGATGCACTAGGCAAGTGGACATTACCTACATAGTTACATGGATGTAAGATCCAACATAAAATTCAATCCCAATGTAGTTCTCTCAATAAATGGGATAGAAAAAAATAATGATTCATAAAAAAATGATTGTGTTATAGAAGAATATAGGAATGGGATCACAAAACATCAAGAGAATGGGATGTTAATGGCCACTAACAATGGGTAAACTAAAAGACAAGTGGTTTCTTTTGAAAATATCTAGGGTTATGAAAATCCTTAAGGCAAAGAAGTTGTATATGTTTAGGATTTTCTAGATATATTGAAAATGTTTTTGTAAATTTTAAGGTACGTCAATTGAATTGAGAATGCTGAGATATTAAATGGTCTAAGTTCAAAAAAATGGTGAGACCATGTAAAATTGAAATTTCTCATAAAATGGAAAGAGCATGGTAAAGGGTGACTAATCTTACCTCAATGGGAATCAAGTGTTACCTACATAGTCCTAGCATGGGACCTCAAGTTGCTATAGTTCTACCTTATAGTGGAGGAATTTGACTAGGTACTAATAAATTCATAAACTAGGCAAAGTAAGAAAATGGCATAGTATGACAAGAGTGGCATTATGGTAATTCAAGGTATGATAAATAGGTGTTGTTCCTAATTTTCCCATAAGAAGTTATAATTAGGACACAATGGCATAGGTCAATGATAGTAATTTTCCCAAAGGTGGTTATAATTAGTAACATAATGATGACATTCTAATTTTTTCAAAGGCAATTATAATCAGTTTAATTGAAATAGAATGAAATAAGGAATGAAGGATGGAACTATAAAAACACTATATTATTATTCTAAAATATGTCCTTCATCTAGAATACTAAAACAACTACTAAAAATTGAGCAAAATCTTCTTACTGAAAGGTGCCCATAAAATCAATAGAATTGGACCAAGGTAAAAGGGGTTAGGTTGGGAGGTTTAAAACAATTATGGTTGATAGGAAAGGTATGGTAGAATGGTATATGGTATAAATAAAAATGCCAATATTATGGTATAATGAAAATGGGACTTAGACAATAATTTAGGTCTCTTATGTGAAGTAATGCTTGAGGTGTATGATGTTCATCATCTCATAAAGGTCATCCCATCTAGTGTAGAGAGCCTGAATGCTCCCAAGTTTTAATTTTCAATAATGATATATGGGCCTATCCAATTGGGTTTGAAATTTCCTTTCTATTTCTTCTCAGTTATGATATTTTGTTGGTTTTCTTTAAGAACAAGATCACCAAGTTCAAATTGTCTATGTTTGATTGATCAAATGTAGTGTTTATAGAGTTAGTTTTGGTATGCTTGATGTTTATTGATTATGGCCATGAATTCTTCATCAATTAGCTCCATATATTATAGGAAAGCTATGAAATAATCTTCATCATCTAGGACATGCTTCAATGAGATGTAAAAATAAGGCATATTGAC
The DNA here is from genome assembly GCA_037957365.1 of Torreya grandis. Lineage (NCBI taxonomy): Eukaryota > Viridiplantae > Streptophyta > Pinopsida > Cupressales > Taxaceae > Torreya > Torreya grandis. Next base: position 716,020 of record JARHVA010006263.1, on the reverse strand, counting down.
CTCAATGGGAAGAATGGCCTTAGTGCCATAAAATAGGGAATATGAACTGGATCTTATTGGGGTATAGTATTTGGTGTAGTAATCCTAGAGAGAACAAAATATTTGGATGTTCCAATCATGATTGGCATCATTGAAAATATTTTTAAGGATATTAATAATGGTTTTGTTGGATACTTATGCTTGGCCATTGCCTTGAGGTTAATAGGTAGTATAAAAATATTGAGTAATGTGCTACTCAAAAGAGAATGATTTGACATCTTTATTCTTAAATGATCCACCATTATTAGATATAACGGCATATAAGATACCATAGTGGTAGATGATATGGTTAAAGATGAACTTGGAAATTTATTTTATAGTCATGTAAGTGAGGGGTATAACTTTAACCCACTTTGTTAAATATTCAGTAGCAGTTAAGATGTGTTTATGGCCATCAAATGAATTTAGGTTAATATTCATAATGAGATCAAAGCCCTAAGTAGAAAATGGCCATTGTGTAAGCATTAGTTTTAGTGACTTGTCAAGGTTATGAATTAGATTGGCATGCCATTGACATTTGTCTCACCTTTTGACATACACAAGTATATTGGCGTCCATAGTTAACCAATAATACCAGATACATAGAAGCTTTTCAGACATGATGGCCTTGATTTTTTGGGATCAACATATTTCTTCATGAACTTTTGGTAATGCTAATGTTAATTCTTCCAAAGTTAAATAATGAAGTAAATTTCTATCAAAGCTACGATAGTAAAGAGTTGGTCCAAGTAAGGTATAATGTGCATCTTGGTGGGTAATGCCCTTGATTTGTTAATGTGATATGTATGGTTGCATAATATGATCATGAAGGTAGGTATAAATATTTGAATACTATATAGATCTATGACCAACAATATTACAAATCATTACGATGATTGAAGGTTCATGATTTGGTGGTAGAGGATTCTCAAGGATAAATTGATATTCTTTTTATTTTTATATATGATGGATCAAAGAGCCAATGGTGGTCATGGCATCCATTATTCTGTTATTATCCCTTGTTATGAATTTAAATTATACATCAATAATATACTATTTGAGAGTGTCAACCATCACCTTGTATGGCACTAACTTATCATCTTTGGCTTGAAAGTGGTTTTTAACATGAGTGATGATTAATTAAGAAGCACCATAAACCTTGAGATGTTTAATATTCTATTATACTATTTGATGAATCCCTACAATGAGTGATTCATATTCATACATGTTATTTGTATAAGGAAAGATAATAAAAAATTATTTAGGAATAAGATCCCCCTATGGTGTAATAAACAATATAACTACCCTCTATCCATGCCCTATGAATGATCCATCAAAATATAGATTTTAGTGTTGTTCCTCAATAGGTGTTTCAAAGATGGTCATAATGGAATCATCTAGAAATTGTAATGTTAGTGGTTTGGTATCTATAAGGGGAGATTTTGTAAGCTTATTTGTAAGTACTTATCCCTTAATGGCCATCTTATTGACATATTTGATCTTTAACTTGCTCAAAAGCATAATCTATTTAGCCATGCAACCTTGTAAGGCTATTTTTGAGAGTAGATACTTGAGTAGATGTATTTTGAAAATAAATATGATCTTGTTGTTTAACATGTAATGTCATAGTTTCTGAGCTACAAAGACCATAACTAAATAGGCTTTTTCAATGGGCGTATAGTTGTGCTCTTATGAAACAAATGTATGACTTAGATAGTACATTGAATGTTATTTGACACTATCATCATGTTGAGATAGAAGTGCCCCAAGGATTTCTCTATGGAAGATAGATATACTAAGAATGGTTTTCCTAGCACTGGTAGTTTTAAAATAAGTAGATTTATAAGATCATCCTAAATGCTAAAAATATTTCTGCCATTCATCATCCCAATGAAACATGACACCTTTCTTCAATAAGTGTGTAAATGTATGGAATTTATTAGCCATCTAAGAAATGATGCATCTGATAGAATGAATCTCTCCCTACAAACTTTGGAGCTACTTCAAAGTGGAAGGTGGTGGCATCTTAGTTATGTCTTAGAATTTGGTTGGATCGACTTTAATGCCTTAGTGAGATGGAATAAAACCTAATAATTTACCTAAAGTAATTCCAAAAACATAATTCTTAGGATTGAGTCTAAACTTGTTTTCATGTAGCCTCTCAAATATATTTCTTAGTGTTGTTGGATGATTGACACGGGTCTTTGATTTACCTAATATGTCATCGACATAGTGTTCAATAATGTCATATAGCCTGACATGAGCTATGATGGTCATAGCTCTTTCGTATGTGGCCCTAAAATTTTTGAGACCAATTGGCACAACTTGCTAGTAGAATGTTCTGTGTGGAGTGGTGAACATTATTTTATGTTGGTCTTTTGGTACAATCTAGATCTGGTTGTATCCTAAAAATACATCCATTAGTGAAAACATTTCATAACCCGCTATAGATTCAACTATCATATCAATATTTGGTAAAGTAAATTCATCCTTGGGGTATGACTTATTTATATCTTTGAAATTAATGCAGATTTTAATTCCATATAGCTTCTTACTAACTAGCATAACATTTGATATCCACTATGAATAGTATATCAGTCAAATACATCTCACTTCTAGGAGTTTTTCCAACTCTTTCTTTAGTAATAAAATAATGTGAGGATGCATTTTGTGCAGCTTTTGCTTCATGGATTTGGCATCAAAATGTATAACAAGATGGTGTATAACCAAGGAAAGTAACACAAATAACATGTCATGGTAGGCCAAGAAAATATGTCAACAAATTCCCTCAATAGGGATGTAAATATTTCATGTTCCTCCTTAGTGAGGGACATGCCTAATTTGATCCATTTTGGGTCATCTAGAGTACTAATGTTGAATTATGTAATGTCTTATACAAGAAGAGTCTAACCACCTTCCTTAATGGTTAGAAATGATTGGAAATGTCTTGAAATGGAAAATTCCTCTATTTTGACTGGATCTTCAATTTCCCTTAGGCAAGTTGAATCAAAATCTTCCAATGATCAGTATGGCCAAGTTACAAATACTGTTAGAAATTCTTGAATGATTTTGTCAAAGGCATCTTATTCACTAGAACTAAACTCAGACCCATATGCAAATTCATCATTGGTGGTCTCCTAAGCCATGTTTGAGGAAGGTTGAACACCCCATCTAATGGACCTTGAAACAAGTTTTTACTAGAAGACTACCATTTCTCTTTACTTTTACCCTTGTCTAAAAGTTCCTCAAAGAGGTTTTCATTTTGGGACCTCAATGTTTTATTTATTTGTTTTGGGCTAAAGATGTTCACCTATTCTCTAAAATAGGCTATATGATCTAGTTTAATTAACAAGCCTTGTTTATGGTCTCCCAATGGAACATTATATCGTAGGCCTAGAAAATTTCAAAAGGCCTCATTATTCTCAAACTCATTTAAAGTTACTATGGATTCTTGTTAGTCTTAGGCTATAAATTTAGGGTGATAAAAAGGAAGTGAGTTTTGTCTAACTTATCTAAGGGTCTAAATGGCATGAGTATCAAATAGATTGGTATTGGCCAAGTTTTCATAAGGGCTATGATTAGACATTGGTTTGATGTCGTCATCATCATCATCATCATCATCATCATCATCATCATCATCATCATCATCATCACTATTTATTAACATTGGAACATAAATAAGATATGTGGGGTCACCCCTAAGTGGTCTAAATCTAAAACCATAGGTTATTGTTATTGATTTGACCCAAGTCCTCCTTTAGTAGTGTGCTTCTCCATGATCCTATTAGGATTGGGGTATTTGGTATTCTTATATCAATCAACCAGGTTGTCATTATATAACTAATATTAATCATCTAAAAGTGGCTCTTGCTCTTGGATAATGGTTGGTGTGAAAACTATGGGTGTTGGACTATGCAATTTGCCTTTTCATTTTATTTTCCATTCCATACAAGGTGGTTATGATTTAGGTCTTCCATATGACTTCTAGTTATGTGGAATCTTGGAAATGTGGAATGTATCATGGGTAAAATATTCACCTAGGCCATTAGCCATGATGGTAAAATGATTGGACATTTCAGGAGGTGGTATGTGAGATGATAAATCAAGGGTATCTTGTTCAATGGAATTGGCCTCTGGAAAATAAATAAGTATTTCTTTCCCCTTATCCTTTTTGGGAACTGTATTTAAGCCAAAATTTTAGTTATAGCATTTGTACTTAGCCTCCAAATGTTTACAATGCTCATAGGGATAAATCTCCATGAATGGTGACCTCCATACTTGAATGGGATAACTTGAGACATTAGTGCAATATTGAGTGTATTTCATGAATCTCATATATCCAAGGTCTACCTAAGAGAAAATTATATGATAAATCTTGGTCTAACACATGGCATATTGTATGATGGGTTAAAGTCCCATTGGTAAATGTTAAGATGATAGTGCTTTAATATTCCTAATATTCAATGTCATAGTCCTTGAAAGTTATATTTTCTAAATGGAGATCAATTTTTGTATATCTGAGTGATGAGCTTTAAAGACATAATATTCAGGCCTGACCCATTGTGTATGATACCATGCTTCACTTTATGTTGAATGATGACAACTTTGATTTATAATATATTGTTATGAAGAGGGATAGGGGATGACATATCACTTTAGTTAAAGGATAACTGATGGATTAGGTCTAGATGTCAAACCAAAGATTATAATTTTTCTGGACTGATGTCATTTAGAACTTGAGATTGGCCAAATAACTCTATCAAGATGTTCTTCTGGATGGTTGATGTTCATAATAAATCCAAAAGGTAAATTTTACAAGTGTTTTTTGATGTTTTTCTAAAATATCAAATGTCTTTTCTTTTATATAAATATATGGATTGTTCTTAGCTAGAATGATGGGTTAGATGGGTGTAGTGGTAGATGGCTATGGGCTTAGAATTGTAATTTTTATCTACTGAGTTGTGATTATACAATTAAGATAATAGATAAGACCATTATTATTAGAAAATGATGATGAAGGGGGACTAGATAAAATAAGTTTTAGTTTTACATGAACTTTTATGTGGTCACAAAGCAATGGCAAGTTATTAGTATAAGGTCCAAAAGTAGTAATCCCTACTTTCTAGTATGCCTATATATAGTCCTAGGTTAAGGATCACTAGCATAGGTTGGTTGATTGGAGTTGGTTATAAATGGTCTTGTTTAGTTATTACTTGGTATTGGATTGATGGAGATGGTAGAAATTAGACCTCTTGTAATATGGCCTACAACCTTGTTGTAGTCATGTGTAACTACATAGTAAGTCTGTTGGGTATTATTAGCATCATTATAGCCTTGGTTTGATACATTCTATTTGTTTTGTGGTTGTTGTTACTACTATTATTACTATTATTCCAACCTCTATTGATGTTGATGCTGGTTATTATTTTTATGTTATGAAAAATGGTTTTGATAGATATCTAGGGTCTGATTAGATGTAGACATTCCATTATCTAATGTTATCTCCCCATTTTACAATATATTTTGAATGAGATGTTTGTTATTTAAATTAATACATAGGTTATGTCCATTAAATCAATGTTATTCATAGAATTCATTTTGTATATACCAGTATGGATAAGGAATGCCTTCAAGATAGTGCTTTGGAATTAGATAACTAATCAAATTAGGGGTGGCTAGATTATAAAACATGACTTAAATGGGATATATAAGGTTACTAAAGACTTGATGAGTAGGCATAGTTATCCTTAGAGGATGAGGGGTTTATAAAATCAAAGGTTGCTACATTTATTGATCTAGTTTAAGTTGCTATGAAGGCTACACTTGTTGAATAGATTGCTGGTGAGGAGTAATTTGGATTTTTGGCATTAGCTAAGTAGGTAGTGTTTATAATATTTGTACATGTCATGATTTGGTTACTCCATTTATAACAACATTTTTTTGTGTGGTAAAGTTGATTAGATAATTTTTAATTATTGTTTTGGGCTGGTGCCAACACTTGTGCTTCAACTTGGTTGTGGTTTTAGTTTTGATTGTCTCCTTGGTTTTTGATTTGATTTGACAAGGTAATCTTGATAATTCCTTTGTTAATAAGATATTTTTAAATTATCAAACCTTTTTTTGATAGTCTCTTAAAATTTATTCATACATTGTAGCTCTAAATGGTAGGGTAACTCATTATGCATATTTTTGGTAAACATTGTGGCTAGTTGTTTGTCTAGTAAACTATGGGTAAAATGGCTATAAAGTGCTCTCTATAAATGTATATAGCTTACAAAACTTTCACCAAGATTCTATTTAGCTTGAGTCAAATCTACCAATGAAATATCATGTTTAAGATTGTAAGAAAACACTGCATAAACTTGTTTGAAAGGTCATCTAAATTAGATACTAAGTTATTTAATAATTTTAGGAATCATTTAAAGGCCTAACTTATTAGACTCTAAGGAAACAATAGTAGGAGGTAGATGTCACTATAGGCCACTAAATGACAAGTAATAAATAACTCTATTAAATAGTCCTTAGGGTCTCACTAAAATTTTATTTGTCAAACTTTAATGGTTTGTACCTTGGAGGAAATGGTACTTGTAGACACTCTATGTTGAATGGGTAGGAACACATGTCATCTAACTTAAAATTTTTAGTTTTTTTCCTAGCTTGGATTGTGGTAATTGTATCCTTCATTTTCTAAAGTTCTTGTGCCAACAAACTAGATGGAACATTGGCCTGGGGTGAGGTTAGGTGATCAAAAGTGGATTACTTTGACCAGTGTATAGTGGAGGCATGGTTTTTTGTGTAATGTTGGTTTGGTTATGGAATTGCATAGGAATATGTATACATAGATTGGGATGTAATTTTTGAAATTGCACACATTATGGTGTGATATTCTAGTTTGGGTTCAGTATATAAGCCTATTTTTGGATGACTTATGGTTAGGATGTAAGGATATGGATTTAGGTGAAGTACTATACCTACTATGTTTGAATATGGAATTCATGTCAACTAGTGAATCCTAGATAAATAAGGGGAACTTATTCTAAAATAAGGCCTTATCATTTAATTGTGAAAGGTTTGGAATAAAAGGTAATTATTGCATAATTTGTACTTATGGGAGAGTAGTACCTCATTGTTATGAAAACACTTGTTCTAAAGTAGATGATTGTTGGATATTTAACATTTGTTTCTAACCAATAAACATACATAGTTTATCAGACAACATTTGTTAAGGCATGTTGGTCCACAATTTTTGAGCTATACTTGTTATTACTTGATGAGGTGGAACATTGATTCTCCCCTATTGAGATGGTAGAATGTTAAATATATACTACATTGGTATACTAGATTATGCCTATTTTTATGTAATGTTATTCATCACCTATTATGGTGGAGTAATATTCATCACATTAAATTAAGGTAAGGCACTGGTTTGTTCTTGACTACTTAATCCTTATGGTTACATGCTTGAAGAAGCAACTGGTTGAGGATTAGAAGTAGCTTGTTAGGGTTTAGATGTAGAATTTATTAACCCATACTATTTTGGACCACTTATGCAATTAACTAAAGGAACTTGTTTTGGACTAAGTTTTTATGCAATTACACCACTTTACCCTATATTGGATGACACTTGCATGTTATCCACTATGTTTGGCACATTTATCTACATGGAAGTAAGAGAACTTATTTGATACCTAGGGCATTAAACATGTATCAAACTAAATTTATTTATTAAAATGTGTCTATATCCTAATTTTATTGGCCTATCAATTCAATTAGTACTTATGTTGAATGAATTAGCTCGATAAGAGGAGTATTTGACATGCTCATGTTATTAAAATTACATGATGAGTTTAAATAGGTCTAATATACTATATGTATTTGTATAAAATGGTCTTTCATGATAATATTTACTATGAAAAACATATGTGGGTCCTGGTATAACATCAACACTAGAGTTTAAGGATTATTAGAAGAGGCATATTTGTTGGTTTAGTTATAAGGCACTCTAACTAGACATGATAATTTTCTTGGTGGGGGGAATTTATTGAATACTTCACCCCTAAATATATGGATATGATTAAAATTTCATCCTTATTTTCATTCAAGTTATTATTAAAAAAATAGGAATCATATGTCGATGGCATCATAATATAGTATGGTTATTGTTCAATTTGGTCTACAACTTAAGGTACACTTGTTAGGTACTATGATATTTGTTCTTGGTCTTGATTCAACTATTGAGGTGTGTTAACTAAATATAGGGATAGATTATTTTGTCTTTTTTCCATCGATTGAGTGTTTTAAGGGGAATAATGATCCATATCACAAACTACATGTCTCCGTTGGGGTCTTGAACAAAGTCATCCTATGTGACCAAATTATCATATCCTAGATTGTATAAGGCTCCAATATGAGTATATTGAGACATAATAAAAGACTTCATGAATGTTTCATTATAAATTCCTATAGTTATAAAAACTCTTATAAATAATTTCCAAAGGAAAAATGGTTTAAACTTGGTCTAACATGGTCATAAAGGTGGAGTTGTATCTCCAAAAGCAATATGTTAAAACTTGATATAAAATAGTCTAATGTCAAATGGATTATGTTACATGTATTACACAAAGAGGTTAAGTGGATGAATAAAACTTGGAATTCCAAACTCTAGGTTCAAAGTATTTCAAAAAATTCTAATCTAAGAAAATAAAAATTTCTAGGTCTTTTGGTAAAACAAGGGACAAAAGCTAGACATTAAATAAAATAAGGTTAGGATATTTAATCTAATAAATCTGAAATAGTTTGACATAATCTAGGAGTTTGGATTTAGACATAAACTTGGTCAATTGGTGTAAGACATGAAATAATAAGCATATGGAAGATAGGTTATTTCTCCCAAATCTAGACACAAACAATAATTTTCAAATTAAATAAATAATTAACCTAAGATGCATAACCCTAAAGAGAAATATCAATGTTTAGGAAAAAATTACACAAGACATAAGAAGAAATAAATCAATGTTTGGATTTTAACTTATCAATATTAATTAAAAAATCAACTTAGAAAACTAGGCTTCTTTAAACAAACAACAAGCTAGCCAAATTGAATGGCATAACGATACTAGGTAAAGATCCAAAAGATACACATGGCTTGGTTTTTCAAATATGGATTTTAGACACAAGTCAAACAAGTTTATTAAATGATTCAACTAACATAATGATGTTATCACACTCTAAATATATAATCAATGGTTTGGTTTCAAGACTATAATGCACAAGATTTGAAATGAATTGGGTAGCGTAATGCCACCCTTTTCAATCAAATGACACACACAAACAAGATTTGATAAAAATACTAAGGAACATTTATGATTTCAAATAAGTGGTGTATCACCTCTTAGAACAAAGGAGTGATTTATAAACAATACCTAATTTTTGATGTGGTAAGGCATAACAAATAATTTAGACTCAAGACCATGCAAAAAAGGATAAAATGACATGAACACCTAAATGTAACATCCTAAATAATAAAAATGATAAGGTTACATAATACTATCAAAATTTCATCAACATAATCACTCTTTAGAGTATTTTAATTGTTAATCTAAAATGTAAAAGTGCATGAAAAGTAGGGTTTTTAGGCCCCCTCTTCTCTCAATAGTTTGTATTATGACATGGAACTTATGGCTACTCACCCTGAATCAACAATATGTTTGTGGAAAGTGGGGTTATTCTAATCCATCAATTTTCATATTTTATAGATGGTCCCAAGTGTGGCTAACACTAGAGATGCATTCACATCAATTGGATCCATGCAAACCATCTTGTTGTGAAAAGGTCTAATACTTTTCATAATCACTACATCCATCTCTTTCTTAGTGTTGTGTGACATCTGATTTTACCCTACATTTTGAGGTGGAGTACAACTAATGGAGCTTATTTAACTTCTCAAATAATCATCCCAATGTTTCACCCTTAATTTATATACCCCATCATGTAGTGTGGTTGAAATGATGCCAATAAATGAATTCTCAAGTCAACAATTCCATAGAAAACTTGTGAGGAAATGAACTAACACCCAAGATAAAATGCATGAAAAATAAAGACAAACATAAAGACTTTATGGTCACATTTAGATCACCCAAACTGTATGGCAAAGAATGAGAGTTTTTATCACCTAAGTTCCCTAAAGGTAATGGAGAGAGATAATACACATGTCACTCATTTTTATTAAAAAAACAAATTCAACAAATAAGAAATAAAAATGAAACTCTTAAGAGTATTTATCTAGTGTGGGAGTTCATTTTAATCACCAAAACAAAGTGTGTAGTGATTTTTTTGGCCCCTTGGCACTTTTATTTTGGAAATACTTTCAAATAACTTTAAAACATATAATGGCATGAAAAATAACTAAGTTCATTTTGAACACAAAAGACAAAGTGTGAAAGTTTTAACCATGTTCAACTTTTGGATTTTTCCACCTTAGGACCTATAATTTGTTAGAGGGCTTTTCTTGCTTAAAAGCCAAAAAGTTAGTGAGAAAACAACATTTTGTATTTTTCTCTTGAGTTTCTTTATATTTCTATCTTAGAGGTTGATGTTGATCCACACAAGTATTGATGTCAGTCTTTAGGGATTGATGCTAGTCAATCCAAAGGAATTGACATCTGTCAATAGAGATTGATGTCAATTTCCTTAAAAACATAGAAATAATAATATGGATTTCACAAAAAATAATGTTATAAAAAAAAACCAAATAACTCTCTGGATCCTATAGGAAAATAATTAAACAAATAACTCTTAGGTCCAAAACATAATGAAAATTGGAAAAATTGAGAAAAATCTTCATGAATCATTTTCCTATTATTTTATATTATTCACACAAGGATCGATGTTAGTCCAGGGTGGATAGATATCAGTTCCAGTAGGATCGACATCAATTCTTAAAGGATCAATGTTGGTCTCTAGGTAAACTATGCTGCTAAAAAAGAGAATTACATGAAAAATAATGTTAACCTCAAATTTTGAAGATTCTTAAGCATTCACTAGAAAAACTAAAAACACTATATTAATCTCCTAACTTGTATGAGATTCTTGAAAGGAGCCACTGAGTGTGCCATCTATGATCATAGGAATCCAAGAATGGAGGTTAGTATAGTGTTAGGTCAAACAATAAAACTCAATTAAACACACTAACACTTATACTCCTAGCCTAGACACTAGGGAGAGATTAGTAATAAATACTAAATGAAATCATAACAAAAATATAAAGACAATAACTCTTTCACCTTCCTTAGGATCTTGAAATGGATTTTTTGAGTATCTCGATTGACTTATTCATCAAGAAGTTTTTGAAAATGGAGGTTATGTGGCTCCTTCTCTTCTTGACACCATGTATTTGATGTGGCTTGTCTTTAGATTTTGGATTTATAACACTATTGGTATGAGGATTATGGAGGAAATCTTACATAATAAATCTAAAATATTCAAGCCTAAAAATGAAGAGGTATGGCCTTATATTTACAACCTTAGGAATTAATTCTCACCCTAACTAAGTCAAGGTTCAATTAAGGCTTAAAATGGGTTCAAATTAATCCTAGGTAAGTGAAATTTAACTCTAGTTTAGTTAATATTTATCATGTAATTATGATTTGTAATTATTAGGCATGGATCTCAAAATTACATATTTTAGGATATTTTCAAAGAGCTTGACAACTCATAAAGGCAATCATGAAAGGCCAGGATATTTAAATTTTTTTAATTTCCTTTTTTATATATTCATTAATTTTAAATGGATACTTCAATTAGGCATTTAATATATTTTAGTTTGCTAATTTATTTTGATTAGCCTTTTAGCATTTCCAATATTTGATTTAAGTGTGTAAGTTCCTCACTTAATAGGTCCATAGGCCAAATTAAAAGTTGTGATGTCGCAAGGTGATTATGGATGAATTTGTGAGTCATTATTATTTCATACAACATAATACCCTAATTAAGGATGTCTCAACATGATTATTAGTTTTGATGAATGACGCATAAGCAAATTTGGGATGTTCAATGATTCCTCAACTTAATTTGGAATAGTTGGTAGGAACCTATATGAAGTCTAGGTAGAACCTAGTTGTGTCCAGTTTTAGGTGTCTACAATGATCAATAACTAATTATAAGGGAAAATCCTCATTAGAAAAAAATATAATGTCCTCAATGTCGCTGATAGTGTTAATGATAGATGGCAAGTAAGTTGGCTATGTGTCATGAGGAAAAGATGTATGAATAAGTTTTTGAAAAATAATATATTTGAAAAATATTGTCTTATGGAGTAACTCCAATATAGAGATCTTAGCTAGTTTATTTCTCAACTAATTCATAATATGAAATGCTCTGTGTTGATCCCCATGTCACATTGTGGGATTATGTAGTTCCTAGATAGGTTAAGCAGGGATCATGTGTTGTCTATTAACAATTCAAACCATAAGAACTACTATTTTTCAAGTGTGAGTAGTAAAGGTAGGATGTGATCAAAGGTAATTAACTAGTCTACATGGAGGTAGAAAAAGAGGAGTCCTTTGAGTTCTATATTATCAACTAGTAATTAGAGGTAAATCAGAGTGATCCATGCAACAATGATATCTATATAAGTGGAACTCAATAGAGGGTGGAAAAATATGTGAAATAAGTTGAGTTCTAACATGTTACATGAGAGGAGTGACATACATGTGCATATTTATACAAACAGTGGGTAATAGGCATGCAAGACAAACCAAAAGACTTTACACCAAAAAGTAGAAAATGACATCTATCATGATTATAATGATGAAAGGTTGCACACTAAAAACTAAGAATATTCTATAAATAATAAGGGAAACCCTAATGGTTCACTAGGTTTTGAAATAATGTGCTCAAAGTAAGTTAGGTTCACCAAATGATTTAACTTTTAAGGGTTGCGGTGTTTAAGCCTTATAGTGTTAAAGGGTTTAATTATAGTAAATTATGGTATAAATTGTGCACTAAATATAGCCACTGATTTATAAAAGAACTAATCTAGTATGATATATATATTAATATCAATGAATGACACAAATGAGTACTCAATTGGAAATTACCTGAGACAAAGCATCTACAAGCTAAAAACTGGTATGAGAACTAGTCTAAGTGTCACAAAAATAATCTAGGTGTTATAAAACCTCTAATATAATAGCTCCATACATTTTACATTAGTATTTAGTGACAATGTCCAATTTTGGTGCTAATTTCCTCTATGTAATAACTGATCTATGCTATTTGGAACACCTATATTTGATTCGGCCAAGCCTATTCTTGTATGGACAAACCCTTATTTAATGTTTATGACCTATTTTGGCTTATTTTGTTTACAATCCCTAGAACTCCATGTGATTAGGTAATTTTATTGGTATAATTAGTAAACATGTGGTGTTATTTGGGTATGTTGTACATCCTCAACACCCTATTAATAAGTGATTTTCATACATATCAATACTCTGAAAAGGGATCAAGCCCAATGTATTTGTCCCAACCTAAGTGTTGGTGTAAGTGAAAGTGACACTAGTATGAAAGTTAGTTTAAGTGATTTGAGAGAGGATTAAGACTATAAATTTGTTTATTATAAGATTAAGAGGGTTAAAAAGGAATGTATGTATAAGTGGGGTAGAATATGGATTAATAACCACATTATGCATAACTTGTTCTGAGATTGTTTATGTGTATTTGTATCTAATTTCCATCTAGTAGATAAAGGTCTAAAAGTTATGTATATACTAATCTAGTGCATGTGAATGATTTTAAATAGGTTTAGGCCAACCCTAGGTATCTTAGCAATTGGAAATATATCCATTGGAGTTAAAATGAGGTAAAAGGGAAATAAAAACAAACTAAGACAATATTTTTGTGGTGCTAGTGTCCATTTATGGAACTAATGTCCAAGTGGTAAAACCTGAGGCATTATGGGCTTAGATGACTAAGGATGGGTTTGGGATTTATTTTAAGATGTCTATGGATGCATAAGGCAAACACAAAATTTGGATAAGTGTCTAAATAGACCCTGAGATAGGTCTAGGGCTAAGCTAGGGATGGGTGGTCTCAAGTAACACTCTTGGAACTCAAGTGACATTTTAAATAACTACAAAAACATTTGTATTTGTTTTTATTATACTGAAAATAATTCATCCTCCTTTTCAAGTTCCATAGGCTTACCTTCAACTAGAATTAACACCTCTCTCACTCTTCTTAACGTATTTACGACTTTGTCAAATTGCATAACAACATTAAATTATTAGGTGATAAATAAGTCATGTCTTATAAATTATTATTCTTATAACTATTGTATCCATGAAAGAAGGGTCATTATAGTTTAATCAGTATCTTGAGCTAGAGATGAGGAAATTGAGCATGTAGGGTTTCCATGGGGTCTCATCATTAAATATGTAGTGGTATCTATGGGGGACACAATATATAATGTAAGGGGTTCAAGGAAAGTAGGAAAAGCTTTTATATAACTTGTAATTTTTATTTGTGGAGTATGAATAATATATTTGGGTGAATCCAAATTCTTACATTTTGAAACAATTAAAGAATCTATTTATGTTGATTTTTTAATAGGTACCTATAATTAAGTCGAGGGCTTATGTCTATTAATTGTGAATTAAAAATATATTTAGATATCAAGTCCTTAAAATTTACCTTAGTGTTTAATCAAATTTTGGAATCAAATTAGAAACCCTAGATGACAACACTATTATGTAAAATTAGGATAATAATATAGAAATGATAAAATTCACTAATTTGGAACTACTTTATTCTAAAAACATAATAATAATAATAATAATAATAATAATAATAATAATAATAATAATAATAATAATAATAATAATAATAATAATAATAATAATAACAACAACAACAACAACAACAACAACAACAAAGAGTAAGGATAAAACAAATATGTAGATATAAATTATACCTCTGATAGGAATCAAGTCTAGAAATTATTTTATAGAGAGGTCTGGTGACCAGAATGAAGAATTTAGAAATAGATCTAGGCCTAGAAAATAATGTTGGAAAGATTAAACTAGAGAAGTGACACTTATTTTTAGCTTGATTTGATGATTTAAAATTGAATGAGTAAACTAGGGTTTATAGGTTCTTTGTGCCTTTACCTATAAATCTTGTATCTAGTGCATGATCTCGTGACCACTTATAGAGACCACTATGTGACTAATTTTCCTTCCAAACCCTACCTCCTTAAAATTTTAAGGCCAATTAAAATAAATAGGTAAAATGGGTTAAAAATTTAATCTAGGTAATAAATCAACACCCCATGTGTTGATAACTACCTAGATACCAATACATTGAAGAGGGATCAAACTTCATGTAGTTCTCACTTGTTATAGTGGTGTGTGAATAATTGGCATATAATGCTAGATGTTGGTGCAATATTAATGTGATTAGGTGACTTAACCATGAATTTTTAAGTGTAAAATGTATTTAGACTTGATAAATTGGTTATTATGGATGTATACAATCATAATTAGGATAAGTAGGCATTTTTCTCTCAATGTACAAGTATGATTCTGGTGTTTTTCAATGTGGAAGTCTCCCTGTCAAAAATGGTCTAATTTTTTATATATATTCATGTCACTAAAATAAATTCTAATAGGTATCATTAAGTAAAATTTAAACCTGAATATATCTTTGAATTTGGTAAATTAGTTGTTATTTGGTAGGAAGACATGAGAGGGGGAAGGACAATAGAGTAATATGCTCATGTCCTTTGAGATGCTTAAATCATATGGGTGTTTTAATCATGTTTTTGGTTAGTAAGGGCCTAAATTATGTGTAAGGTTGATAATAATTCTTATGATTACATTTGATAGTTTTATATTATCATATAAGTGTGTGAAAGTTGTTGAAAATTATCAAAAGTGGACTTAATATAAGTCTATAGTAAAATGTGTATAAAAGACATGGTTTTAGCTAAATGTTAATTTTATTTGTGTAATTTTTCACCCATTTTATTATAATAATGCATACAAATTTAATTTACTAGATTAAAATAAAAATTATTTCATATCTAAACTTACTTGTGACAAGCAGTCTTGTATGTAGGCCACAATGTTGAACTATGCTCTACACAAACATAAAATGAAACTTATGTAATATTAATAATAAATTAATATGGATAATTGAAAATTGAAATAAAATAAATTTAAGAGCTACAAGGAATTAATGAACCTAATTATGTATGCAAACTATTGTGCTTTTTTGGTGTAAAAACTAGTGAATTTGGTGGGTTGTGTGTTAACATTTAATAACTTAGATTGGACTATGTATTCTCTAATACTCATCAAAACATGGGTGTGATTAATAAATAAATGTTTTTTTTGACTTCATAATCAACTTAATGGAGTAACAAAGTAATTTTTAATCCATGTATGAATCCCTATAGGTATTTTGGGTGCAAAAACTAGTGTAGATATTAGTGTAAATACTAGTGTAGATACTAGTGGAAATTGAAAAAAGACCACTATATATGGAACAAGGTTAAATTATAGTAAAAAAATATTGTAAATATTGATTTCAATATTGGTTTTGTGTATATAACATGGAAAATGACATGAATTACCATTCCATCTAAAAAACTATGTAATAAGGAAGCAATGTGCCATGCACATGCCCCCAACTAATATTTGATGCATCTATTATGAGACTAAGTAAAAAAACTATTATTTTGAGTAAAATTAAAGTTCCAACTTGTAAAATCATGTTTCACATGATTGACCCTGAATAAATAAAATATGAAATAAAAATATGTAATTATAAGTAACTAAGACCATGAAACTATTGAATATTCATCTAAGTAAACTAAGGTTATGATAAATTCTCAAATTTAATTTTTTAGGAATTTAAAAAATAGTGTTGGGAAGCAAACTATATCAATTATTTCATGTATAATGTATCAATCATGTCCAACATCACTTTCTATGTAGTTTGTAATTATAAAACTATGTTAACTATGTAATCACTATTAAATCTTGTGTGTGTGTGTGTTTAGGTTTGAGATGTTTAATATATAAGACAAAAATCCATGAATTTACCATATTTTGAGGTGATTTATTGATATTCAATAATAAATTAACTCAAAATAAAAAAATCATGCAATAGGATGTTGTGATTTAAAAATGGAAATTTTAGTAATATTTGACAACATGGAAAATCATGGCATCAATAAGTATGTAAAATGAACATAGTAAAAATGTATTATAAATGTGGAAATAAACTTTCATAGTCAGTATGTCTAGATAGATGTGACAATGAATCACATAGATAATTGATCAATTGAGTATATAACATTGATTATAACTACTTAGGGAGGAATGCATGATATCCACCATGGCATTGGAAGGGTAGGTGGATGAATATTGTCCATCATGGCATAAAAATATTATAAAAGAATAAACCAAAGTATCATGGCCATAATTCACATAATCAAAGAGTATATGCAGAACACATAAATTGCATAATAGGAGGCAAAGGGAAAGCAAACAAGGGACATGTTCAAATGTCACTCAATCAAATATAAGACACATACAAAGGCACATTCAAATTACTTATCATGCATATATGAAAATAATGGAGGCTTAGATCCATATAGAAGGACATGTTAAATTGTCCACACAAAAAAATAGGACACACATAAAGACATGTTCAAATTTCCTGACATGTATAAAATAAGACATATAGAGGCTTATATCCATGCACTAATGATATATTCAAATTTACTCAAAGAAAATATGGAGATTCATACAAGATATGAAGCTATGAATATAATGTTACAAAACATGAATGTGTATTTTGATTAACAAGAGATAAGTTATAATTTTCGTATGCTAAATAATTAAGATAAAAAATATTATATCACAATGTTAATTAGAGAGAAATATTTTAATATGTAATAAAATGTAAATTATTGAGTTGTGAATAAGATATTATGGGAAAATAAGGATAAAACATGTGTATATTATGCCTTAAGTGAGCTAGCTAGTGAATTTATATGCTTTAGGAAGCCTTTGTGATGTTTGTAACTAAGTAATGATAGTTTGAGCTCTACAGTATGACAATAGGGTAAAGGACACTATATTAGTGTACTCATATCCATCATAAAGCTCTTATCTAAGTGGAATTTTTGAATGTGTAACAATAAATGTACTTGCAACTTAATCTATAATTTATGGACTATGTAATTTGAAATCACTCATGTACATTGGTGAAGCATGTATGATATAAAATTAGGTAAAGCACGTATATAATATTGTGCACAAGTAAACTATTATATGAAAATATAAATGTAAGCATGCACATATAATAATTTTGGTTTTTTTCTAGAATATTTTACTATTTTTCTATCTTTACATATATGAAATTATAAATTGAGAGATGGTTACTAATCAATAAATCCCTTGAGAATCTCACCATCAATATATATTTCATCAAACAAAGAGATTATGATATTTTGAAAATGAACAATATTATACATTTTTGTAGGTTTTGTATCATTTCTATACTAATGTTCTACACAATCAATATCATTAGGATCATACCAATCTAGATTTATATAATCATCATCTAGATATTGAAATTTTGAAATGCCACTCTTATATTTTATTGTATCTTGATATGAATAAAAAACTACCCCATACTATGGTATTTTTTTTTTTAAATTTATCCGTTGTAATGTGTATTGTGTCATGTGACTTTATTGACATGACATTACTTGTATATATTTGTATACTAGCTAAAGGTACACACTCTATTTATTTCTTTTTCTATGAAGAAACTCTATCTTCGCTTGAAACTATGATCATTAAATTTTCATCTGAAAATTTGACATGGTTGTCATGTTTGGCCATTGTTTCCCCCATCGATATCATCCATGATCTTCCTAACTCAAAGTTATTTTGTGTCAAACTAGGACACATGTGAAACTAAACATGGTTTTGGCCTTGTTGTGCAAGGTAACTCAATGGATAAGATAAATATTTTGGATAAATTAATATTTCCCAAATTTTTATTATTATATCAAATAAAATGTTAGAGTGTCATGTTACAAACATTCATTTCAATATTGTTATTGATCACAACATTGGTGTATTATGTATACACATAATATTTTAAAATATTATCATTTAAGGATGATTTCAATATCGTAAGAACTGATAATGTTTAAATATCTATAAGTGTATGCATTAAAGGGTACATGAGGAAAGGGGTGTGAAGACTTTTGGTGCTTCACGATATTTTTGGTCCCTATACTGTTACCTAAAACCACTAAAAGTTACTTTTATCTAACTCCCTAAGAAAATTAAAACCCATCCATCCACTCCTTTAAGCAATTCACCTTTGAAATTAAATCCTGACTAAGTAAACATTATTATTCTCAATTTTCATACTATATCATCCATGTTTATCTTGTTAGGGATTGATCGTATGTTACATAATTACATCATCTATAGTGATTTAGTTCAAGACCTAATGCCTATCTTTATCACCTAACAAGATTGATCTGGTTGATCTTTTTGGCTAAATTATTAGGAAGGTTTAGGGTCAATCCTAAGCTATAAATACCATATTTATTTTAATGCAATAAAGATGAGCATTCATTTTCACATTATTACAACTCGCAAGTATGCTATTTGTACACTTGAAGAGTCATTTACGAGGATGTTTCTTTGGAATAAAAGAACCTTGTCTTATGGGAAAGTCTTAAATGCAAGGTAGGAATATTTTATCCTAGATATGACTTCTTTAGTGTGATTATTACAAATCCACAACAACCTCTTATAAATAACCATTTATCAAGGGAGAAATTAAGACATGATAAGTTTATTGAAGGTAAATATTTATAACTTTTACTCTTTCATTTGGGAGATATATTTTACACAAAGTAATAATATGAATGTTTTACTCCTTAGTTTACATCTACATTGAATTATGTAGAGTCATCTTTCAATGTTTTATTTTGTCTATTTAACTATCTCACTTTCTATCACATAATTTAGGAAGAAATAGATTATATTAATTTTATGTATTATGAGCCTAGATAGGTTTATTTCATAATATCATTTGCCTAGAGGCTCTTTAACCCTCTCCTTTAGTATTGTGTAGTAATAAATACGTTGGTTAGGTTTAGGAGATTTGAATTGGTCATGTCTCAATATAATAAGCTATGTAGTGAGTTTTTCGATAAGATTAATTTATCTAAGCTTGGAATTCACTAAGTACAAGAGTTTTTAGATCCATCCTAATTTGTTGCATATATTCTAGTGAACCTAAAATGAATATAACCCCTACAATTTTTAAATTATTAACTAAAGTCAACTATATCAATCATGTATATCACATTTTATCATCTATGCATAGGTTTTCAACTATATGGAGCTTATCAATCTAGTTTTATCTTCTATATGTACCATATTGATCCTATCAATCCTATTTTTTTTTATGTGTGGGTTTTTTAGTTTTAAGCAACTAGATTGAACAAGTTAATTGAAATTCAAAATAAACTCATAATGAGTAGGGTCTCTTCAATAAACCATTAGCACATCTTAATAACACAAACATTGTACACATAGAATAAAATATTCACAAAAGAGTCTCTAAAATTTTATACACAATCTTCGTGTGGGTCTCCAAAACTGATGGAGTCAAAAATACATGGGAGTGCCTATTAAATAGGCAAGGTAGGTTGTTTCATGCAACTAAATATTTTTTCATGAATAACCATAAAATAATAGTGTCTATTTATTATTGTGCACTCAACAAATACGTGCACAAAATATAATAGCATCTCTAATAATAATTAATCTTGAATCAAGCTTACACACTTTAATCCAACACCCTCCCTTAAGCACATAATAGGGAGTGAAAAAAAAGAGAAAACAAAGAGACTAATGGGTCCCAAAAACTAGGTTTGATCAGGTACCCATGTATAAATCAATGTGAAATACAAAGTGTCGCTATAGTATCCAATACAAATTACCAAACTACATGAATGATGAATTGTTATAAACACCAAGTCAAATAGGAAATGGTACTCTATATGAGGCTAACTCTATGAAAAACATTGATCTCAAAATACTAGGAAAATGAATCACTAAGGATGAAATATATCATCGTAAGGTGCCCAAAAACTATTAATAAAAATTAAAGTCAAGAGAGTAAAAATCATATGCTATAAGGTGTCCTAGGAAATCAAATGGTTCAATACTTGAACATAACACTGAAAAGGGTGCTCTAGTTAGGATAAAGTCCATCAAATACAAACACACTTAGTGGACTTGAAAGTCTTAATGGAATTTAAATTTTCACAAGTGTTCTAGATCCACTTCTCGATCACAAAAATAATTAAAACTAGAATTCACTAGAATAGATCTTATGAAAAGAGACTATCAGATGTGTCAATAGTGCAAAGTGATTCATCAACTAAATTCAATCTACTAACATAATATGTAGTGTACAAAGGATTAGTAAGGAACATGACAACTAAAGAATCAGGATCTGAATGATACCCTCCATACTACTAAATGAGTAAAGTGACATAAAAAATATGTATGAGTGAGCTAAATCCACTACTTAAACACTAAAATGTTGATAATGTATTCACCATAATAACTACTCTTAAGATGGAGATAAAGATCGACAACAAATTGGAAGGAGTCTGTCAAATGTAAAAATGTGCTAGAGATATAGAACAAATATCTCTCAAGAAAATGGCCCTAGTGGTGATGGGATAGTCAAAAACTAAAGATTAAGTGCTCAACATGGAGCATACAAACATGAAGAAAAATACTCCATGACTCTCAATGTGACCACAAATAAATATCCCATATAAGAACACTAGATGATTCATAAAAACCATTATATGATAAATCTATATAAGATGCCATCAAGAATAAGAGAGCTTTTCCTAAAACAAGGGAGCAATGTAAAACACAAAATTATACTCAATAATGTGGGATGTTAGGCTCTACCAAAAATGCATCTATGAGTACAAAATTGGAATAAAATTACAATGCACACTCAAAAAATGGGACAATAGACTTTGAATATAATGCATCAATGAGTGTAAAGTGATAACAAGGACAGTAATGTTGACCAAGAGGGTAAAAGTGCAATAATAATGACCCCCAAGAAATGAAGGTAAGGAGAAACAAAAAAAAGTTTGTTTTAACTTTGAGGAGGTCTGGCCTCCTAGAAGACTAGACCTCACCCTCTGTATTCGATAATTGAGAGAAGGATAAAATAAGAATGACCAAATAATTAAAATATATTTTTAAAATATTTAAAAAAAAAAATTAAAAAAATACTCTTCCACTATTAAAAAATGTTCCCCTTCTTTAATAAAGTCACCACTAAGTAATTTTACTATCACTTTAAATTACCCCACCAAGTGATGTCTCCCACAATATTAAAAAATACTCACCACTTGAATAATTTAGACCCATTAATAAATATACCCCTCTTTAACCTATTGAAATTGAACCCTTAACAAAATTCATGTCTACCAAGTGTGATATGCACAACTTCACATTCAAAAATTAATAATATTGAATTTAAAAAATATAACCTACCTTTTGACAAAGTCTATTAGTCATGGCAAAAAAAGCCTACAAAGGCTAGCCAATGAGAGCAGTGGGATCCACATGGTATAAAAGAGAGACTGATGTTTGGAGAATGGTTTAGCAAGCCTAGTAACATGGCATGGTGATTGAATAAGGTTGGTGAGACATTCAACATTAAAGAACAAACTTTGGTGATGAATTCAAGATAAAATGAGTCGAGTGAATAAATTTACAATAGATCACCTCCATAGTTAGGATCAAGAGGAAAAAATCAATTTTCTATCAACCTCATTCATTTTATTCAATAGGAGGTATAAATACTAAAGTGTTAAAGATAAAAAACATTAATCTAAGCACTCGATCAATGGAATTAAAGATTAAAACCCCAAGATTCAAACTCTTTAACCCATTAATGTAAGAGTACACCTCCTTGACAACTATTTCCTACATCACAAAAAATAAACCACCACCAAAAATTATTATCAGAGGAGGAAGATTTAAATATCAAAGGTAGGACCTAGACAATCACTATCTTAATGGTAGTATACATAGATCCATTCAATGAGTTGAGGAGTGCAAGATAAGAGTGATTAAGTAGATCACTAAATGGTTGAATCCATTAGTGTTGAGTACATAACATGGAAATAAAATGAGAATTCATTAATGGAGGAAGGAAAATGGTTTAAATTCAAGAATGTGATTTAAGGCCAAACCACTTAAAATTCCCATGAACTCTCTGGGATGAAGGGAATCTCCTTTGGATCATGTAACCCTCTATGCCAAAGGATCTACTTACTATTAACAAAATGTGGCTCCTATTACAGATAGATTATTAAGATTTTCATACCAAGTTGAAATCCAAAATAATGATAGACAAAGAGTAAGCATAAATTATGGATTTATTTTCACACCATAAAATATGTTATAATTCATAGCAAGGTAAGGATAAAAGATGTTAAACAATGCTGATCAAATTTCCACACATGCATAGAAACCAAAAAATCAAGTAGATGTTATAAGAGAGAATAACTAATAAATAGTTTTAGGATATACTCTAATATAGTAATGGAGTTTATATTAAACTCATAACCGACATGGTCTCTCTTAAAAACCATGACCATATCTCAATAACATAGACATTATACATAGAGAATAAAATATGTACAAAAGAGTCTCTATAATTATCTACACAATTTCTGTGTGGGTTTCCAAAATCAATAGAGTGAAAAATACATGGGAGTGGCTATTAAATAGGCAAAGTAGGTTGTTTCATTCAAAAAAATATTTCTACATGAATAACCATAAAATAGGAGTGTTTATCTATTATTATGTACTCAACAAATACATGCAAAAAATAGAATATCATCTCCAATAATAAAATGACTCCCAAATCAAGATTACATGCTTTACTCCAACACCAGTCAATCTAAAAATTTATCATATCTTATGTCCCTAACTAAATAAAATAAATTCATTTATATATTTTAGTTTTATCTAGCTAAATCATCCTACTAAATTTTGTTTAATAACATTACTTTTTATCTTTACAATATCAAAAACCTGCTTAGATGACCCAATCAAATAGAAATCCAACACTCTCAAAAGAATGACTAAATCAACCTACTTGATTTAATTATGTGTCTATCTTCTACCATCAAACTAAATTAACCCATTTGATTTTAATTATCTTGGCTTATTTTTCAATATAATGAGTTGACCAGTTCAATTTTATTCTATATTATTTGATCAACTAGATCAACCCACTCAATCTTGTTCTCTATTTTTTATTTTTCAACATGATAATAGTTAATTAACAGATATTTTTATATTAGATTACAAAATAACTTTTAATTTTTTGGTTTTTAAAATTTTCTTTCAAAAATTACAACTTATTTTTTGACAAAATTGATTTTTACCTTTAGTTTCATCTTGTTTTTATTTTCCTTAAAAACTATGAACTAGCATTTTTAAAACTACTTAGCTATTATCATCAAGGGAGACTAGATATATTTTTTATTTTCCTTGTATATCATTTACATATATCGTTGTGTTAGGGGATTTCACCAAAACTCATAGACATAATAGAGAGCTAAACATAGTCCCTAGTTTTTACGTAACTCATGGTATTTCATAAATGCCTAAGATTTTTGTTTATATTAAACCTTAAGAATTCAAACATCCATTTTGTTATGTGGTGCATCAGTTAGTGGTTGGAACTAAGAATTTAATTCTAACTTACCCTTGAAACCAAGTTTAGTGGGTTATTACAGTGACACTTCCTCTATATTTAGTGCTCTAAAACATTGGGCTATCACTATCCAATAAACAATTTAATATTTTTGGAAGCCAACATTATCAAAGACAACCTTTAGTATAAACTCCTGATCTTATTTTTGGGTAATTAGTTATCATTAGTAGTTAAAAAAATTAAATTTTTGTTGTTTATTTTTTACATTCTATATTCTATTACAGACTGTATCATCCATCATTGATACAAATTGTGTCGTGTTTCGACTAGATCAACTAGATTGACCTACTTGCCTATATGCTTACTTCTATTTTTTACAATTAAATTATCTAGTTTTATTTATATAAAAAAAATATCTTATCTACCAATATGGATCAACTACATCAATCTAATAGATTATTTTCTTATCTTATTTACTAAACTAAATTGACTAGATCAATCTACTAGCATGATATTTTGGTATGTTCATAACACAACTATATTTATTAGCTTAATTTCATATCTCATGGATGTAGTTTATTATTAGACTCTTCTATTTTTTTTTTATAATACAACTAGATTGACCAACATGTTTGCATATCTCTTGGTTGACATAGTTAATTTCTAGACTATTTATTTTCCTTGTTCAAAATCCAACTAGATTGAATAGATCAATTATGTATCTCCTAACTGACATAGTTAATTTTTAGTCTATTCTATTTTCCTTGTTCAAAATCCAACTAGATCAACTAAATCTATTGCATATCTCTTGACTGACATAGTTCATTTTCAGACTATTATGTTTTCCCTATTTAAAATATATCTAGATCAAGCAAATTGAATGTGTATCTCATGTCTAACATAGTTAATTTCTAAATTTTTTTTGTTAATAATTTAGAATATAGATTATTTGGCTAATCTATTTTCATTTTTGGCTGATTTAGTTTTATTTCTAAAAACTTTTACCCCAAATATGCACATAATTATTTTTATTTCCACATTACTTAGTACCATAAAATCACCTATAATTTTTTTCTTGATAATATTAACCCATTTATAAGATACATATGATTTTTTTCTTACCTATCTTAGCCACCCAAGATTATAATCTCTTCTGGTGCACTTATTCCCACCCTTCATCTAATTTCATTGACTAAAACATGGTTCAAATTACCAAAAGTGGAAACTTATATGTATCTAACCTAGTTTACACTTCTCATGATGATATAATATATACCCCTAATGCTACCCTATCAAAAATTCGTTACTATACCTTTAGATCCATAAATACTAACAAATCAAATACTCCTATAGTTAATCCTACTATAAGAAACATTTATATACCTAAGCTCGGGAATGTTCTTACATTATTAATAGTCAAACTCACACAACACATTCTATCACTAGTAACCAAAATACACCCATTGACACCACTCAATTTCTTGCTCAAATGGTTCAATAAATGAATCTTATGAAAATTTCCAACAATTTTAAAATGATGCAAATGCAACATCACATCTTACAAATGACTAATAAACCTCCTCTCCTCATGCCTATAAAAAACCAATATTTTATTCCTCCTGCTCTTAGATATGCCAATGGGAATACCATTCCTCAACCTCTTATTCATAACAAGATGCTTTAAGATCTCCAAAATGAACCATTAGATCCCTTGATAGTATCTATTAATACTTTAAATATATCTACAACCATTAAATATGGTTTAACTAAATATCATGCCTCCTTTCTTAGATCATTTAGTAATATTTACAAGGAATGGTTCTAAACTAATACATTCACTACCACCAAAAATTTAGTTAAAACATTCAAAGGATATGCTTTATAATGGTATAAGAACTTCTTAAGTATTTTATCTCACAACTAGAGGATTTAGTCAATTATTTAATAAAATAATTATAAAAACATTATTTCCCATAGAATTTCCTTATTCATATTATTGATTCTATGCAATTTTCTTCTCAATCAAGTCACACTTTTCTTAAATGGTGGAAATCATTAGCTCGTAAAGTAGACCACAATATGAATGATGACAATATTTTTAAATTCTGTCTTTGCTTTAACACCTTCTCTTTAATAAAAAGTTTGACTTTTATTCTGACAAACTATATATGAGGCATTTAAAAAGATAAAAGACAAGACTTCCTTATGAAACAATTTAATCCATTGCATAGTTAATCAAGGAATATTGACAAACTTTAATTAATGCAATTATAATGCCAATCCATAGTCTCACTCTCCTCCAATGAAAACATGAGTATTTAAAATATATAATAAAACTTATTCCCACCCATAATTAATTATAACACAAATAAATCATTTATTATCTCCATCTAAAACCTTCATCTGTAATGATGTCTCCCCCTGACATCATGGTATGATCATAATAAATTTTGTTGGTTTCATGTTGATATTAGTCATTATCATGAAATATTTAATGTAATTATTAAATTTTAAGTTTATTTAATTCTAGGTGACACATTTGATCATGATTCTATGATCAAATGATGTCATCAATCTTATATACAAGCATCTTAATATAAACAAGTTACTAAAACCATACCCAAAAAACTTCAAAACTCCTATTCTGCTCCTAATACACAACATTTAAATGATAATATTTTATAAATTAATGATTATTATAGTCAATATTAAACCAAATATTAGTATTTCATTGCAACTATATTCAATTTTAGATGTAAAACTACTCATAAAGATCCTGACACTAAACTTAGGAAATCCTCAACTGATGAATAATTGCTTAAAGATACTATGACTACTTTACCACATATTCTAAGACAACTGATGAACCACTTCCACAAACATATCCTCAACCTTTCTATCATCCATATGAAATATTTCAACCCTCATTAACCTAGTGTTGGCTCTTCATCCTCTAAATCACATTAGAATTTATTAAAAGAGCATAACTCGAAGCCTTGAAAAACTCCCCTTATGGAATTAATATGATCTTATCCCTATCATCATGAATTACTTATGAAAAAATTAAAAAATATCAAAGAACTAAAATATCATGATTCATAAGTCCCTTATAATGGTCCTCCACTAATAGAAGTTCATACAATTGAAATAGTCTCCTCATACACAAAACCCTTTGTATATTTTTGTAAATAAGATAAATTAATAATGAGATTACATTTTGAGTAGATGATTCAAATCTCTTTATCAAAATTGGAATGAATAATACCCTCATTTGAATTGTCCTAGTAGATAAAGGATTGGGCATTAATTTCCCCTCTCTTTGGTTAATTTAAAAAATTGAATAGACCAAAGAAAATCTCAAACAAACACAACTTAGGTGTAGATGATTTGATATAACCAATAAAAATCCACTTAGTTGAATTTAGATCCCACTTTCCATTGGTCCCAATATAATTTTCACTAATATTATTTTCCTTGATCTTCCCTTATCTTAAAACATGCACCTTGGTCACCCATAGACCCATTGTATGCATGCCATTACATTCTTCAGGTAGTCAATGTATCAAATTCATACACAATGGAAAACACTACATATATGAAACATATCTTAATCCATGGATTATTCAAATATCAAATCATAAATATCAATATCCCATTCCTACTATTTCTCACATCAACAGTCCACCTATACCTAAGTTTGTTAACAAACATTTTAGTTTACATATTACTCTTGCAAATGAAGATGAAGATGAGCCAAATGAATTGAAAAATACTTTTAATACCACTCGATTACCTCTTAATATAGCATAATGTATCCCTCCTTCTCTACTCCCACATGATCACACCATTCCTTTAATTGATGATACTATTGATACTCCCACATGTAATGCATATGAAGCCTTTTGCATAGATTATGATTTAGCCTATAATGTATATGAAGTAGCTAGATTTTTTCAAGATCCTTTAATGATGTCTCCTTGTAAATTAAACAACATACGTGTGTCTACTACTTACTCTCGTATGTAAACTAATGCATGTGCTATCTATAACACCTATTATGATAATTTTAGCATGGGACAATCTCAATCATAAGATTTAGATGCATAATATTATCAAAAGACAATATCAAAATTACATGCAATTAAATTTAATGTTCATGTAATCCATAACTCATCTAATACTAAATAAGAAACTAAAGCATATGAACCCCATACTAATCCAACATTACTAAACACTTCATGGGTAATAAAATAAATCACTACTATTACATTTCATAAATATCCTATGAAACTTAATCAAGTACAATCCAATTTAATGACCATAAATATCATTTCTTCTTCTTACGATTATGTTAAAATATCTAAACCATTACCATCTAAAACTATCTAGCCGAAATTTATTGAAATAACTTTTCCTAAATTATCACCTAAAATAACATCTATTGAACAAATTAATACAAATTCTATAGACCCTATTGATTTCACCTAACCCCATCTCATCAACACATAATATTTATCCTCTAATTTACATGAAATTATGTTAGATCTTACAGCTATTATTTTGAGACAAATAGATTATAAATATGATCAAAAATGTATTAAAATCATTGATCTTGAAGTGGATGTAAAATATTATGCACCTTTACCCATGATTATGAATGATGAATCTATACCATAATTCCTCCTTTTTATAAAACCTCAAATTCCATGCCAACACCATAATTTTAGCCACTTTCAACAAAAGGTACTTTCATTAATAAAATTCATTGCTAGTGTGGACCGACAAAAAACATCCTATTTATTCCATCCCTCCATCTGCATATCATTTTAAATATGATAATGTTATGCATATATAATAAACTAAGAAATTCAAATATGTTATACCTACATGTTCTCAACCTATTACCATATCTAAAGAGCTCACCACCAAAGAGGATGATAAGTTTAGTCTCTTCTTTGAAATATATCATGAATCTTTCACTTGGTCATATGAATACATGCCTAGAATTGATCCTAACATTATTTTCCATAATATTACCTACTCAGATGCTAAACCCACGCAACAAAATCAATGAAAATTACCTCCCAAAATTTATAATTTATGCCATAAAGAAATCATCAAAAATTCAGATGCTAAATTCATTAAGCCTATGGACTACTCATAATGGGTATCAAACATTTCCCTAATTTTTAAAAACATCACCATGGTTATTCACATATACATCAATTTTCACAACCTAAAGTCAGCATGTCTAAGAGATAATTTTCCATTACCATCAATTGATGCCATTATCAATCCTACAGTTGGTTATGGAATGTTATCACTCATGTATGGATTCTTTAGATTTAATGAAAAACACATAGCTCCTAAGAATATGCATAAAATAAAATTTACCATAGAATTTGGCACCTGTTGCTACCTTAAAATGCCTTTTGGTCTCAAAAATATCAGATCCACCTATCAACACGTATTGACCCATATTTTTCATGACTCATTCATAAAATAATCTAAACCTATGTGGATGATATTATATACATATCTAAAAATATTACATTCATATTCATGATTTATCTATCATTTTTGATCGACTCATTAAATATAAATACAAATGTAACCCCTTCAAATGTATTTTCAATGTTACTTATGGTACACTACTAGGTTTTTTAGTCTCTCATTAAGGCATTGATGTCGATCCATCTAAAATAAAATATATTATCAACAAGATGACACTAGTAGATAATAAGATATATACTATATTAGTAAAACCCTTGTTGATTACAAAAAAGAATTATACATAAGTAGAACATGATTGTTTAGCTATCTATTTTGTAGCTAAAAATCTCTACCATTATATGATCTATAAAACTACTTATGTGATTGTTTATTTTGATCCATTTCATCATTTTTTATCCAAATATTTCATACCTAGACATAGAATTAGATAATGTATGGTCCTATTTATGTAATTTTCTCTTTCAGTTGTTACACAAAAAATGTCAAAGGATAGGTCAGTGTAGATCAAATTTTGGCTATCTTAGTATGAGCTACTAATCACCTTCATTATACTCTTCTTTATGAAGAGTTTCTTTATATTAAAGGTCTCAACCAAGAAACTTTACTCAAATACTTCATTCATAACTTCACTACTGATCTAGAAATAAATAACCATAAGGAACCTAACCCTACTTTTTATAATATTATATCTAAAGTAGTCATTAACAAATTACAAAAAAATACAATTGACTTGCATGAATAAATTTAGGCACTTCATTTTTATGGAATAAAATGCCTTGAAGGAGATGGGATAAGCTATGTTTAACAAACCCTCATGGTAAAATCATATCTCTAGAATTTTAGTTAACCTTTTATGTTACCAATAATATGGTTGAATATGAAGCTCTTATTTTATGCAAAGAAGTTGTGACTGATTTAAAAATCCCATATTCACATGCTTTAGGTGATTCACAACTCACATTTCTTTAAGTTCATGGAAATTATCAATGTAAAAGTGAAAACCTTATCACATATCATCAAATTTTCACTATGATTGCCAAATAATTTTCTTCATTTACCATTGAACCAACCAAATGAGATAAAAATGATATAGCTTATTCTCTTGCTTCATCAGCATATTTATTCCATCCTCATCAATTTCTTCATGAGTACCAATTCCTTGTCTAAATGAAGAACTAACCTTATTCTATACAAAATAAAAAATGATTATCTAATTTGTCATATATAAACTATCACTATTTGATAGATGTTATTGTAAAAAAATATCATAAATTCATAGAACATCATACATAACCTCTAGAATTATATTCTCATGAAAATACCTAAATTCACAAAAAAGCATGCAAATATGTACTTTTATATAACTCCCTCTATTATCATAACACATAAGGTTCCTTAATCTATTGTGTCATGCTAAAATAAGATGCTACTCTCCTTGAACAATCACATGGGGGTGTATTCAATAGTTATTGTAGCGTCCATGTTATAACCCATAAATGCCTACACATGGGTTAATTTTAGCCTAGTCTTGAAAAATATGCCATTAATTTTGCTAAAAATTGTAATCTTTGTCAATTTATTGATGATCTCATTCACTCTCCTCTAACTAAATTTCAAACCTTGGAATCTCCTTGTACATTTTATATTTAGGGGTTAGATCTCATATATAAATTACCTATATCACAAGAGGGGCATGTATTCATTATCATCACCACTAAATATTTTACCAAGTGGGTGGAAGATATGCCTCTTTTTAACATTACATGCATATAAATTTCAAAAATTTATTCTCAACCAAATCATTTGTATTTTTGTTATTCCTCAAACCATCATTTCTAACAATGGTGAAAATTTCAAAGACAAAAAAAATGATAAAAATATGTGCAAAATTCAAAATTATGCACAAGTTTTCAATGCATTATCATCCTCAAAGCAATGGGAAACAACAATCCACTTTAAAAAATCTTAATAAAATATTGTAAAAGAATTTTAAATACTATCATTTTGATTGGAAACTACAACTTTATCCTACACTCTTGGCTTATCACATTAGCATATGTATTGATACTAGGGCAACACCATTTTCATTAGTATATAGTTATAAATTAGTATTACCTTTAGAAGTTGAACTAATATCTTTACACATTTATATTCATGGTATTATTTATTATGATTATTTTTGAAACACATCTCCATTGCTTAGGTTTCATTCATGAGTGACATATTATTAATTTACAACATAGTTACTAATATAAAATTTGCATTTCTAAACAACATAACAAAAAAGTCAAAGTACATAATATCAATATTGGTGACATAGTCCTCAAAATAGATTATACCATGATAAGGAAGGAAATAATTCCAAAAAATGGTGGGGTCACTACCTTGAAAAATATATTATTGGTCATCATACATATAAACTACAAATTAATGGACATAATTTTATTATGGTTAAATGTGGGGATTTTTTGATGAGGGATCCCAATCCCTATAAGAGGATTAATTATATAAAAGTTCTAGTGGACCCACCAATACCAAAAGAGCAAAAAAACAAGGTAATCTAAAAAATATCTACAAGTATCCCAAATACAACTTGAGAACATCATAAATATTTTCAAAGAACCCACTAATTATCAATTGTTTAGGAAATATTTTTCTTAAATAGTTACTATTTTAAATTTTTCTCACATATCTCCATATAATGTAAATACTAATGCTTTTTATAGGTTTTTCACAAGATCCACAAAATGTAGCATTACATCACTCTCAACATCCTTAATTCCTATTGTTGGTCCTTCGGTCTATTTATATTCCTCATGAATATCTTTTATTTTTATAGTTAGATATTGATCTCTCTTTTTTTCACTAGTTCATCATTTTTAAAACTTATTTACACCTATTTCAGTTTCTCTTTTATGAGTTATAGTATAAGATGTCAAACAGGAACAGGCTCTCTTCACAAAAATTTTAATTTCACAGTTTTTTTATAGCTAAGTATTTTACCTGAAGAATAATGCAATGGTCTATAATTATGATTTCATAATCTCAAAATCAATTATATTCATTTTTGGTAATAATTTAAACAATCTATTTCACATGTCTCCCCTCACCCATAATATTTCTAATGATATGGAGTCATGCTTACCTATCACTATACAATTTTCACATTTAACATTTTTTATAATTTGAGGTAACTCAATCATTCCATGTTCATTTTCATCTTCTACCCTATTTTAATTATAATGGTACACACTAATGTTGGTTTTAATATATAATTCTTATCTAACATGCAGGAACAATATTGTTAGACACCATGATTAATGAGTTCTTATTTTTGGATATCCATTCTAAATTATCTAGTGATAATAATTTTTAACACCCATGTTTGTTTTCTAAATCTGTATGGAGGAGGAATAGAAAAATCCATCAAAAATTTAAAATCCAAATCACTTCAAATAAAATGCAATGATAAAAAGATATCTATAAAATAAAAATTCAAAATCACACCAAAGTATGTGATTATCAAGAACATATACTATTCTATTTGAAGCTAAAAATCCATAGTTTGCCTCATTATAGAGTTGAGGTCTGTTAGGGTCTGGTAGGAGATTAGACTAGAATAGGATGTCTCAAACTTCTATATAGTGACACCCACTTTCTCATGCAAGTACCAAATATTTGTAGTAAATTTATGGCTTTGTAAGGAGTCCTAAGAAATGGGGAACATGTTGTGGGAAGTTAAGACCATTTTACTTTTCATTCATATAGCCTTCATGAGTTGATACATATACTTCACTAGATAACACAAAATTTTATGGTTAAGACAAGTTATCTAGAGTTGTTAATGTCAAAAAATATTATTATTTTACCAACTTAATTTGAGTCTCTTTATTTTGGTAAATATTATTTACCTTGGTATCATTTTAATTTCTCCCACCACCCATTTCATATTTACCCTTAATAGGAATTGTTTTTGTAAATCTTATTCCCAGCTTCTATATTCCTTATTCTTCATCCCTTATTAGACACACTCATAATAGTTTTATTTTAAATTATATATAATTAGAATAAAAGATATATATTTTAGTGACTATGCATTAATTCATTAAACCATTAATTTATCCTTCTTAATTTTCCTTGGTTATACTTAAGACTCTGATTTTATTCATCACCCATTTTATGAACCATATGATTTCATTTTCTAGTCAGGTTCTCCATTGTTAAGTGAGTTTGGATTGTTACTTCTCTTTCATATATGGTGTTTAAATTTATTTTATTTTTCCATAATTTTTTGAGAATGTTATGTTACTTAATTTACATCAATTTTTGATCCATTATTTTTGTTTCATATGTCCTTGGTTTGATCTAGTTTGTTACTTTTATTACCTAACGTACATTTGTTGGATTTGTTAGTCATTTAGTAGCCTTAGATTTTTGCTTACAGAATTTACTATCATTATATATATTTTCCTTGGTATTTTGTTTATAACTTACCATTTTTCATCCCCACTTACTAATTTTACAAGTAATTCTTTCAATTTTTTTAAGTTCATTTATTTTTTATTTCCCTACGATTGTTTGTTCTTACTTTTTAGCCTTTTATCCTTAGGGTTTGTATAAATAATTTAATTCACCCTCCATGATAAATATTAAAAATATAATAAAAAACCATCCATAAATAAAGGTAATTCAAGGTATGTGTATGATTCTTTAACTTATTAAAAATAATCCCTATTATCATTTCAAATTCAAATTTTCAATTTCTAATTTTTACTATAATTTATTAACTTGGAATTCTACATTGATAGGTTCATTATCAAAGCACCACCCATATTATAATTATGTTAAACATGATGATATTTGAGTTAGGCATATGTATACACATAATATTTTAAAACTTTATAATTTACAGTCACTTTCTCGCTTGCAAGATCCTATTCAGCTTGAATATCTATGAATGCATGCCTTAAAGGGTGAATCATGAAATGGGTGGGTATACCTTTGGTTTTTCACAAGGTTTTAGGTCTTTATATCATTACCTAAAAATACTATAAGTTAATTTTATCCAAATCCTTAATAAATTAAAACCCATTCATCCACTCCTCTAAGAAATTCACCTCCAAAAATATCTCTTAACTAGGAAAACACCCTTATTATTCATTATATTACTTTATCAGCTAGATAGATATTGTTAAATATTAATCATATGTTAAAAAAATACATCATCCCAGGTGACGTAGTTTAAAATATAATGACTATCTTTCATGCCTAACAAAATCAAGTCTATCGATCTTATCAACTAAATTCTTGGGAGGATTTAAGATAAATCCTTAGCTAAAAATACTACATTCGCTTAAATATAATAGATAATAACATAAATTTTATCATTATTATAAATAAAAATTCAATTATTTATACACTTGATGTGTCATTAATTAGGGTTTTTCCTTATAAGGAAATAAGCTTATCTTTTTGTGAAAGGATTGGATGCAAAGTAGGAGTATTTTAGCATAAAGCTGATTTTTATAGTGTGATCCTCAAAAATAAATAACAAACTCTTTCAATTCACCATTATCAAAGTGATATATTTAGGAATGACATGTTCATTAAAGGTAAATATTCCTAACTTTAACTCTTTCATTTGGTAGATAGATATTGCATAAAGTAATAAGATGAATGTTTTACTTGCCTAGTTTACCTCTACATTAACTTGAGTAGAGTTCTCTTTGCATAATTTTTATGTTCGTTTCAACTATCCCCCTTTATGGTACAAGATTTAATTAGAAATATATTAGATTTATTTTATGTATTATAATCCTATCTAGGGTTATCACATAGTATCATTTACCTAGAGGCTTTGGAACCCTCTCCTTTGGTATTATGTACTAAGAGATTTATTGGTTAGGTTTAGTGGAAAAAAATTGGTCATGTCCCAATATAATAATAAATTATAAGAGTTATTTGGTAATATTGCCTTTTATGGTCTTATAATTTACTAAGTATAAAAATTTGTATATTTATCCTAATTTTTTGCATACACATTGCTTGCCATCAATGAGGGGATTAATAATCAAAGGTTCTATGAATGATGAAATATTTTAAGTTGAATCCTATAGAAACACACTTGAAGCTTTATATTTTTTATTTATTTCATGATTTTGAGACTCTGAGACAAACTCTTTTAAGAATTATTATTTGCTTATCTTGAATTTAATTTGACAACTTCTCTTATAGTAATTTCACTTTTTTATTTTTTTAACCTGTACTATCCACATTGTTCCCTTTGTGATTTGCCTTTTGAAATTTGTTTCTTTTTTTATCTTTATTTATATAACTTAGATTTTTTAACATTTTTATAATTGTGCATTTTCAAACTTTTCATGCTCTAAAGTTTTGTAGTAATTTTGGGAGATGTAATCATAAGTTGAGTGGGTTGCTTAAATGATGTGTCAATGATAGGATCACCACTATGAATTATATTTTTTTATTTTTAGCTTCAAATAAAAATAATGATCTGTATGATTCCCATGCATTATATTATATTCATAATGGTATTTTAATTTAGTTAGAGGGTGTAGAGGAGAGATATTTCTATTTTTATTTCAAATCATTTCCATTATAATCTCACTTTAAATTTTATTAGATAATTTTATACTTGTTAAATAATTTATTGCATAGTATTTTATTGTATTTTCTCATTTTTATATGAAATATTTTTATGTATAACATTGGTAGATGGAGATGCATGTGCATGATTAATACTACCATATTATGGATTCTTTTCACATGTAATCTGATGTTTGAATAAAGTGATATTTGTATTGAGACACACATTTTGATTTTTTAACTCTTTAATGAAAGTTCACATAGTATTTATTTTATCCTTTAGAATATCACAATAACAAACCCTAGGTTTTTGAAATTGAAAATTCATACATACACCCTAGAGAGGAGATGTGAGAGGTTGAAAGGTTTGAGGAAGGGTATGTTGGTTACCTTATTTTTTTTAATATAGGATGGGATACCTTATCTATTAGGATAGTGATATCATGTAAAGGGTTAGAGAGAAATTAACTATAAAAAACTTGAGGATTATGAGGAGTAAGATATTCTTTTCTATCCATATAATATGAATCTAAAATGCATAAAATTGTTGTTATAACATAATATATAAAATCTGACAATCTATAATTAAAAAGTGAAAATAGGAAAAATGAGGATTCAAACCCTAATTTTTTTTTAAGGTTTATAAACATTAAAACAATAAATTTCTTAACTAATATGTTTGATCAAACTTTTATTTGAAAGTGAAAACCCTAGATGAAAACACTACTATAAAAAATTAAGAGGCGTATATAAAAATTATAAAATTCACTAATTTGGAACTTATTTATTCTAAAAACTTAATTAAAATATAAGGTGTAAGGATAAAATACATATTTGTGTATAAATTTTGCCTTAGGAAGGAATCATGGTGTGAAACTTGTGTAGAGAGGTTTAGTGATTGGAGTCAAGAATATATAACTAGATATGCACCTAGACAAAAAATTTTAGGAAGAGTAAATTATAGGAATGGTTATCATATACAATATAATTTGATCCTATCTAATTTTAATGAAGAAACAAGTTTTTTTTGTATCTTTGTGCCTTTATCTATATATCCTATATATAGTGTGAGATCTCATGATCACTTGTGAAAACCACTATGTGACTAATTTCCTTCCAAACCCTATCTTCTTTACATGTGAATAACAATGAAAATAAATGGGGAAGAAGAGTTAATTTGTTTATTTTGGGAAATTATTCAATACCCCATGTGTTGAGAATTACCTACATATAAATACTTTAATGAGGGATCAAACTTCATGTATTTCTCCCATGATATTGTGTTGTGTGAATAATTGGTGCAATATACTAGATGTTGGTGAAATACTAATGTGATGAGGTGTATTAACCATGAATTTTGACATATAAAATGTATTATTACTTGATTTATGGGATAATTTTGTTGTATACAATCATTATTAGTAGAATTAGGTATTTCTTTCTTAATGAACATGTGTGATTTTGGTGCTTTTCGATGTGGAAGCCTCCTTATGAAAAATGTGTTTTAAAATATTTATATAAATATATAGTTTTAAAAAAATTAATTGGGATTATTAGGGACATATCTTGACCTTCTTGTAGCTTTTAATGCATAAATTTAATCTCTATTTGGTGGGAATATAGGAGGGGAGAAGGACACTAGATAAATGCATTCCTATCCCCTAGAGTGATCCTATCGTATGGATGTTTTGATCATTTTTTTGGTTACTTAGGGCCTATATGATGATTAATATTGATAATAACATGTATTAGTACACTTTATTGTCATTTACCATATTATAATATTATAAAACTTGGTTACAATAATCAAAAGGGCCCCTAAAATAGGTATAGAGCTAAGTGTCTAAAAGAGTGGACAAGTGCATGATTTTAGATAAATGTGAATTTGATGTCTAAAATTAGTTCCTATGGATCCTTGGTTAGTTTTGGAAATAAATAGATTCATTAATTCATCATTATTGAATGAAAATTGTTCAAAATAATCTTTATATGAATTCAGTGGTAAAATAATGTAAAAAATGTAGAATCGATATTTCCTTTGTAGTAAAAATGTTCATGGGAATAGTATCAATGAATTTAGGAGTAATAATAATATTATGGGGTTATTTAAGATTATTTTACCTATTAGACTCTAAAGTGACTACAATCCCTATACTAACTATATTTACTACTTATAATTCACTAATTTATAAAAAAGGGTGTGGAGGACTAGGGAGATGGCCATCATCAAACTCTTGAATTGGTATATCATGAGAATTCCATATGATTTTATTTACCTTTTGGTCATAATTATGACCTTATACATCATTTTTTCCTTATATCCCCTCTACTTTTTCCTCTATATAGACCTCTTCTACATGTTCTTCTCCCATTTATATATAAAAATGACAATGTGGGAATTATGTATACTATGTAGGCATATCATCTTCTTTAGAGAAGTTAAGATCTTGGATAGAAGATATGAGAGTTCTTATATTTATCTTATATGTAATTAATATAGGATGAT
This sequence comes from Torreya grandis, assembly GCA_037957365.1. Taxonomy (NCBI): domain Eukaryota; kingdom Viridiplantae; phylum Streptophyta; class Pinopsida; order Cupressales; family Taxaceae; genus Torreya; species Torreya grandis. The sequence goes on along the minus strand of JARHVA010006263.1, from coordinate 676,560 downwards.
TAGTGGTAACTATCCTTAGTGTGGAAATAATAATGATATTTTTTAATAGAGATGTCATAATAGTAGGAATTGATAAAGATTCAAAAGTAGTGTTCACATATGGAAATATAACACAAATAGATATTAAAAGGATTCCATAATAGCAATCATTTTTTTGTATAATAAGAGGTTAAATTACTTTTGGAACCTCTATTGATTAAATTTTAGTAGAAGGTTAAACTATCTAGGTAGTTGTACTAGGAATTAGAGGTTTCCCCATGTTTATTTCAAGATAATGGGTAGTAGTATTTTGTGTCCTTATTATTCCTCTAAATATATTGGTCCTAATATTCCTATCTATCTCAATATAGTTGTCTCTTCACCTTATTATATAGAAGCAATGATTTCTTGAGTTGGAAGTATCTCTACCTCATCTATTTTCTTGGCATCCTCAGGAGTAAGAGTGGATCATATTGTATTATTTATACAACCTTAGTGTGTATTTTATATGTATGCATATTCATTATTACTTCAGTATTATGTTATACATTCCTAAATTTATGATTAGGACCATAAGGTTTATCTCCATATTGAATCTTAACCTTTTTTCTAGTTTATAAGTGCCTTAAAAATAATATTCTTAGGATCCTAATATCTATAATGTGCCTTGACAAAACCATAGCGAACCCTTGACTTACCCACCTAATAAAAGTGTTTCCATTGTGTATATTATTGGAGGCCAATGCTAAGAGTAATTTTATGGATGAATTATTTCCAAGCTTCATTCAATTTCATGTCCACACTATTGGATAATTGAATTGTAATTTTCTATTTTTCCATTTTGTCTAGGACACAAAATAGTAAATTTAATCTGTGTTCATAATTTCCTTCAACTATGATTAATGCATGGTCTAGATAGAACTAATAATCTCCCAATTTCCTAGCTAATCTTTTTATTTGGTGTGATAATATCAACATTATTTATCCATTAAAGTCTTGAGAAACTATGGGGTAGAACAAATCAACAATCCTTTGCATCTAACCCATAACCCTTTAGATATAGTTAAGAAACTATAATCATTGCATATACTATTCTTTAGATATTCAATAGATGGTTCAAAATGTTCCTATTTAAATGGGGTTAAAATGGAAATTATTACATCTAATAAGTATGAAATGATATAAATATTACCATTAGGTTTATTATTGGCCTTTCTCATCTAAAATTTTAGGTTGGAAATCATTACCTCTCCTAGTTCTAGAATTTGATTCGTATTCAAGATGGTTTTTAGTAAAGGGAATCAAATATCTATAACACACATGGTATTTTAGAAACCACATAGTGCTTGTTAAGCATGGGATATACTGAGAAGGGGGTGAATCAATATATCATAAATCTTATAAAATTTCCATTAATATAATTCCACTGTAACATACATTCAAGATATGCAATAAAATTGAAATAATAAACACGACACAAGATAAGGAGAGACACCCGATTTAACATGGAAACCCAATGTGGGAAAAATCATGGAGAATAATCTCAAGAATATGAATGAGCACCAACTCAGACTAAAATATTCACAAGCACCAACTTGTAGGAGCACCAACCCCTTTGTTGAGCACCAACACAGTAACTATTCATGAGCACCAACCAACAGGAGCACCAACCCCTTTGTTGATCACCAACACAAAAATTATTCATGAGCACTAACACATAGGAGAACAAACCCCTTTGTTGAGCACCAACACAACAATAATTCATGATGACCAACCCATATGAGCACCAACCCCTTTATTGAGCACTAACACAACAACTATTCGTGAGCACCAAGCGACAAGAGCACCAACCCCTTTTGTGTATACCACACAACTATCTCTCAATGTTTTTATCTCAACAAATGATAGGTCATTAAAATATCTCTTTCCTCTATCTCCTCTGCTCTTCTAAGCTAGATATAACAAATACAACTCATACTCTATCTCCCATATTAAAAATGGCTTCTCAAGCCTTTATTTATAGTTTTCCAAATGGATTTTGGCCTTCCCCCTTTGTGACCCTTCAATCCTCATGAAAAATGGTGCCAAACTTGTATGAAATTTTGTATCCTTTCATTTGAAAAGGCATGTGCTAACCCTTCATAAGCAAAAGCATCCTTTCTTCATTTGTCCTTATCTTGGTGACTTTTCATATTCCTCAAAGTGTCCCTTCATGAGAAATTTCACTCTTACTTTTTTGTCTTCACTTGGTGACTCTTAGAATTCCCAAAGAGGACTCTTCATGGGAAAATGCATCCCATTCTTATTTTGTATTTACCCTGTGACTCTTTGACTTCTCCATGGGCCCTTATTTTGTGTTATATGCAACCAAAAATATATTTGTTAAAAATAAATAAATATTAACACACATTAGCCAAGATATAACTATCACAAACATCATGAAATTCAATGGGGCATTTATCACCAATAATGTTAGAACTTTGACATTAATGAAAATATTTCCAATAGTGTTTTCAATTGGGCCATTATTATTTTCACCATCACCATGAATCTCATGATTGGGTGCTACTAATATGGTTTTTAATATTAAAGTATTTAGGTCTACTATGTAGGTATTCAATGTATATTTTATATCATTATTTTCAAACTAGGTATATGTTATGGGTTTATTTTAAGTCACATATGTAATAAGGAATTTTTAATATCTATTGAAATAATCATAAGATACATAGGCCATGGGATTTTTATTGCATAGTATGTGAAGGTTGTTGCATCACAATTCCATAGAAATAAACAAATTATATAGAATATCATTACAAGGAAATAACTCAGCCTTTGTAGTGGCATTGTGTAAGCCAACTCCCTTGGTTTCCAATATATAATATATGTATATTCTAGTGAAAAGAAAAAATTGGATATATGTGCCATATGGCTTAGCTATATCAACCTTGAACAAAATTATTGTATATTTTGAAAATTATGTTCCAATAATACTAAGTTAAAGATTTTATATGTATATGTAGTCCTCTTAGAAATACTAAATGTATATGAGACTAGTTCTTTGGGTTATTATTCTATCATAGTTATCTGTGTCATATAGAGTAGACTTGGAAAAAAATAGGTCCTTTTTGTCATAGAAGAACTTTGATAGTGATTTTTAAGATAGTTCATATACAATGTAGGTTAACTTTTAGTTTTGGAGTTGAATATATCATAGATTTAATTGGGATTAAAAATTTAATTTCATGAATCATCCATAATATGAATTAATTACAAATAATGGTTTGGTCTCCTATCAATCCCATTTTTTGAATTTTATTCTATGAAGTTGACTTTCATGAGACTATTACCCACATGGACATTATTTTAATTTATATATGTTTAGTCATCTTGCTAAGTCATTAATTCTACCACATGCTCATTCATCATTAAATTTGGGCTTGATTTCTTTTTTTTATTATTAATTTATCAAAATTATAAATAGTGGCCTATAAGCATGTAATCACTTGATATCAAAATTTTCATTGTGTATCTTGGGCCTTAGGTTCTAATTTGGTGATATTCAAACACATGGAAAGATCATGCTTATCCACTTAATCATGACATATGAAATGTATTTTATCATATATTTAGGTTATAAATTAACATGATGTCACCTTGTGGATGGTTTTCACTCCTATAATTGATCCATAGGTTTTGACTATGTACCTTTTACTTACCAAGTTGTGGCTCCTAGAGATATTAACACATGGGATACATAAGTTGATATGCTTAGTAATGAAGCCTTTTAGACTATATGAGAAGTTGTATATCATATATAAGTTGGATTTTTTGGGCCCCTAATTCATCAAGTATGTATCTGTGTTAGCATGATATACATTTCAACATAAGGCAATCACTTGGCATGATTGTTATTTTGGTATTTTTGTACCAATTAGAAGAATCAATGGACATCTTGCTCTAGCTAGTAGGTGGTTAACTTGTGACCAGATCTTCATGTCATCATATTTGAGTGGCAACACATGGTGACCATAGCATGAAGGGTGCAAGGTGATAGAGTCAATGGAATGTTCAACAAAGTCTCTAGCTTAGCACCCAACATGTCATTTTTACCCTAGCAAATAGATACTCTTGTGTATTATAAAACTAGCTCAGACTAGTGAGCAAGAGGATGTGAGTTAAAAGTAATAAATATCTAAAAAAATGGAACTAAACTATTAAGACAACCATTATAATTAGTAATAACATGGATGCATTTGAGGCTCTAATTCATAGTGCCAAAGCTCACTTGTGAGCCTTTAGGCCATTAGTATTTTAAAAATTAAGCTTGTGTTCTATTTATTTTAAGTTTTATGGACTTTATTCTACATTTGAACTTTGATCAATGAGGAAGGTCATTAAGCATCATTTAGTTTTCATCATTTATAATTAATTAATGTTGATTAGTTGAATAAAAAATGAATATAATAGTCATAATGTTGTAATTCTAACTAAGTTGTGTTAAGTAACATGTATTTATGCATTTGGTTTATGACATTAATGACATCTCTAAATATTATGATGACATTAATACACTATGTAGGAATAGTCCACATGTGAAAATGGTCATGCACCAAGTGGTCCCTTACTAGAAGCACTAGCCTAGTATGAACAATTGGAGTAAAGTAGCCCCTTGACCTATCCAAATTCTATATGATGTGATAATTAGTTTGATAAAGGATTTTGCATTTATAAATAGAACTAGTTCCCCAATTAGGATTTTGCCTATAGTCCATTAGGCTTATCCCAAAAAGGCTTATGCTAATGAATCTACCAAAATCCTTCTCTCAAATGACCTAGACCCTTAAGTGAAACCTTACACCATGGCACAAATAGCCCAATGTAGGCCCTAATTCTTTCTATATTGTTCTTTAGGTGAACACATAAGTCTTGTGCCTTATGTGAATTGATTCCAACATAGTCGAGTGATAATTGTTGAGAAAAACTAGAATATACTATGTTTAAGCCTAATTATAATGATTCTAAAATTAACTTGGATAACCGAATGAGTGCCTAACTTGATATTTCACCCCATTTTATATAATATTTTAGTTCTCTTATAAGGACTCATGTTAAATTTTGATGCTACAATGGTGTAATATAATAAATATCTAAATCTCCCTCAAAAACATTGAGCATTGGATATAATAGGTAGAAGATATATTTATGTTGAAGCATCCAAACTATAAGGGACAAAAGTTAAAGAGGTAGGTTCAGAACAAACTATATGATGCTCTTTATGAGGTCTTCCTCTAAAAATTTCCCAAGAATGTGTACTAGGGGTTAATTTCTTATGAAACCCATAGAATATGATGTTGTGGAAAACATTATGAGTGAGTGAATAAGAAACTAGAGAAGTTTGATACCCTCGATGCCACTTGGACGAAAGCAATACACAAATGGTGGCAAGGAGCGCTAAACAATTACATGTTTGAATTCATTGTTTCAACATACTTCTACCTTAAGGAAGTAGAGTATTAGTTTTTTTCTAAACCTAGAGGCATGTTTATGAAATATTTTGGTGTAAAAATTAAGAAATTAATGGTGGATTATGGATTTGAGACTTTGGGAATGGAAGGCTAAAGTCAATTCACATATGAGCAGTGCAAAGGGGGAGAAGGGGATGTCTAGGTGAATTTCAATGGAAAGGGATGAGAAAATTGACACCTAAGAGCTCAATAGAAAGACTTAAAATAAGAAACAACATAGGCTGATGGAAGATCTAAAACCTTGAAGTGCTGAGATGACCTATAGTGAGTGGTAAGGGCATGGGAAAATATATCTTGAATTATAGTAGCAAGAGGAGAGAAAAAATGAAGTCATAGATCAAGTTCAATAATATATAGGTGTAGAATGCATTGGATTCCTAAACAATTTGGTGACTAAAGATGCATTAGATAAACCCACCCCCTTTGAACCTAAAGCACAAGATCATGCATTAAATCCTCCATGTGAAGAAAGAACAAGAGTGATAAATGACCCTATTATCAACATAAACTTTGGACATTTGGTTAATTTGGAGTATAATTTTGTGATTAAACATGTTATTCCCTACCAAAATTTAATCAAAGATACTTATAAACCATTGGGTGCTAGATCACCAAGATAGATTGTAAGCACAAGCATAATAGCTCAAACAATGTTAGCTATGTAGAGTGGGAAATAGCCTATAGGAAGTGGTTTTGCACAATAAGTGAGTAGTATTATACCTTAAACATCAACAATGCCAACAATAACCATAGGGATAGCTCCTAACCTAGTGGCTAGAGGCATTAGAGGGATATCACCTAGATATATGCCAAGGGGACAAGCACCCTAGAAGCCAACTACCCCCCTAAAACAAATATTTTATTAAATTACCATGCACTTGATAGAGTATTACAATGTGGAAAAATTTATAGAGCATGTGCTACATTGTGAATTATAGTGGTGCACTTAGGAAATAACCTAGTAAAATTACAAGACAACCTAATCCATGACTACTTAGCTTGATCGTTCTCATTCATAGTAAGAAGTTTGACCCTAACTAGGCTATGATATATTATGACATCCTAAAGGAGGTATTCCTTAAGGAATTCAACATTCCAAAATTTGAATATCGTAGCATCATTTTGCTTAAGGAGATTACCCAAAGGATCTCAAAAAGTGTGTTCTTGTATTATGTTAGGTTCAAAAATCTTCTTTAGAAGATCCCTTATGACAACCACCCCTCCCAACATGCACAATGGTATTTTGAAGGGTTTCTAGTTCCATTAAAAAAAGTGTTATCCATGAAGACATTCATACATCCTAGTGAACTGCTTAAATCCATGTTTAGAGATGATATAGTCAAAAGTGTTGATACTAGGATAAATCAATTAGTATAGGTGTAGATTGTATCTGTGGCCTCCTAACTCTAAAATCTTACCACTAGTTTATCATAGGATGCTCAAAGTGGGTTATGGTACACCGATTGTGAACTAAAAGTCTATAATAGGAATAACTACCCTAGAAGGAATGTGTGCACACTACTTCTAAGTTATGATGTCTATCAAGAGGTGCATGATGCTCATAACTAACCTTTATTATAATGTACCAGTTAGGTTAACACAACTATATATTGTATATTTTGTAATTCCTACACTAATACCACAATTAACTACCAAGTTATTGATGAGATGAATGAGACTATAGAGAGGGGTACAAGGCAAGCCACTAGAATAGTTAGAAGACAAGATAAAAAAGGGAATGAAGACTATGTCTACTAGAATATAGTCTATGGGATGAAATGAGGCTTGAGAGGGTTAGGTGGAGGACATGGTGGTAGAAGGTTCCAACTCCACTCATGTTACAAGTGTGGTTCTACAAAACACTATCAGCATGACTAACCTACACATCTAACATGTGGGTATTGTCAAAGAACCCATAAGGTTAAGAAATACAAATACTTGTACAAGAAATTGACCCAAGGTAGGCATGATGTAAAAAGGGGCACATGAATGATCAAACATAATATGAAAGTGGAGAAGTGGACTCTGAAGGTATAATTGACCCATGTAAAGATAGTCAAGTTATAGGTAATTAACAAATACTTGTACAAGAAATTGACCCAAGGTAGGCATGATGTAAACAAGGGCACATGAATGATCAAACATAAGATGAAAGTGGAGAAGTGGACTCTAAAGGTATAACTGACCCATGTAAAGATAGTCAAGGCGTAGGTAATTACTCGTAATGGATTGACAACTTAGCCACCAGTTATGCCAAAACCAAAATTATGCCTAGAATATGGAAAATAAAGTCATACTAATCACATCATGCAATCTAAACTTAAATCTATGCCTTATCTAGACCCTACATGTGATAAATGTATATTTTAGTATGCTATGAGTGTTATCCATAACATACAAAGAGAGCTCCAACTGATGTGAGTCCTAAAAGCATAAGTTTTCACCTCCTGTAATAAGAAATATATCTAAGAGGCTAAGGTACATGAGCTAACAAAGATCCCATGCCTCATAAAGATAGAATGAATGCTACCCATATTGATTAACTTACTCTTAGAGCATGCAGGGTGAAAGATAATTAAATTTGGTATGGCACACATAAAAAAGGCATGAGAAGTGAGGCATACATATAATGTGGTGTAAAATAAATAACTCCTTATGAATTCCACCATTTATGGATGGTATGTATTTGAGATCATTATAGACATAGGCATTAAGGTCAATATATTGACCAAGAATGCATGGGATAAAATGGGTAGGCCAAATTTAAGGCCTTCTCATCATGCGATTTTTATGGCCAACAAAACATGAGCACAACCAATCATAATTCTAAAGAGTGTCATTGTAGATATCATGTGCATTGAGTTCTTCACTAATTTTGAGTTAATTGAACTGGTAGAATAAGATAATTATCCAGTGATCTTGGGAAGGCCATGATGTTATATAAACAATGTAGGAATGTACTTCAAAAAACACTACATGACCTTTTAAAATGGGAAGGATAGGGTAGTTATCCCCATCTCAAGTGACCAAGGACCATCCTATGTATAGGGTTCTAATCTTAAGTATGAGATCAACCATATATATAACATCGTGGCACAATGCAATGAGAATATCAACCCTAATGATCAAGGAGTGATTTCTTGGGAAGATGAATAATCAACCTCAGACACCACCAAGGTTGAATATGATCGATGGGTTGAGGAATATTATGAGACCATTGGTTGAAGGTGTTACTTAGAGTGAGAAAAGGAACCAAAACTAATGATGACATGCTAGGTCTAGATTGATCACTCTCCTAAGAAGTGGGTATCTTGTGCCAAGAAGGAAAATAGAGTGTTTCACCTAAGTAAAGGTAAACTTGTAGCGCTCTCAAGATATGAGGGGTGAAATCTAGTGGAATATTAAGTTGAAGACCTCGAATCATGTATCCCTAAATAAGTAGATATGATGGGTGCAATGGTATTATACATTACAAAGCACTATCACTTATTGGTGGGTAGTGTAAAGGCTTAAATTTCTAGCTTGACAAGATGTAAAATAAGCCATCTACACTAGATTTATGAAAAGCAAAGAGGACCTGAACATCCTTGCTTAATTTGATGATTCTAACCTTGTAGCACATGTGCACTTGTGTACAGAAACATGGACTATCTATAATGAGAATGTGCCTAGAAACATATGGGTGCATGATTTTTATAGGACCTTAAAGACATGGGTGTGATCATGGTATGTTATCAATAGGACATGCCATGAGATAAAAAATTGGAATTTCCTTAAGGAGAGTTCATGCATACCTTCTCCATTTCCTTGTAGAACCTAAAATTGATCAAGCCACTACAAATAATTCAAAGGGTAGTGTTTTAGGACACTGTAATCTTGAAGGAATGCCTAAAAGACATGTTTAAGGAAAAGGGGTTGCACTCTAATAATTATTTAAATAGAAATATCTCAATAGTAACTCAAGTGATGAGGATGATGAGTGTTATAAGGTGTATAATTGGATAAACCCTATAGGCAAAAGGAAGCTTGTGCACCAAGTGGAGGATACCACCCTCAATGAAGAAGACCCTACTCATATTTGCATAGAAATAACTGAGGGATGTAGGCAAGTTAAGGACTCACATCAAGAGAGAAATGAACTCTATTGTGTGTTACTCAAAACTACCAAGGTATAAATCATCTTATAATGGGAAGAAAATATGGCTACTCTAGGTGCATATTGGTATGATGCAAAGTTGGAGAAAATTATGGATCTCTTGAAGGAGTTCCAAGACTCATTCCCTCAAAATTATTGATATATGAAAGGCACCCACCCATCCCTTGATAAAATGAGTATAAATTTAGTCAATGGTGAAAGACCTATCAAGAAGATCCCTTAAAAACTGAACCCCAATCTCCACCCCAAGGTAAAAATGGAGACTGATGGTATTCTATCCATAAGCATCATCTACCTTGTGCAAGAATCTAAATGGGTGAGCCACATGGTTATTAGAATTAAGAAGGAGGGGAAAATTTATATTTTCATTGATTATAAACTATTAAATGTTGCCTAAAACACTGACCCCTTCCCAACTCCATTCATTGATAAAGTCTTGGATGGCATCATAGGATATGAAATATAAACTTTCACTAATATGTTGTTATGATACCATTAAGTCTAGATTGAAGAGGAGGACAAGCCTAAAATTAAATTTGTGATAGAATTTGGTTATTTCATATATAAAATAATGCCCTTTAGACTCAATAATATATCACCATGTTCTCTTGAATAGTGATCACCACATTTAAAGACTTCATTCATAAGTTTTCCCAATTGTATTTAGATGACTAGATTGTGTATGGGAAGTGAAGGGCCATAATGATAACTTGCATCTCATGTTTGAGAGGTACATATAGTTACATAAATCCCTAAAACTTAATAAGTGCATATTCATTACACCATTTGGCATTTACTCAAGAACATCATATATAAAGATGGTCTACTTATTGATCCTGTGAATATTACAATTATCCTATAGCTCCATACCCCTTCAACTCAGAAAAACATTCGTGACTTTATAGGCCATTATGGATATTATATAAAATTCATAAAGAGATATGAAAAAAAATTATAACCCCTAGAGGAGATCTTGTGCAAGGATGGACAATTTTATTGGGGTAAAGTGCATGAAGATGCCTTTGAAACTCTAAATATTAAATTAGCTATCATGCCAATACTACAATTTCCTAAATGTATGAATCCATTCCACATCTATGTCAATGCATCTAGATCTAAAATTGGTACCCTTCTAATGCAACCTAATGAAGTTAAAATGGTTCATCCCATCTCTTTTTCAAACAATAAACTAACCCAATTATTGTATAACTATACAACAACTAAGCACAAGGCACTTGCCATGGTGTATGCCTTGCATAAATTTAGGCAATACTTGTTCGAAACACCATTATTTTTATTCACTTATCACAAGTCACTTAAGTAACCTACGAGTAAGACCATTATTCATGGGCATATTTTTAGATAGTTTTATTTCAAAAATTTTAGTTATCAATTTTAGTGAATCCTAGAAAATAAAACTCAGGCCTAGACAATTTATCCATATGGACTTTGGTGATGTGGTAATTCCTATTGAGGATGAAATGATGGATGCACAACTCTATAGGCCCCAACACATCCATAAGGACTTGGTGGAGATCTCCACATCATAGACATCTAGGTCTTTTCCCCGAACTATGATAACTAAAGAGAAGTAACTTGTACTTCATGTTTACCCCTTTTAGCTCATTAGTAAGGAACTATAAAAACTAAGCCAAGATGAGTTATTGTGCCAATGTGTCCTTTAAAATTAATGGGACTCAATATTAAAAGAGGTTCACCAAGGTATATAAGGAGGCCATTTTGCTATAGAAGTTATAATGCATAAGGTGTTGTAATTAGGCTTGTCATGGCTAAGTATGTTCCAATATGCAAAAGATTGTGCTAAGACATGTGACATGTGCTAGTGCATAAGAATACCAAACCACTAGATGAGATTCCTCTCACTTCCATTCTTTCCAAGTCACCATTTGAAAAATGAGCCACTGACTCTGTTGGGCGAATTACCCATACTACAAGGTGCAATGGTGTATCATAGATTTTGGCAACCATAAATTACATTACAAAGTGGTTCAAGGCCATACAAACCAAAACTTACACTAAAACTACCACAACAAGGATCATATGAGAGAACATTATTAGTCACCATGGGTGCCCACTTAGTCTAAATAGTGATATATGTGCACACTTCATCAATGAGACCATGTAAATCATTTTGCTATAATATATGGTGGTGCACCATAAGATAAATACTTATCATTCCCAAATAGATGTCATAGTTGAGGCATTCAATAAGATATTGGGAATTTTCTTACAAAGATTGTTGATGTAGTTCATAAGGATTAGGATGATCATGTTTGAGTAGTATTATGGGCCTATCACATGACGTATAAATGAATGAGTAAGGATACACCATGCCAACTATTTTTTGGCATAAAGGACATTTACTAATGGTGTTTATAGTTCCCTCATTGCACATTACATGTATAAGTCATTTGGATGACCAAGATTCATTGAGCACATAGATGGTAGACTTAGAATGCTTACACAACACATGTGCCCAATAAAAATGGAACCAATAGATAGAGAATGCATGTTATAAGTTATAGCATGACAAGCATATAAAGTGAAAGGTACTTACTTAAAAACATTGGTCTTTCTCTATGACTCCATGTACTTAAATCACCTTGAAAAGTTATAGAGTAAGTGGATGGGTCCTTATGTCATCCAAAACATATTGGATACTGGTGCATGTAACTTTTGCATATTGATAAGTGAAACACACCCTAAGCATTTTAATGGAAACCAATTGAAGACTTATAGACAATAGGATGGCACTTACATCATCAGAGATTAACTTCTTGATCATAAGTTGGTTGTGTTGTGCTAACTAAAATTAAATTTGGTGTAAGCCAAATGTTTCCTTATGATTTTTGTTGGTTTTTTATGTTATGTATCTAGTGAGTCACTTTAAATCCCATAATAGAAAACTTATGGTGCTACCACATATAAATCCAATTGGGTGAGTCAGACACAAGTTCTTTCTAAGCACCTAAGCCTAGACACCTAAGTTTTTAGGCATGTAGATGTTAGTGTGAAGGAGATGAAATTGAAGTGCACAAGGTGTTAAGTACACAAGAAACTTAGATAATGAATTGTTTGAAGACCAATGCAAGAATTTGTATGGGGTAGCACAGTCTAAGGTTAGAAACTGAAGTACAATAAATCAACCAAAGGATAGGAAGAGGGATGTAACTAAGTTGGATCAATCATGGATATGTGAATCACCATGCCCAATTTACCATCAGAAGGGCAAAGGTCATGCTAAGGTGAGTAAAGTGTAAGAATAATATCATCAAGATAAGTTATCATCTACCTAATGTTAGGTGGGAAGTGACCATTTAAATCACTAGTCACTTCACCAAAAATTGCATTAAGATATATTAATGTGGTGATGGTGGAGTCACAAATATCCACAATAAATTAAAATGTGGTAGTGTATTTTTGTGCATTTAGCAATTTTATATAAATCCATGTATTGCCATGTCATTACTAACCAAACATTAATGGGGTAATTGACGTTTAAGGTATAAAGACTAAGATGATGCACTAGAATAGGTTACAAACCTTAAGAAAATTTGAAACCAAAATATAGATCATAACTATATTTTAACCAAAGCCAAAGTAAGAAAATGCTACCATAGAGAAACCTAAGCACCCACAACCACCAAACAAGAATGGTTACAAAGAGAAAGAAATTATGTTTCATATGATATTGTAAATATGATTTATGGAGAGAGAGTTGTGGGAGAAATAGTGGAATAAATATTTAGTGATGTTAAATCCACCATTAATGGTGAATGCATCTTAAGAGATAACGTCACGATCATAGACCCATGGACCGTGAACAAGAATGAAAAAACATTACATGCTTCAACAAGATCAATAGACCATACTTAAACATTAGATAGTTTAGAATGGGAAATAAATGTTTAAGTTTTGGTCAACCATAGGCATAAAAGTATGCCAACAAGGCATGGATGGTAGAAGATACAACTGTTGTACATAAGAAGGTATATTCAGTTGAAAGAGTTAGCATCACTGAGGTTGACCCTGAGGCGCTCACCAAGTTGTCATATAGATAAATGTAGTTTCTCTTTGAAGTCATAATGGTGGAAACTTGGGTATTATTCATGCACACATATAGGTTGAAAGAATACAACCATCACATCCCAAAAAATGTGCAAGATCTCAACCAAGACTATGTGGTTGACATAGGAGTAGAGATAGAGGTAGGCATCGTACTATTTGATGTCTCCATGCGAGATAAGCTTGTAACCACTAACATAGCCTAACTATTTGAGTTTCCATGTTTTGTTAATTCAAATGAATTTTTATAATTCCTCCTCTTTGATTTTTGTGGAGATCACTTCTACTTCATAGGGAGGTTTATGTAGATATTATAGTGCCTCATCTACATAATCACTGGTTCCCAAGCTCAGCTATAGTCATCTACCTAATAATGGAGGATGATACAAAATTAGAGAGGGTTGTACAACTCCTTGGATATTATAAGGTAGGGTTCACCTTCATGATCAAAGACACAAAGGACCCTATCATAAGGGAAGTAACATGCCTCATGAGTTTTAAAACTTTCCCTAATGGAATATGGATGAACATTAGAAAGATATACTTATGCATTGTCCACCATATGATGCAAGGGGTAGAGTTTAACATTGCTAAAGAGATGGTGCATAATGTGATGGAATGTCATAAGGCATGAGAGAGATTTAGGTGGGGGTTGATATTTATATTAATAGTGATGGAGGATATTGACATGCCTGATGGTGATGAAGACATTATTTGGATCTTCCTAGCATAAAAGTACTCCCCAAAATTAAAGTATCAAGACTTCACCTGCATATCATCCTATAAAAAATATAAAACATGACTACTATGGTGGTGTACCTATTACATTGAGGCATTTGGGATATAATGGCACATCCCATAGGATATCCCCCAGCACATGTTTGGCATGGTGGTCTTTATCATCATGCAACTATGTGTAGTGCACTTGGTGATCATAGATGGTAACCTATCTAGATAACTCAAAATCCCTGACAATTTTTTTTTAAAATATTTCATGGAGGTGGTAAGAAGGATTCATAATACATAACAACTAGATATCCTAGTGAAGGTTGTGGATCTCAAAAGGAGTAGGTTGAAGCACTAGTATGTGTGCCTAGGAGAGAAAGCCATAAAGGATGAGGAGGATGACACTGACCACATAGACCTCCATCCCCTCTAGAGGGAAGTCATAAATGGGTGCATTTTCATGTTTTAATAGAGATGAATCCATTTAAGAAGAGTAACAACCATAGAAAATATGATAATCACCCCTTCAAATTGATGATGATGGGAAGCCTATGCTAGTAGTGTAGCAGAAGTCTCTCGAAAAATTTAGAGGGAGACACTTGAATAAATTCCAGACTGCATCTAGTTGAGGGTTGCCTCTAGTGAGGAAGCAACTCCTTGATATCCAAATAAGAAACAAATGAAATATTATCCAAAGATTTCTTCCTCTAGTAAGAAACATAAAAATAAGTCCAAGGGACCCTTTACGCTCCCTATGATAACCCTATAAAAAATGGAGGAGAAAGAGGCCCACATGCGAGGATGATACAAAGGAAGAGGTAGAATAAGAAGGTATAAAAATTTACATTATGAAAGAAGAAGAAGTGGGAGAGAAAACCAAATTTGAGGATGTTTAGAAGGCCCTCCAAGGTAGCACTACCATCATACTTGATGAAGTAAAGAAGAAAACCAACACCCCATCCTAAGATCCCTCCACATAGCCTCCACAAATTGATAAGGAAAAGAGAAGGATGTGGAAGAAAATGGGAAACAACAAAGAAGAAATAGAGATGGTGATAGCACTGGATAAGAGGAGTAATGATCTAAAGGAAACTAGCATGACTCAAATATATATCAAGAAGATTAAGGCTGAAGAGAAGGTTGAGAAAGAGAAGGCCAAAAGAGAGAGGAAGAAAAATAAGGTTCCCATAAGTGTAGGACCATCCATTGATAAAACCAAGAAGGCACATCATACCCCCACCATAAATGTAGAGTAAGATGCATAATAGGTGTGCCCAAGTAATGAAGGGGCACTTGAAGAAAAGGAAGGTGATATTGTTACTTTAGAAAAGAAACAAAAGATTAGAGAGGAACCCTAGTAAGAATAAGAACAAAGCAAAGATATCACTAAGGGAATACACCTAGAGGTTAGAAATGGGAAACACTAGGAAGAAGAAGAATAAAAAGTGGAAAAGTATAAGGAAGAAACCCTCATAGAACTAGAAGAATATTCCTCAAAGGAAAATGCCAAAGAAAGTGGTGGCACTAGTGAGGAGGACAAAGAGAAAATAGAGCTAGCCATTGCCAAGGAAGAAGCACAAAGTTGAGGTTGTTAGAGGTATAATCACTAACAAGGGGGGTGAATCAGTGATCCCATATAATAAAACTTAAATTTAGATATTTCTTAACACTTAATTAGTTACCACAAGCATTCATTAAGCATACACAACATTCACATCAATGAGTAAGAGAGATAATACAAGATCAATCACATAACACATGACATATATGAGAAACCATATTAGGGGATAAAAACCACTTAAACCTAAAATTTCACTACTATCCTATAATAACAAGATCCAATTTATACCAGCTACAACTAATTAAGGAACTATAATCCCTATTTAGTGAGACTATAATCCCATAAGGTGCTACCACGCCTATGTAGCTAAGATTCAACAACAACTAGACCTTTTATCAAGTTTTACCTTATAAGGAGGATAAAACCACATTATATTATGAGATAACAAAATAAAACCTATGAACACATCCACTTATGTACTCATGTCTTCAACACCTGATGATGGACCTCTGCTTATCATTCTTCTCCTTCACTCACACTCAATCTGCAAGAGCATTATTCTGCTAGAACAATTATGATCAACAAGTCATATAAGCATTAATAAATATATTTTTATCTTCAACACATTCTTATGGAACTCTACTCATCCTTCACTCCATAAAACACACATAATCCTCTCTCCCATCACTCCTTAGTCTCACATAAAAATATAAAACCCATCATTTTTTGTGCCACTATTTATAGCAAAATCTTGATAATCACTACCTCGATCATCCATTAGGAATTAATTATCCCTTAATTCATCTCTCACATGAATACATGACTCAATACAATCTTCATAGGTTTGTTATATCATCTATGGGTCACCCTTAAATAACTACACCTTTGAATAAAGTCATTATAGCCCTTATTGGTCTTATGTGAGCCCATTAACTCCTTTATCACTCTCTCAAGCAATAAAATAGCACATGGCCACTTTAAAATAGATGGGTCCACTCCTTATGTCCCCTTATACATCCTAAAATGATTACAATCAACTTATCTCACCTCTTTGTATGCTCAAACAACTCAAACATTGACCTTGTTCACATAGTTAGCATGATTGAACTCATAATCAACTTGTTAAGAATTGTTCATACTCAAGATAGATTGATCACACCTCCAAAATCCACATAGAGCATCCTCATAGATTCTACAACACTCAAAAATATATAATAAAATAGGATACATCAAAATAACATCAATACAAGATCAAATATCCTTATTGGGTCACTTATAGAACAAGCATGAACACACAGTCAACTTTTTAGGAAAATTATCTTTTATTGTACTCACTTCAAGATCTTCAAATCATTTTTATTAGATGTATCATGGCATCCAATTCATATTTTTTTTAATAGCACCAAAAAAATTGACCTTTATCGAAAGATATGGATGAAATATAAAGCTCTAGTTTTTCTTTTATTAAATTCAAATATTTGAATTCAAATGGTCATAATTAACCTTCCAAAACAATTATTTAATCTCATGAACTTTATACTCAGATAAAATATGCACTATTCATATTTTTCAAGCTTTAATACATAGTCCACCAAAGCCAAACATTAAATTTTTGTCACTTTGACCTCATCTTGTGAAATCTAGGAACTTTGACTCAATGCACTCTATCGATCTCTATGGGTTAATTAGGACTTTAATGATCAATGCTCACCATTCACTCAATTATATGAATGTTTGTTTACCATCTGGATCATTATCCTATAACTTTGCTTAGTCATTAAATATCATGTACCTATCCTCATCTCACTACCTCCTAAAATCTTAGATCCACACACAACATTGATCTTGATTGAGATTTAACACTTTCAAAAATAACTAAGTATGGGGACCTTATCAGTATGCTTGAGTAGCCATTTTTATCCTTAATAACTTCTTCTATGCTTTGACGTAGGATCTCAAATTTGGACCAAAAATTCTCCTGACATAGTAGAATCCAACCATTTGACACACTATTATTATAACCTTTACACATGAAAGATATGATGCCACTAAGATTCCTTTTTAAAATCTTATATCACCAAGACAACCATGTCAAATCTTGCTTGGGAGGCCAACTTTGAACAAGCATAACTTTTGTCATGATTCAATGGATGATCTCACATTTTACACAAATAAACTAGGTTCAAAACTAGAAAACCATATAATCATTTTATCTTGACAAAATAAAACATGAAATATATAACACCAACAAAATTCTCACTTGGATCTTTCTACCACACTGCATAATTGGCTAAGGGAAAACATAGTCAAACTACGTGGGAGCCCAAATTTGCATATGCATATATCTTGACATGTTAATCACATGATCTAGAAATTAGTGAAAATAAAATAGGTAAAAAAATTAATAAACCCATATGATCATTTTGTCCTCACACTTCCACGTGTGTGAATGCTAACCTCATCAACATGGTTACTTGGCTCTATGTGGCTACTTTGCAAATTTGGCTAAGTATGAAAAAATAATGAATTCTATTTTAGAAGCCAAATTTTCACCCTCATATATTTAACCACACTTTTATTCATGACTTGAGATTATTCATATAAAAATTAGGGACTAATTTTATCACAACCACATGACCAGTTCCCCTTGATTCATTCCCATGTGGTAATGGTGTTGTCATCAATCTGCCTACTATGGTTTTCTACCACTGAACCCAAAGTGTCTAGATGAAAAATATGATCAACTAGATGAAATCCACTTATGCACACAAGATCTCAAAGCATGTATCAAATATTATAGGATCCCTTAAACATTATTAAATCACCATACTCATCCTTGATCACTTCTTATTAGTCAAACATTGAAGATCAACCAAGCATACTATAAGTAAATAAGAAAAAAACATATTGCACACTTTGTCATTATCACATAGACTATTAAGGCTCCTCATCCACTCAACATGACACCACCATGACATCATCATGACAAATATCCATTAATCTCTCCCTTTGTTATTGATGTTAACACCCATCAATACATCAATATATATCTCACCTTCTTTCTCTTCAAAGCACTCCTATAATAGGAACTTTCTGCCTAACATGAACTTTATCCCCCTTTGACGCAATGAAAAAATGGGAGCCAATTGATATTTAGGACATAAAAATAATATTAAAATGGGAAATTACCATCTTAAAATTATGATACAAACTCCCCCTTACCTCAAGCCTCTTTCAACATGTCTTAACAACCTCCTCTTGCTCCATGCCAACACTCTCTTCAATCAAGCACTGCAACCAATGAAGAAAGAACACAAAAAATAATTGAAATATGATATAACTTAATGATAAACATTTTAGAGGGGATCCTAATATTTATATGCAATTTCACCACTTGTGTATCCTCAGATCTCCACACACCATAAAGAACCATCATGTAGGGTTACTGTCCTTCTTTCTCAAGACCCTTCCATGAACACCAACTCTACATCTATACTATAAAAAATAGGAAACTTACATTGAAACAACCTGAGAACATACCTTTTGATACTCATCCCTTGATCTTTAGGATAAATTGAGAAAAAATCACTCTTCTTCAAACTAGGCCCGTCTAGCCTCCTTGTAACCCTACCTAAAACTTGTAAAGCTCACAATTTTTAGTAGATACATCTTCAAGACATAAAAATCCATATCTAATGAAATATCATATGCCCCCTCAATCACACCAAAATTAATCAATAGGATCATCCTTTTTAATATACTTCCTTCACAAACCTACTAGCCAATTAGCCCTCCATATTGATAAAAAGTTGAAAATTTTGAGAACCACAAACTTTCAATTTTCTATGAAGATTTATTTTACCACCCATTTATAACATTAAAAAAATTAATAATCCTTAGACCTCAAATAATAAATCAAGCCACTTTTATAGTATATCCCAAAACCCTATAAAATCAAAAACAAGTAGGGTCAACAAACCTTCTTCTAGTCAATACACACCTATAAAACTACTTACACACCTATAGACACCCATCACACATTTATGGACCAATATTTTAGATTCAATACCTTTAATAACCCATACATCCTATAACCCATTTTAGGCTTGCTTGCCCTTAAGCCAAAAATTGAGATCACTTTAATTTTCACTACATACCTTCAGACATTAAAAACACCTAGATCAAAACACAAAGAAATACATAGACATTTCTAAGCACCAAACACTTCTTGACATTTGCATCAATCTCAATAAGCCACCTAGAACCACTAAATATAATTTTGTACTATAGGTCCTTCACAAACCTCTAAAATAGGTTCATGAACTTATTGTTCCCCCTTAAGTAAAGACCTTATCTAATTTACATTATCATCTTGAGCACACAAACTTGATTCTCCAATAAAAGGAGTCTCTTAAGAAGCATAGATAGAGACTTGTTATATACCTTAATTCTCTAAAACAAAAACAACTCTCATCTTCCATCTCCTCCTTACTCATATAATATTTGTAGTTTTTCTTCTTCTTTAGCTTAGGATAAAAAACTTCCTCATACACTAAAACATTCTCCTTTTATTCTATGATTGAATTGACAATATATGGAGACAACATAAATTCATTACATATTATTTCATCTAAAGAATATTCATTACATCTGAGAACCTCATCATTAGGTATAGACAATTGATGTTCTTTACATGATATATGCTAAGCAATAGCAGGATGTTCACTTGGATCCATACATACCTTAAGATTGGCCCTAGTCAGTACCTTAGACTTTTCTTTGATCTTGATCTCTTCATTCTCAACACAATAAGAAAATGAGACCTCTTAGTACTCTTCAAATACTAAATCATTCTCCACCATATTAAACAAATTACTTGGACCTAAATTCTCATCATGACTCACACTTTTCACCTCTGGCTTCCATGTGTTGACATGCCTTCTTTCTTGAACTCTAGGATCCTAATTAAATCTAATCTATCTCATAGGCTTTTTCTTGTAGAACCTAGTAATGTGACCTCTCTATTCAAAATTATAGCACACCATACCTTTTGAGAGAAACTTATTTGGCCTTACCTTATTTAGACAAAAACTTGTAGTGTGATTTATGTTATGATAAACAAAACAACCTCCCATTTTTGAAGAGGGCTCACCTTGTCTAATCTTATGTGGATAATGGTTTATAAGGTGTTCCACATAAGACAATTAAAACACATAATTTTTTTAAGATATTTTGACTGAAGAACCCTATCATAGTCCCATGCAAATTCATTTCTAACAGGTCTCTTACACTCTTTATCCCTATGACCAAATCGATTACATGTATAACATTAACCATTGAATCTTACATACCTCATGGCATTTGGTTGTTTGATATGATTTGTCTTTACTCTATCATCACCTTCATTATTTGTATGATGATTTGTCTTCAAAGTATGATTGTCTTGGTTCACATTAGTCTTCATCTTACCTTGAGTTATAGTCTTTTGTTCTTCTTCATATCCAAGACTAGTTATATCACTAGCATAATTTTGACCATTTAGAATATTATCTAGATCAATTGAGCTCTTTCTTTCCAAATCTCAAAAATGTCTTCACCTTACTAGCTATCTTTTCTATCTTAGATTTGAAAGATTCATTTTCAGAAACATACCTTGAATATCCATCTTCTTTAGCTTTTAGGCTTGTAGACAAAATTTCCAATTGACAACTGAGATGTTTTATCATATCTTCATGATCTTTAGCATCTTCATTCAATATTACATCATACACACTTAATTTATCTTCATATTCTTTGAGATTATATTTCATCTTCTAATTGATCTTCTTTTCAATCTTCAATTCTTCAACAACATTCATCAAAATAGTATCACAATCCACATGATCATCATCATCTGAATCACTCCAAGTAGACTCCTAGTGTGAACAACTTCCTCAACCATGATTAGGTGTTCATCTTCAGTAGGACAATCATCCTCATAATCATATTCTAAGTCATTATCCTCACTCTCATTTGATGAGATGCAATCTTCTTTGGTGTAAGGACTTCTTGTTCTTGAAGGATCTATTCTTGTTGTTATACTTTCTATATCCTTTTTTCTTGTGTGTCTTCTTATATTCATCTTGTACTTCATCATGATCTTCATCATATATCTTTTCATGATTATGAGGGAAATTATGATAAATATTTTCTATCTCTCCATAGTTAAAACATTTGAAGGATAGTTTACCCTTACACTTTCCTAAGCTAATACTCAATCTCATAGTAATAAAAGCAATCAATTCATAATCATCAATGTCAGATATGTTATCCTCTTTGGATTTCTTAACTTGGAACTTATTCTTACACTTCATCTCTATCTTTAATATAACTTCTTTCTTTTATGGTATTTCATCATTCTTCCTCATCTCATAGGTAGTAGGGTACGATGCAATTGATCCATCTTCAACTGAGTAAGGTCATGACTCTCTTCTATAGCATATACTTTTCAATCAAAATAAGGGGATAGATACCTTAATACATTTTAAACAATTGTAGTCTACTTGAAATTCTCTCTAAGACCTATGATGATATTTACAATCTCATCAACTCTTTGTAGAAAGGATGCCACCATATCTTCTTCATTCATCTTCAGACTTTCAAATTGCCTTCTATGAGTCTGCAGCTTCTCAAGCTTAACCTTTGAATCTCCTTGAAAACTATTCTTCAATTTATCCCATATTTTCTTGGTAGATCTGAAATTAATTAATTTTGTGAACTTAATTTCTGTAAGACCACAAGTGATGGCATTAATTGCCTTAGAGTTTTTCTTAAATAGCTTTTTTTCTACAAAACTAGATGGATGAATAACAAGAGCAACATAACCATCCATTTTCATACATCAAACCCTAAGCACATAATTTAGGTAATCATCTTATAAATTCAAAATTAATAATTAGATCCATTTAACATTGGTGCTTTCTTAGTAGAGAAACCATCTTGCACATTTTGACTAGCTATTTTACCTTGGATCACATTCAAGTTGCCAATCCTTTACTAAAGGACCTCACTTTGATAACAATTTTTAGAGGTATAATCACTATGAGGGGGGGTGAATCAATGAGCCCAAATAATCTTACTTAAATTTTGATATTTTTAAACACTTAATTAGTTACCACAAGCATTCATGAATTATACACAACATTCACATCAATGAGAAAGAGAGACAATACAAGATCAATCACATAACACATGACATACATGAAACTATCTTGGGAGATAAAACTAATTGAAACCTATAATTGGAAATCTATCCTATAATTAAAATATCCAATTTAGATCCATTACTATTAATCAAGTAACTAAATCCTTATTTAGTGAGACTCCAATCCCATAAGGTGCAATTACACCTATCCAGCTAAGCTTAATTAACAACTAGACATTTTATAAAGTTTTAACTTACAAAGAGGATACAAACACCTTAAATTCTAAGCTTACACAATAAACTTGTGGACACATCCACCTATGCATTGATGTCTTTAACACCTAATGATGGACCTCTGCTTATCACTCTTATTCTTCACTCACACTCAATCCATAAGAGCACTATTCTACCAATAGAGTTATGACTAAAAAGTCATACAACAATTCCTTAATTTGTTATTATCTTCAACAAATCCTCAAGTAAATTTAGCCCTATTTCATTCAAAAAAATACATCCTCTCTCTAATTTATCCTTAATATCACATACAAAATCTAGAACCCCTCATTTTTTGTTCCACTATCTATAGAGAAATTTTGATAATCACTATCTTGGATGGCCATTAGGCATGTCTTATCCCTTAATTCATCTCTCAAATGAAGACACAACTAAATGTAATATCCTTAGGTTGGGTATAACATCTATGGGTCACTCTTAAGGAACTACACCTTTTAATAAGGCCCTTGTAGCCTTTATAGGTCTTGTGTGAACCCATTCACTACTTTATCACTCCCTCAAGAAAAAAAATAGTATAAGACAAATTTAAAATATATGGGTCCACTCCTTATGTCTCCTTCAATATCATAAAATGATCATAGTCAACTTAGCTAACCTTTGCATATGCTCAAAAAACTCAAACACTAACCTTGTACACATAGTGACCATGAACAAACACACATTCAACTTATTAAGTATTGTTCATAATAAATATATATTTATCACACCTCAAAAACCCACATAGATCATCATAATAGAGTCTACAATATTCCCCAATATCTAAGACAACATGAGACATGAAAACAACATCAATACAAGATTGAATATCCTCCTTGGGTCACTTTCAAGATAGGCATGAACACACGGTCAAATTCTAAGAAAAATATATTTGATTTTGCTCACTTATAAATATTTAAATAGGGTTCATTATATGCACCATAGATTCATATTCATCTTTGTTTTTGAAATCACTAGTAAATTTAACTTCTATAGAAAGATATTGATGAAATATAGAGCTCTAGTTTTTCCTATGTTAAATTCAAATATTTGAATTTAAATGATCAAAATTAACCTTCAAACACAATTATTTAATATCATGAACTCACTACTCAGATCAAATATGCATCATTGATCTTGTCTAAGCTTTAATTCATAGTCTACCAAAGACAAACATTAAACCTCTATCACTTTGACCTTATCTCATGTAATATAGGAACTTTAAGTCAACACACTTTGTCAATCTCTATGGATTAATTAGGAATTTAATGATCAAATCTCACCATTTGATCAACTATATGAATGCCCACTCTTCATTGGATCATTATCCTATACTTTTTATTAGTCTTTAAACATGTACCTATCATCATATAATTGCCTCCTAACATCTGGGATCTATGAAAATCATTGATCTTGGTCAAGATTTAACACTTTATAAAATTACAAAAGTGTGGGGACCTTATCAATATGCCCGAGTATCCATTTTCAATCCCTAATAACTTCTTCTACACTTTGATGCATGATCTCAAATTTGGACCAAATAATCACCTCACATAGAAGAATACAACTATTTAACACACTAATCCTAAAACCCTTATTCACGTGAGATATGATGCCATTAATATTCATTTTCAAAATCTTCTATCATAGAGCCAACCATGTCAAAACCTTCTTGGGAGGCCAATTTTGAACAAGCATAAATTTTGTCTCACTTTAGTGGATGATCTCAAATTTAGCTTAAATTAACTAAGTCTAAAGCTAAACAAACCCATATGATAATTTTTTATTGAATCATTCACAAATTAAAGATAAAACACCAACAAAATGCTCACTCAGCTCTTTCTACCATACTACAAAATTGACTATGGGAAAACATAGTCAAACTACTCGGGATCCCAACTTTGCATGTGTGTATCTCTTAACATACTACATTGTATGATCTATAAATTTATCACAAATAAACTATGTCAAAAACATAACAAACCCATATGATCTTTTTTCCTCACACTTCCATGTGTTTGAATGCTGACCTCATCAACATGCTTACTCAACTCTTTCTGGCCACTTTGAATATTTGTCTAAGTATGGGAAAATAGTGAATTCTATCTTAGAAGCCAACTTTTCACCCTCATATATTTAACCATGATTCTATGAATTATTTAATATCAAGTTCATAAAAATAATGGACTAATTTTATCACAACCATATTACCAATTCCTCTTGACTCATTCCCATATAGAAATAGTGATGTCATCAAACTACCTACTCAAATTTTCTACCACTAAACCTAAAGTATCTAGATGAAAGCTATGATTAAAAAGATGAAATAAACTTATGTAAATAATATCTCAAATCATATATCACTTATTATAGGATCCCTTACACATGATCAATTCACCATACTCATCCTTGAACAACTCTAATTAGTCAAACATTGAATATCAACCAAACATACTATAAGAAAATAAGAACAAGCATATTGTACACTTTGTCATTGTCACATAGACTATCAAGGATCTTCATCTACTTAACATGACATGTTTATGACACTACCATGACATCATCATGACAAATTTATAATAGAGGATCATAGAAAAAGTATAGAAGTGTTGGATAGAGGAGGATAATTATATGTTTGGATTCATGTCCCCTAAATCCACCATAGACAAGATGCACAAAAAACTTGCATTTGCATTTGATAACTACATGGATGATATTCACTTTTAGGTACCTTAGAATGCCATACTGGGAAAAGATGAACCTAAGGAGGGGAATGAATCCCTCCTTATAAACCCCTATGCCATGACCCTAGTCTAGTCTAGGAATAGGCCTATTTAGATGACCATGAAAGTCATATGCAAGAACATCATCATTTATAGCAGAGAAAAGAAATTGAATAAACTTTTTAAGGATGTTGAAGATGATGTGAAATATATGAAGTTCAAAAAATAGTAGTTATGTGAGTGCATGGAGATGGTTGAACCATCCCTTTTGGTTGGTATTGATACATTGAACCTCTCAGAGTTTGATAAGGTATGTGTTCTAGTGGAGTAGATGCTCCCAAGGATGAAATCAAAGTTGAAACAAGAAGAAGAAGAATACCCATGCACCATGTTACATAAGGAGTTATCTATCAATATTGAAGAGGAAGAGGACCTATTTGTATAACATAAATAAGGTGCAGATGTATTCAACACCATTTTCATGAACCTTTCCAACCAAACATTAATTATAGATGTGCACCTCAAGTAGTCGAAGGAGGAAAAGGAGAAGCTGATGATGAGGGTGTATTTTATGAATAGGTTAGATCATGCTTAGATCATGGGTAATGTCAATACACTAAGTACCTAGATAAAGGGCCAAAATTAGAACTTAGAAAAACTATTTATGCCTTACAAACTAAGGCTTGTGATCAAGGAACAATCCTAGATGGAGGAGTGACAAACGCTAAAGAAAAGCTAGAGGCCTTAAGAAAGGAATAAGATTAAAGTTATTTTCTCTCAATTAGTGTCAGATCCATAGAATTAGATATCACCACTAATTAATTCAATCTCACTATCAATGGATTTGAGGACTTTCATGTTTAGATAATGGAGAGTGCACTTGAGTTCTGCATGCCTATGTCTTTGGTAGCCTAGTATTAAGATGGACTAAATTTTTTGTATGGGGTAATGTTGGGTCACTAATTTATTAAGTATAAATCCATGTTATCATGATAGAAGTATTGGTGAAAGGAAATGACTTGGAATTATTTATATTTTGGTATCATGGTACTAGCTAGAGGAATCAATGCACATATTGTGGTTGTTAGGATGTAGTTAACTAGTGCCTGGATCTTCAGGGAATATTATATGAGTGGTGACATGTGATGACCATAACATGAAGGGATAAAGGTGATGGAGATGGAGATATGATAAAAAAAGGCTCCAAATTATCACTCATCATGCACTCTCCACCTTGCAAATGAAATTCTCCTATGTGATATAAGACCATCTCAAATCAGTGAGCAAGAGGACATGAATTAAAGGTAGTAAAACTCTAGAGAAATAAAACTAAACTAAAAATACTATCATTATTATTAGGAATAAAATGGATGCCTTTGATGCTCCAAATTATAGTTCCAAAACTCACCTATGAGCCTCTAATCCATTAGTATTTTAAATATTGAGCTTATGTTCTATTTATTTTAAGTGTTATGGAATCTATTCTTCATTTGAAATTTTATTAATGAAAAAGGTCATTACACATCATAAAATGTTCATCGTTTATACTTCCTTAATGTTCATTATTTGAATGAGAAATTAATATAATAGTCATGATGTTACAATTCCATATTAGTTATGTTGAGTAACGTGTATTCAATCTGTGTAATGAAATTACTTCAAGGATAAGTATAATAGTAAAAGTAAATCCAAATATGACTGAAATATATCCAAATATATGATAATAGATATGCCACTTCAAGGGGGAAACCTCCACAACCTTTAATAAGAGCAGAATCACAATATGATGCTAAAACATTACCCACTACCTCCTATATATAGTCTATTTAGGCCATGGTTACTCCATAGGCTGACCTACTAACCAAATGAATGCATAGAGAAATGTGAAATAGAATAAAAGAGGGATAAGTAAGCCAAAAGTCAGCTATTCCTATCATCATACATGTGATAGGTGAGGGCCATATCATTCCCTTCCCCTTCAAACCAATGTTTTCGTCAATGTTGAACAACTCTGGATGTTATTGCAGAATATCTTCACCTTCCCAAGTTGCATCTTCACTGCTTAGGTTCTTCCACTTGATTATATATTCCCTAATCTCTTTAGTTCTCAACCTCTTAGTACATGTTTGGAGGATCTTTTTTGGTTCTAAAATGACTCATCCTTCTTCATCTAGTTCTGGGAGTTCTATCTAGGCTCAAACTATCTATCTAATGACCTTCTTGAAAGATGAAACATGAAATACTAGGTTTATGCAAGATGAATGAGGTAACTTGATCTTATAAGCCACACTTCCAATGTTCTATAGAACTTGATAAGGGACATAATACTTAGGAGCAATTTTTTTGTCCTTTTTCTATTGCTTCAAGGACATCTGCTTATAAGGCTACAAATGTATAAATACCCAGTCACCCACCTCAAA
The DNA here is from genome assembly GCA_037957365.1 of Torreya grandis. Taxonomy (NCBI): domain Eukaryota; kingdom Viridiplantae; phylum Streptophyta; class Pinopsida; order Cupressales; family Taxaceae; genus Torreya; species Torreya grandis. The sequence continues at coordinate 647,928 of JARHVA010006263.1, read as the reverse complement.
ATTTCACTCACTACAGTGTTGATCTACTTGTTGCTTCATCCTATTTTGTGTCAAGGCCAAATTCTCTCTCAAACTAGCCAAAACCTCTTGTTGATGTTGAATGTTCTCCTCCATATTTCAAACCTTGGTTTGCACCTTTAATTAAGAAGTGATGGAAGGTGGATGGTCACCATATAGTGCTAGAAATGGAGACATTTTAAAAGAGGTATAGAAAGATGTGTTATACCACCATTCTACAAGTGATAGCCATTTAACCCAATATTCCTATTTATCTGATACAAAATAATGGAGATACCCCTCTAAACATTTGTTAACCACTTCTATTTGTCTATCAGATTGGGGGTGGTAAGATAAGCTATGAGCTAGCTGAGAAACCAAATAGGAAAATAGTTCAATCCAAAAATTACTAGTGAAAATAGCATCATGATCACTTACAATTATTTTTGGGGTTCCATATAATTTTAGATTTGCATCCAAAAAAATAGCTGCTACTATACTTGCTGAAAATTGTTGTGAGAGAGCACAAAAATGGGCATATTTTGTAATCCTATCTACAATGACCAAGATAACATTCTTACCTTCATAATAAGGTAAACCTGTGATGAAATCCATGGAAACCTCCTCCCACCTTTGACTAGGAATTGATAATGGTTGTAACAGACCTGGGGTCTTAACTATCTCACCTTTATTCTATTGGCATATCAAGCATTCTGCCACAAAATTTTGTACATCTTCATTGATTCCTTCCCAAAATAATTATTTATTAATTTTGTGATATGTTTTCAAGAACCCCGAGTGTCCCCCAATTAGAGACGCATGCAACTCTGCAATAATCTTATGCTTAAGCTCTAATTTTTTTCACAAGTATAACCTAACCTTATACCATATAACATTACCTTTCCATTCAAAAATTTTAGAGGTAAAAGTAACTTACTGTATATTTTGAATTAGAACCTATGTATCCTTGTCTTGCTTCCATTCTAATCTAGCTTCATCCACCCAATCTACTTCCAATATGGATATTGCACAAAGTAATGCTTCTATGGATGTATGTCATCTAGACAGTGCATCTGCTACTAAATTATATTTACCTTTCTTATAGATGATTTCAAAATCATAACCCAACATTTTGGTTACCCACTTTTATTGTTCCTTTGATGACAATCTTTGCTCTAAAAAGTGTTTGAGACTATCATGATCAGTTTTCACCTTAAAGTGTCTACCCATCAAATAGGTCCTCCATTGTTTAACTGCATGAAGAATAGCTATCATTTCTTTCTCATAAATAGGTATTTGTAGATTCTTACCTTTGAATTGATGACTCTCAAATGCAATGAGTCTTCTTTCTTGTAATAGTACTACTCCCAACCCAGATCTAGAAGCATCACATTCAATAGTGAATGTCTTTGAAAAGTCTAGAGTAGCCAAAAGTGGAGTGGTGCACATAGCTACTTTTAGTTTCTCAAATGCTTTGGTGGTAGCATCATTCCAATGGAAGGCATCCTTCTTTAGCAGTGCACTGAGTGGGGCTACTATGCTTCCATAACCTTTCACAAATCTTTAGTAGTAACCTATTTGTCCTAGGAACCCTCTAAGGTTTTTAAGAGTTTTTGGCATGGGCCATTCCATCATAGATTTGATCTTCTATGGATCAACTTTGACACCTTCATGGGAAACAATGTGACCTAGGTACTCTACCTCTTTTAATCTAAAAGCACATTTGGATGGCTTCACATAAAGCTAATGCTTCTCCAAAATTATCAACACCTATTTCACATGTTGTATATGTGCTTCCCATGTCTGACTATAAATCAATATATCATCAAATAAAACCAACACAAAATTCCTTTCAAAATGCCTAAAAATAGTGTTCATCAAGCTCTAAAAAGTATATGGTGCATTTTTAAAACTAAAGGGCATTACCAAAAACTCATAATGGCCCTCATGTGTTCTAAAAGTGGTTTTATAAACATCTTCATCCTTGATTCTAATTTGATTGTACGTTGAGTTAAGGTCTAATTTTGTGAAATAATTATCACCATGCAACTCATTAAGTAAATAATCAATTACAAGAATAATAAACTTATCTTTGATGGTGTACTTGTTGAGTTTCCTATAATTTGGGCACATCCTCCATGTGTCATCCTTCTTTCACACCATAACCATTGGTGATGAATATGCACTTTGGCTATCCCTGATGATCCCTGCCTCCATCATCTCATGGACCACTTTTTAAATTTCACTCTTTTATGCATATGGATATCTATATGGTTTGATATTTGGTGGTTGACTCCCTAGAGTAGTTGAAAGGAATGATCATGTTCTATTTTTGGTGGTAGTCCTTTTGGCATAGCCCCCAAAATAGATGGGTGGTCATCAAGAATCATATGTAGATCAGGATGTGTAGATGCGTGTGTGGGTTGAATTTATATGGAACATAATTGTGCAATAATTCCATCTACCCCCTTTTTTATTATCTTGGTCATCTGATGTGAACTAACCAATGGTGGAGATTTTGCCTTAATCCACATAGTTCAATTTTCCTACCTTCAGAATGAAAGTGCATAAATAGTTCCTGGAAGTTCATCTCAATGGTACCCAAGGTTGTGAGCCATTGGACTCAAAAAACAATGTTTGTGCTACCCATGGGAATAGAAAACATAGGAGAATATAGATTGTACTCACCCATAGCAAGCTTAATACTATGGCATTTACTTGAATAGTTAATTGTGCCACCATCTATAATCATGACTTGAAATTTTGGTGTTGGGTAGATGAAACAATTTAATCGAGTGGCCAACTTATGGTTCATGAATTTATGTGTGCTTCTTGAATCAATCAACAATGTCACCTTCTATTTCTTGAGGAACCCACCACCTTAAGAGTTTGTGGAGTAATAATACCTACAAGTACATGACAAGAGATTGTAGGTTGGGAATTTTTAGGTACCTCCTCTATCTCTTCCTCATCATCATTAGAGGCATCATCTTCTTCTTCATCTTCATTAGATCCCTCAATGTAGAATAACTTATTTTTAGTACATCTATGTCCTTTGCTCTACTTGCTGTCACAACCAAAACATAATCCTTTTACATGTTTCTCTTCAATTTGTTGTGGGGTCAATTTGGTAGGTGGAGGAAATGTTGGTGTCGACATGCTATGATCTTTGAAGTGAGCAAATGGATTCTTCTTGTTGGCTATGAATTTTTCCTCAGCTCTACGTGCCATGATAATAGAATTAGAAATCTTAAGTGGATTAAACATGCATACCTCATGTTGAATGTGGTCCTTGAGTCTACCCAAAAATAGGTCATTCAAGTTCTCCTTAGAAATTATCTCCACACATAAGGATAGCTTCTAAAAATGATGAATATAATCCTTGATAGATCCAGTCTATCATAATTTTTCTAGTTGGCTAAAGTAATTCTCTATCACACTATTGCCATAGTGTAATTGAAGCTCCTCTATAAAAATTGACCAAGTGACATTAAGAGTCATCTTTTTTTTTGAGAACACAACCATTGATACCAAATGAATTAATCAAGTTCAAGATATGAGGATGCCATGGTAACTTTTGTCCACCCGGTATCTGATGTAGATAAAAAAATATATCCATTTGATTGATCCAATTGAGTGGTTCTTTTCCATCAAATTTTTGCATATCCACCTTTGTTAACAGGTTCCTCTATGGCACTGTAGTTAGATTTGAAGTAGATTGGTTGGGATAACTACCCTGGTGGGGCTATGAAATAGAGTTAGTTGTATCATTTAACTAATTATTTTTCAAATTTGTTATGATATCTACCAAAATATCTTGTATGGATTTCATATTAGATTGTATGCCTTGCACCTCATTCTGAGTGCCTTACACACTATAGTCAACTTGGTTCACTTTATGATCTATGTCAGAGAACCCTAGTATAAATGATCTAGTACATACCCATTCTAACTCCATCTCTTCCTTGTTATGAGTTTTACCTAGAGTTTCAACACCCTTTCCTCTGCCTGAGTTTGTGGACCTGCCATAAAAGGGCTTTACGATGTCAACCCTGATTGGAACTTTTGACACAACTTTGATCAAGAAATTTTGGAATTATGTCAACCTAAAATAAAAAAATACAAAGAAAAAAACCTAGCCAATTTTTTTTAATCTTTCCAAAAATGTAAATAACTCAAAAGAATTCTTTAAATTATGCACTATAGAGCAATTTTATTAAAACCCATAAAATGGAGATAACTTTTGTAAACCATATCCAAATGATCTAAAATTTTAATGGAAGATTAAAATAATTATTTTTGACCTCTAGTAAAAAAATTAGATAAATTTTCTACCTTTCTATAGATATATCCAAATTTAAAAAAATCAGGGTTTCACCCACAAGATTGCCCAAATCATAGCTCTGATACCACTTGTAATGAAATTACTTCAAGAATAAAGTATAATATCATAATTAGATCCAAATATGACTAGAATATATCCAAATATATCATAATAGATAATCCACTTTGAGGGGGAAACCTCCACAAGCTTCAATAAGAGCAGAATTCACAATATGATGCTAAATAATTACCCACTACCTCCTATATATAGTCTATCTACGCCATGGTTACTCCATAGGCTGACCTACTAGCCAAATGAATGCATAGAGAAATGTGAAATAACATCAAATAGGGATAATTAAGCCATAATTTATCTATTCCTATCCTCATACATGTGATAGGTTAGGGTCATAGCAATCTTCTCATTTACAACTTTAATGGTATTTCTATAAATTATGATGATGTTATCATACTATGTAGGAATAGCCTAAGTGTGGAAAGTGTCATACATAAAGTGGTCCCTCACTAGAAGCACTAGCCTAGGTATAAAAAATTATACTAAAGAATCCCCTTGACCTATCTAAGGCTTATATAATGATAGACTTAGTTTGATAATGGCTTATGCCCTTATTATGAAAACTAGTTCCCCAACTGGGATTATGCTTATAGATCATTAGGATTACCGTAAAAAATTCTTGTGCCAATGAGTCTATCAAAATCCTTCTCTCAAATTACCAAGTCCATTAAGTTAAAGCTTACACTATGTTAAAAATAGCCCAATGTGAGCCCTAATTATTTCTCTACTCTACTTCAAGTGAGTTCATAAGTCTTGCACCTTATGTGAATTGATTCTAGCATAGTCAAGTGATAAATGTCAAGGGCCAATGGAATATACTATGTTTGTACCTAGTTATAATGAGTTTGAAATTAACTTGGACAATTTAATGAGCACCTAACTTGATATTTCACCTCCTTTTATACAACAATATTATCATTAGTGTAGTTGTCTTACTTATTTGGACGCCTACCAAGGTTTAAAAAATTTATGAGATAACTTTTAGCTACAAAAGACCAAGATATAAACATGTGGCATAATATTTTTAATCGATATCCTTGGAATATTTAATATTGATACATTCAAAATTGTATAAGTGAGTACATGAAATGATGACAAGTGGAAACATCATGTTAATTTGCCTAATTGCAAAGTGTCTAATTCTATACTATTGTATTATAGGTCATGAGTAGACATAATGATAACATATGGATGGTTGTCTCTCTTTTTGATGACTGATGAGGATGCATACTTGAATGAAGCCATGGATGACTAATATTAAGTCAAGTGGCTAAATCTAATGGATCCAAATGTTTATTGATAGATGAAGAATTATATTCTTTGTAATGTAGAGAGTGAATAAAGCAAATTTAAAAAACATGGCATGAAATTATTCACCCATTTACTCGATCATTAAAAATACAGATCCATTGTTTGATTTTATAGTTTGTATTCCTAAAAGAGACATGCCCAAGAGTGATGTCAACATGTAAAGTCAATTTCACCTAGAAAAGGAAACAAAATTTAGACAAATACCAATTATCTTTGTTAGTCCATAAAATTAAGAGACCACAATTTTTTGAATGTCTAGAATTTAAAATACTAAATGGGTGCATAATATTAATTTCAATAATAACACTCATTTAGGTTTATATATTAAAGGTCATGAGATAATAATCAAATTAATATACTAACACAGTTTTAAACTCTCAAGTCTTTATACTAGATTATTCATAAACATGAAATTTTCAACTCCAAGTGGGTCCTCATTTGAAATTTCAAAAATGGGGTGTGTTGGGTAAAAAAAATGGTGACTCAATGGGGAAATACTCTAGAGTATTTGAAAACCTAAAATTTCTAACCCATACATCATGAAAAAAATAGACTTTATAATTAATAAATAAATACCTCATCAATGTGAAAGAGACTTCAACATATCCATTCAACATACTAACCCTTTTCACTTTTGATATCTCGAATGATTTTGTGAAAATCATTTCCCCTTATTGTGATATTTTTAATCAAAGATCATACAAAAGTTGAGGTCTTTTTATCCCATTTTTCTCTCTCTAATATTTTATATATTTTAAACACATGGTTTGTGTTGATGATTTGAAATTGCACTTGATTCTAATCAACAACAATGGGAAGTTTCAAGATATGGGACTTGCGCCTTGAAACAACCTCTAGATTTTTAAGAAGTTGGTTCTTCTTTAAATTGAGTATATATTGGGGAAAGGAATAGGAATTTAAATCAGAAATACAATGCAAGAAAGAAAATCTAATCTATGGTGATGCACCTAAATGTAATTTGACCTTAATCTTGAGCACAGTGAGACTATATGTAGGATTCATTTACATTTAAGAGCAAATAAGTGAATGATCAATGTGAAAGATTGAAACAATAGAAACAAAGGCTCACAACATAGACTTCTTTTGTTGAGATGCAAATAATTTCAGGAAAGGCATAGGGTTCAATCTTCTTATTTGAATTTTCCAATCACATAAGAGGCATAGAAACACGTATAGCTATGTAAACCTTCCAACTCAAGAAAATGAGACAAAATCAAATGACATTCCTAATCACAGCTCTAGAGAACCTACAGTTTAGACTACTTTTGCAAATGACACAAATAATATCAACAAAGGCATAGGGTTCAATCTTCTTATTTGAATCTTCTAGTCATATAAAAGGCATAGAAACATGTACAATTATATAAACCTTTCAACTCAAGAAAATGAGACAAAGGCAAATGATATTACTTAGCCACAGCTCTAGAAAGTTTAAACTTGTTACAATAATTCTCTCTTAAAAGTTCTCTCTGATAATGGATCTTGATTGATGATCTCTACACCCTTATTTATAATATTAGATCCACTCTAGATTGTCTGTTTGTTCTCAATATAACGACCCAAATCAAATCTTCCCTAACTAAACGTGTCTAATAGAAGATATCTTATAGATTTTGGAATGCTTCATCTTCTGGCAGTTAATTGGCTAAAACAGATTGTAGGATGCTCCCTTCTCTTGAATGCTAGGTGATACTTAGCCAATTTCCTCTTATTACTTTAGCAAAAACTAGAGGATGACACTTGTCATGTTCTGTAGCACCTATTGAAGACACACGGCACTTTCCACATAACTTATACTCTTTTGTGTCTTTACTCAAGAGTGTTCCACCTTTGACACTTGTCACAATCTGCTTTCTCGAAACCTCAATAGCTTAACAGAAATAAGACTCACTACATCTCTTACCTGAGCAACATTGAATAGGGGCATAGGGATAGGTGGCAATCTCTGCTTGCTTCAACTTAGGAAATGTGGCAATCTCTATTTCTCTCTAGCTATACTGTGGAAATTTTTGAGACACATGTTAGGCTCCTACAGATGATGACACTTGGTAGCTCTCGCAGACTTTTAGAAATAAAACCCATGACCCACCATAGTCTTTATTCAGTAATGAAACATGAAGAAGATCTTTTATATGGTGACATATGCTGGCTTCTACTACTTCTAGGAAGATACATGGTATCTTCCACTACTTTTGGGAATGGAGTAGAAAGGGCTCGATAGATGACACTTGGTAGCCTCCGCTTGAATGGTTTGGTTGCACCTTATTACCTTGCCTTGTAAAAGGGCACTAACCATTTGGTTGTTTAGGACATTCTTTTGAACTACCTAATTGTACTAAGCCATTAAACTAACTGATTGAACCAAAAATGGTTTAATGGTTCAACACTGTGTGCTATTTACACATGAACTGAGGCATTGAACCAAAAATATTGAACCAAGGCTTTGAACCAAAAATTGAACCAAACATATTTTAGATACTGACACATGGTGACTTCTACTCTCTTTAGCTAGGATATGTGGTAGCTTCCATTGCTTTTAGAAAAGTAACACTGAGACCTTCCGCTATTTCCACTTAGCACTTTTCACCTGATCTCAATACTTAGCTTTTTGAAACCTTCGACTGCAAAGAGATAAAATTCAAGTGCCGATATGTAACTATGGATGTTAACACTTGGTACATTCTACTGAGCCACTATGAGACACGTGGCACATTCTAACTAACTCATAGAAAGTATGAAAGGTGCCTCAGATGATGACACTTGGCATTTACGCTTGAGAAAGGATGCTTTGGTCGATGACACTTGTCAATTTGTACTTGATTTCAACACTTAGGCAAAAATGAATCAAAAGCAAAATAGAGCTCGTGCTCTATATCATGACTTCACCATCTCAAACCAATGAATGTGAGGACAAAATTTCATAGCGTGCAACTGAAAAATAGAATGAAATGTAAAATAAAATTTTACTCTACAATTATTGGCAACCCCAAGGACTTTTGAGCCTACTCAAAAAGAAACCACAATTCTCGCTAGATCAAAAATTCAAAATTATAGCTTCAATAATGCTGTCTAGTAGGTGGACCACTCTTCATTATATAACCCTTGCTTACTCTATAATTCATTGAAGGCTAAATTAAGGTTAATAATATCCTTGTGTGAAAAATGTTGAAAAATTTGAATCGTATCCTTCAATTTGAATTTGAGCTGGGAAATAGGAACTGAGACAGCTTCTACTTCAGGGAGTAATGAATCATCCCTTAGATTCTAGAAAACTATTTGATCTTTCTATTTGGCCAACAACAAAGGTTCAATTTCTTCTACCATTAGCACGGTATTGTCATCAAGAAATGGAGAAGCAAAACCTAGTTGCACTATATCTTCAACATGCTATTTCATTTCATTAATTCCTTCCTTCATGACATCAAAAAGCTCCTTGAAACTATTGGCTATGAAATTTCAATTGAGAACTTCATTTAATCGCTTGGCAGTGACCATTCTATCATTGATTCATGCTACTGATAGTGTTGCATCCATTGCATCATACAACTTTTGTAGCAACATTTTTGAGTCCATTACTCTTTCAGAGACTATATCTAGAGTATTTACAACTAAACTCTCCACCCTTTTGCACAATTTTTGTACATATAGCAAGAAGGTGAGAGATGGCCTGAGATAAATAATCTTCAAAGAGATTCTCTTCCATATGGATTTGTATAGCTCCATTACTAGAATTAACACTCCAATACTCTTTGGCCTATTGGCTAACTCTAGTGTCAATTGTGTTGCTCTCTATTGCTTTGAGTGAAATTGGGCTATTATGACCATAGTGTTATTACATTCAGCTAGTAGCTTTTGTTATAATTAGGTAACTTGCAACAGGTGTTCCTCACACTTTTCTTGCAACACTAATTTTTCATGCCTATGGGTCATCACTACATCCTTTACCTGTGTGAGCCTTACCTTTAAAGAATCATTTTGGGCCTGAACAACCTGGTGAGTCTGAAGAGAAATAGTATTTTGCAACCATTTATTTAGATTCTCTACCTCATTGTTTTTTCTATTGATTTTTGAGGTCAAACTTTTACAATTTGCCTTTTCCTTGGCTAACTCAGCTTCCATCTTTTGTATCCTTCTTGATATCTTCAAATAGTCTTCAGTAACTACATAAGTGGATTTAGTTAGTAGCTCAACTTTGTCCTATAGACTGAAGAGTGACATGTCAATGGCCATAGCATTCATCATGTAATCTTTCAGCTGCATCTACTCCATTAGCTTTATTACATTTGGTGAAAAATGAGTCATCATCAATTGCTGATGGATGGGGTCAAATTGTGACTGCAAATGGGGTGTAGCCAGAGCTTTATTCTCCTTTTTCTCCTTCTTCTCTCTTTGGGCTTCCCTTGCCTTCCTAGTAGCATATGCTTGGGTCTAGAAGGTGGAAGGAGAGGCAATGTGCCCACCCACAAAAGGATGTCCTTGTGGAAGACCATATTGAATAGCCAATTATTGGCTATGGGCAATCTGAGGCAAAGGTTTCTTGGGAACAGAAGGGGAGAAATGAGGTAATGTTAAGGCTTGAGGTGGCACTGATGGGCAAAAATGAGAAATAGGAATGGCAAAAGTGGTAGGGGATGTTATCTGAGTAGATGAAGTCATCATGCCCATAGGAGAATAAATAGACTGAGAAGGAGAGGGAGGAGTAATACTTACTTGAGGAGTAATTACAGTACCCTATAATTGGTGTTGTGTGGTTTTTGTCTGCTCTTCTGAACTAAACTAAAATTGCACCCTCTTTCATTTCTTGGGTGTCTCTTCTTCATTTTGTGTGCTTTTTCCTTCCACATCTACTTCTCATGGAGAACTAGGAACATCTATAACTGGGGCCGATGGGGAAGCTTGTGATGATGAAGGCACCACACTTTTTTGCATTTCTATGAAGCTAAGAGATTGAGGCCAAACTGATACAGATACTGTAGCTGTAGTTTGCTCTGAGGCTTGTGACTCTTGACTTGACTTGGCCCTAGCTTCCTACTCTAAACTCGATGTCAGAAAATTACCTATCTCTGGGCTAGATATAGGGGAGAGATGACACTCATCCCATAGTTCTTCCCATCTTTCATCTGTGTCTACATTCTTGAAAGAATGGGTTGTTTGACAAATTTCCTACCTTTACTTCCAATAGGCCTCTATCTTCTCAATATCGCAATATTTATTCTTTAGTGCTCTCCTTAAGCCAGAAGTAATCCTAACTTTAGGATCATAATCTCTCTGCTTAACATAGAATGTATCCCATGGCCTATTCTATGGAAGTGGCAAGTTTGTTAACTCAACATAAAATCCAGGAGTGTCTTCCCTAGGATTTTTCTTTGTTTCCCAAAAAGGGTGGCCCTCATGTGCAATTCTAATTGTGAATCTGTTGGTTCTTATCCAAGAGGCTATGAAATCATTTGGGTCATAAACCCATTTGTCCTCTATTAGAAGGAAACCCAAAAAGGCTAGCTTTCCGAGCAATACAACTTTAGCATTTCTGGTTTCCAAAACCATGCCATTTGTCATCCATGGTAGATTATACATTTTTATCTTTCTCTTTCCCAAGCGAAATGCATTATCAATTAAGGATACCTAACTGGTGACCTCTAGGAATGCTAACCTAAGAGTCAAGATCTTAGGTAGCAATATTGTTTCCCCATAGAAACCATGGACTCTTATAATGATATGGTGGGATTCAAAATAGAAATCACAAGGAATTAGGCAACTAGCCAGAAGATTTGAAACACTGGGGAATAATTTGTTCATAATTGGCTCGGGACTGAGGTGGTAAAAAGCAAGAGTGACAAATAATTCCTAGAACTCATATGGGTCACTAGTCTTTGACAAAATATGTGTCCATGCAGACATAGGAATGGTCCTTTGGAGTTCAAAATCTAGGTCATACATATTAAGATACATATGTTGGGAAAAGAGTTGAGTTCTAAAAAAGTATGAGGTGGAATAAATAGGAAGAATACCTAAACACTCCTTTTGATCTGAAATGAGCCAATTGTTCTACCATTGAGAAAGTAATTTGTTCAAAAAAGTCAAGCTGATACTCCTAGGTTTTGCCAATGGTCTTCAGCCTGAAAAGGATAGCCATTTGTTCTGCATACACTGCCATGCCATCTTTCATGCCAAAGATGAGAGCAATCATAGACAATGCATCTTGGCTAGCCTATGTGAATTGAGCTCTTGGTACAGGGAGTGTGGGTACCGTAGTGTCATCATCACCCATTTGTAACTCGAATCTCAAGAACCTTGTCTGAGTGTTGATATTTGCCCATGTTCTTTGCATCTTAGCAATAGCGGGAAACATAGATGTACTATCATGATGTAGGGATAACATATCCCTAATAGCTTGTAGTGTGATTTGCACCATCAATGGGCATCGTTTAATGGTGCATGAAGGTGCATGGAAAAAATCTACACATAATTTGACCAGGTCGGGGCATGAATGCATAATTGGGACAATGAACTGAGCCAGTTGTGAGGTCCATATCCTCATAGAAAATGTTTCAAACTTCCCTACTCTAGCCCTTTATAGACACCTTTGATGTGCCCCTTCTCTAATATTTTTGCTACTGGCTCTCTGAAGCATTGGATCCATGACGCCATCTGCATAATCTTTTATTTTTGCCAAATCACTTGCTGGACTAGCTTCAGGAAACCCGGTCCTTGGATAGGCTTTCAATGGTTGTGCGAGAGCTGAAGCATATGATTTACTTGTAAGAAACTTATCAAGGGATTCATACATCTTAGATCCTTATTGTGAAGATTGTGCCCCCTCCATCTTTGTATCTTCTCTATAGTATCTTGTATGAACTTTTGCAAAATAGAGACACTTTCACTAAAGTAAGTTTACTAAGCACAGAAAATGCAAGTAGCAAGATATTTTTTACACAGGTGTAAGAATGTTTGAGAACTTGTAAACTTTAAAGCTTGCTAAGAGGTATTTATTGACCTATCAAGTCTTAAAATGGCATTAAACTTAGATAACCGTTATCGGATCCTACTCAATCTTTATGGAACAGTGAGATAGACATGTTATGTAAGTGGCAGTGCAAGGTACCTTGGGGATTTCTAAATATTTAGGAGACATTCAATGTATTGGAGAAATTTTGAAAATTTTGAAAATTATGAGCTGTCGACTACGTGTTCAAAGAACACTTATTTATAAAAAAAGTGGGAAAAAAAAATGGGAAAACAAAGTAGAGAAACAAAACAATATGAAAAGGGGAAACTACCTAACTACATTAATGAAGCATCTTTATCTCCCTCCTAGATCAAAAGAAGAATTTCTAAATTCTCTTTCATGACAAGCCAACTTATGTTGCCATACAAGTGATTGAATTGGGTATAGCTTTGGTGAATTGCCCTCTATGTATGCCTTATTGATTTTCCTGCATTCAAGTGAGTCTGAGTCAAACATGCTTTCAACATATATAAGCTCTTCTTGTTCTTGGAAGCTCATCAAATATCGGCTCTTGATATTGGCATGTCTTATCAGGAAACAAATTATTGACTTAATTCCTTCTGCTTCAAACTCTGATTCTACTGCATGATCATCCTCCTTAATAAATTCAAAATTACAAATATCTTGAAAGGATAATTCTAAAAGTTTCCAATGATTTTACACATGTAATTGAGGCTCAATGTTGTTTTGTTCCTCTATAATCGGTTCACAGCTTCCCTGAAAAAGAGTATACCCTGATCCAATGATTTCAAACAAATAATTTAAATCATGACCAAAGGAATGTTCATGTTCTTCCTCATTATCTTGAAAAGTAAGAAGAAATTTAGAGATTATTTTTTATTCATCATAGATTAAGTCATGCGCTTGTGACTTCTCGCTAGGAATCTGGAATTCATAAGAAGTATCTTTTGACTTTTCTTCCTACAGAACATTTGGGATTCTATGATCTTCATCAAGTATAATGTAAGTGCCCAGACCAATAGATTCATAATTTCCATATGGGTCACTCTACATCATAGCTAATAAATGATCATTTTCTTCTTCTTGATTATACCCATTACATTCACCTAGCTCTTTGACAAAGACCCTCTCTTCTTTATTCATCATGGCATGGGTTGCCTCTAACTTTACAGTGGGCTCATTAGTGATGTGATCTTTATATAATGGTTTAGACAATATCTTCATCTTTGAACCATATTTGTTCTTAAGATGAGATGAGACCAATCAAGGGACATATATCCCTTATTTTGGCTGTAAAGTCTCTTGACAAACATAAGCCAAAAATAGGAGGTATATCTATCACTACTACATCTTGATTTACAATTATATTAGGACAAGAATATAATTGTAATTGGAGTTTTTTTATTCTCCCTATGTTTTGTACTGCTTTGCCATCTAGCTGTATGACCCCTTTAGTGGGTGGTTCATACTTAATCTCTAAAGCATCAACTATCTGCTTGGGCATTACTGTGATACTAGCCCCTAAATCAATCATTGTATTATGCAATAGTTTTTTGCCAACTATTAAAGTTAAATAGAAGACATCTGGTTTGGATTTGCTTACCTCTATTGCATTATTCACTATGGTTGTTGTCTATAGATGGACTGTATCTTTGAGCTTTTATTTTCCAGCAGGTCCTTTGGTAATAGTACCTTTGGGCACTGCTTGACCTTGTAGAGCTTCTTATAGTAGTGTCTTCTATTTAGGAATAGCCAATATATCCCATATTGATACTTGTGTTGGAGTCTTCATTAATTGATCCACCATATTTATTGGTCCTAGATTCTGAGCTTTTTTAACATAAGGATATCTTGTTTTTTCTTGAATTTGGGAAGGAATCCCTTGATTTTGCACTAGTTGAGGCACCTCTTATCTAACAGCTATGTTGCTTTGTCCTTGAAATTGAGGATTCTCCATGACTTGACTATTTACAATCTTAGGCTATTCCACCATCCTTCTCTTTGATCTAGTGTAATAATCAATTTGCACCACTAATTTTTTGGAAGTAGATGCTTCATTCAAGAAAACTAATTCTTCATCTTTAACCCATGAGAACAAAGCATGTTTTGGGGCTATTTCTTCCTATTTTTTCAAGGACATCCCTTGCATCTGAGCCACTAGGACTGAATTCTGCATACCAAGAGATTGGTAAGCTTGGTTGTCACTGGAACTTGCAAACTGACCATCAATTCTTCTTTACTCTACCACCTTTTGTTGTAGATTACCCATAGGACAGTCTCTAGGTGTATGAGCATTATTGCAAGGGAAAGACCAAGCATTAGTGTTATCTACATAGTTATTTTTCCCTGGAACAATATCCCTATTTGAATTGGGAGGAATAGTCTATGAAGGTGTGGGGACTGCAACCAATTGGTTTGCTGTTTGATGGTTAGTTTGTCTTGGAGGACCCTAATATTGATTTGACTGAGATGAAAATCTGTTTCGTTGATAGCCTTGATATGAAGGCTTGGAGAAAGTATTATGCTGTCTTTTTATATTGACCAGCTCATTTGAAAATGTCCTTAGAATATTCTTGATATCATCTAGCTTAGATGATTGAGTAGGGATAATTTATTTAGTAGATGGTTGAGGGTAAGTGTACATGGACATAGGTGGGCTTACAGATTTAAGGACTTCTTGAGGTAATGTCAAGTAAATTTCTAGGAACATGGGTATGGGAGGCCTTGGAGGTAACTTTCTAGCATATATTAAATTGTTCTCAGCCCTAACCGCATATTCATAAGCCTCCAGCAAAGTGTGTCCTCCAAGTGACTGAATCATAACAAATATATCTGAATTCAAAGCCTTAAGATAAAACACTATGACCATACCTAGTAATGGTCTAGTTGTAATAGGGATTTTGTCCCAAGTCTTTTGAAATCTAGAATTGAAGTCAGTCATGGCTTCTTGTGGTCCCCTTTGAATGGTAATTAACTACTATAACAAAGAAGACTTATCACCTTTCTCTACAAATTTTTCAAAGAAAAGATCTCCAAGCTAATCCCATGTAGAAATGGTATTTGGGGTCAAAAACTAATACCATTCTAGAGCCTTCCCTTTAAAAGAAGCTACTAATAATCTTATGGCCACATTATGCTGCATGACAACATGTATAACACAGACATCTGATACATCATGCAGATGCTCTTCAAGTGTTTTAAAGTCCTTCCCACTAAATTTGGGTAGAGCTTTTAAGGCATTCATTGGGATAGGGTCCCAAGTGTCTGGTGGTATTGGGAGAATTAAGGGACTACTAGTGTTCTAGCTTGCATAATTTCTTGGGGGTATAGGGGCTCACATATTTTCTCTTGGTATTAGTACAAATTGGTTGGCTCTTCTTCTTGGACTTGTTACCAAAGGTGGTAAAAGAATACTTGGATTTGTAGCAGATTGTGATCTGGTTATAGGTTCATAGCTATGACTTCTCATAGTTCTCTAGTTCATATGATCTTGAAAGAGACTACAAGATTAGTCACACCAAGGGTGCCAAACAACTATTGATGATTTAAAATTGCACTTGATTCTAATCAACAACAATGGGAAGTTGCAAGATATGGGACTTGTATCTTGAAACAACCTCCAAATTTTTAAGAATTTGGTTCTTCTTTAAATTGAGTATATACTGGGGAAAGGCATAGGAATTTAAATCAAAAATACAATGCAAGAAAGAAAATCTAATCTATGGTGATGTGCCTGAATGTAATTTGACATTAATTCTGAGCATAGTGAGACTATATGTAGGATTCATTTACATTTAAGATCAAATAAGTGCATGATCAATGTAAAAGATTGAAACAATAGAAATAGAGGCTCACAACATAGACTTCTTTTGCTGAGATGCAGAAAATGTCAACAAAGGCATAGGGTTTAATCTTCTTATTTGAATTTTCTAATCACATAAGAGGTGCAGAAACACATATAGTTATGTAAACCTTCCAACTCAATAAAATGAGACAAAAGGAAATGGCATTCCTAATCATAGCTCTAGAGAACCTACAGTCTAGACTACTTTTGCAAATGACACAAATAATATCTACAAAGGCATATGGTTCAATCTTCTTATTTGAATCTTACAGTTATAAAAAAGGTGTAGAAACATGTATAGTTATATAAACCTTTCAACTAAAGAAAATGAGACAAAATAAAATGATATTACTTAGCCACAACTCTAGAAATTCTAAACTTGTTACAATAATTCTCTGTCAAAAGTTCTCTCTAATAATGGATCTTGATTGATGATCTCTGCACCCTTATTTATAACCTCAGATCCACTCTGGATTGTCTATTTGTTCTCAATCTAATGGCCCAAATCAAAGCTTCCCTAACTGAATGTGTATAATAGAAGATATCTTATAGATTCTAGAATGCTTCATCTTCTAGCAGTTCATTGGCTGAAACAGATTCAGGACGCTCCCTTGGCTTGAATGCTAGGTGATACATAGCCAATTTCCTCTTATTAATTTAGCAAAGACTAGAGGATGACACTTTTCATGTTCCACAGTACGTATTAAAGACACGTAGCACTTTCCACATAACTTATACTCTTTTGTGTCTTTGCTTAGGAGTGTTCTACCTTTGACGCTTGTTCACAATCCACTTTCTCAAAACTTCAATAGCTTAATAGAAATAAGACTCACTACGTCTCTTACCTAAGCAACTTTGAAAAGAGGCATAGGGATAGGTGTAAATCTTCACTTTCTTCAACTTAGGACACATGGAAATCTCCACTGCTCTTTAGCTATACTATGGAAACATTTGAGACACATGTTAGGCTCCTACAGATGATGACACTTGGTAGCTTCTGCAAAATTTTAGAAATAAAACCTAGGACCCACCACAGTCTTTATTTAGTAATGAAACATGAAGAAGATATTTTGGATGGTGACACATGGTGGCTTCCACTACTTTTGGGAAGATACATGGTGTCTTCCGCTACTTCTGGGAATGGAGTAGAAAGGGCTCGATAGATGACACTTGGCAGCCTCTACTTGAATGGTTTGGTTGCACCTTATTGCCTTGCCTTCCAAAAGAGCACTTGACCCTTTGGTTGTTTGGGATGCTCCTTTGAACTACTCGATTATACTAACTCATTGAACTGACTGATTGAAACAAAAATGGTTCAATGGTTCAACACTGCATGTCATTTACACATGAACCGAGGTATTGAACTAAAAATATTGAACCAAGGCTTTAAACCAAGGCATTGAACTAAACATATTTTGGATGCTAACACATGGTGACTTCCACTCTCTTTAGCTGGGATATGTGGCAGCTTCCATCGCTTTTAGAAAATAAACACTGAGACCTTCCACTATTGCCACTTGACACTTTCCACCTGATCTCAATACTTAGCTTTTTAAAACCTTCCACTGTAAAGAGATAAAATGTGGGTACCAATATGTAACCACAAACACTTACACTTGGCACGTTCTACTAAGCTACTATGAGACATGTGGCACATTCTGACTAACTCATAGAAAGTATAAAAGGTGACTCAGATGATGACACTTGGTGTTTATGCTTGAGAAAGGATGCTTTGATTGATGACACTTGTCAACTTTTTGATTTCAACACTTAGGCAAAAATGAATCAAAAGCAAAATAGAGCCCATGCTCTATATCACAACTTCACCATCTCAAACCAATGAATATGAGGACAAAATTTTATAGCGTGTGACTAAAAAATAGAATGAAACGTAGAGTAAAATTTTACTCTATAGTTTGGAAATCTAGGAATTTCTCATCTTCAATACAGGGATCCATAGCCCCAAAAAAAATATTACTTGAATCACCCTTCTTCCATGAGTTTTATTATTTCATGTTTTTGAACTTTTCTTAGAAGGGTTGGGAACCACCATTGGTTGGGTGTATAGGAACAAAATTCATTATAAATCAGATATTTCATTAATATTTCATTTTTCTTAATGTTTATTATCTCTCAAACATTTTTTAATCATGTAAAATGTGTATTTTATATTTAAAAATGAAAAGTATTTATAAAATTTGCATGAAAGTATCAATGAAACTTCCTCAATTTTGGTGAACTTATTCTATTTAGATAAAATCTCAATTTAACCATGATATATGTCTTAAAGGAAAAAATTTAATACACATCAAGTAACCTTCCCAAAATCAATTTGAATATTATTTGGCCACACATATAGGATATTTTTGTGAATTTATGCAAGAAAGAGTCTTGATTATTCTTATTTAAATAAAACTAGTCTAAGAAATCATGAAGTCTAATATATGAAAGTAGTGAATTTATTGCTGACCAAATTTGACCTTAAGTCAAATTGGTCACCCCCTATATATTTAAACCTTTATTTTGGTCTTTTCATGATCATTTCATGTTTTATATGGTCCCTACAATATTTCATTTAACCTTGTTAGCATTATTTAAGGTTAGTTTGGAGAAGTAAAGGTAAAGTAATATTTTGGTCATATTGTAGTATTACCTTGTCATGAGAAAATAATTCATGATAATGTTGTGTCATAGGTGATTATGGATTTATTAATGTCAATTTTTATCCTAAACAACTTTATCTTAACATTTCATGGTATTTTGGAAAGTCTAAGGTCCATTTTCTAGTTCTAAGGTGGTGCAAATGAGTGAAAAGGGTGATTTTGGATAATATTTGTGTTTGTAAAATTTAACTAACTTCAAAATCCTTACCACACACCTTCCAAAGATCTTGGATCAGTTACATAACTGCTACACCTATCATCATTTTAGATAAAGGTTGTATTTTAGGATTTCAACACTAATTTAAGGAGTTAGAGGAAGTTATATGGACTACTGAAGTCACTTGAAAGTGAAAACAACTTAAATACGTCCTTAAAACTTATATAGGTTGGAAATAAGCATTAAAATATGTTTCAATCTCCACAGTTGTAGAATTTTCTCTCTCCTCCATCATTCCATTCATAAGCTAGTGAAGGAAAATTTTAATTAGATGGTACATGCCATATAGGTAGAGATGGGGCTGATATTTCAGAAAAAATTTGGGACCCCTACTTTATTCCAATTTGTGGAATTGGTAATTATATTTGTGCTCTTTAATTTATTAACAATTGCTAGGAAGATAGACTAGTTTTAGAGAGACCAAAATCTCATAGGCTGAGTTTAGAGTGATTGCAGTGCAAAATGTGAATTCATGGCCAATTAAAACTAATTAGAATGAGTTATAATATGTATTTAGATGCCTAAACCACATTATATCATCTTATTGGGACATGTGGATGCTTTTTTAGCATAAAAAGTCTCTTTTGTGAGAAATTTGATGTGTCAGGTAGTTTTTCTATGTTTCTAAGTTCTCAAGTTGGTTTGATGCATTTTTGTGTTTCTTCATTAAAATATAATATCTTCTCAATCCATAAAAAACCTTTTAATAATTTATACAATCTATACAAATTCTTAATAAGGGAAACTTCTTAATTCATCTTTTGTGGACTATGTGTTCTCTATGTCTTTAATTGAGTTGATTTGAATGGTTTAAAGTACATGTTTTCACACAATTTGGAAATTTATCCTTCATAATAAATATTTTTAATCATATAGGAATGATATTAAATCATTTATAACCACACTTGCCTCCTTCAAGGTTTAAAACATAAGGTTGCAAACCCATAGTCACCTAGATGCTTGATATGGTCTGCAACTCCAAAAACTTCATGTTGTTAATGTGTTGAGTTGGATATATAGTTATGAAACATGGAATGTTTTAATTTGAAAAATTCCATAAACTAATGGAGGTATCCAAAATATATGAAATCATTTAAAATTTGAATATTTTGAGGACCAAGATCAATCAAGCTTATAAGATAGTCATCTATAGGATTGTAAGAGAAATAGTGACTATAGAGGTTGTGAACTTATTTGGAGATGATATGAGTTTGTAACATAGTTATAACTCATATTGATGAGAGTTTAACATTGTAATATGGAATGATAGATTTGAAAGGATAGCTCAAGACTCACATACCTAGTCCATTTATACAACCACCTACAACTTGTGAGAGAAGTGTGCTTTGATAGTGATGTTCCCAAAAGAGAAAGGAGTTTCAAGGTTTTGAAAAGATTCTTAATAAAAAAATAGTACAGATCAATCCAATTAATATGTTTGGGATTGGTCTTTAATATGGTTTTGGATACCTAAACAACTTCAAACTCAATCTAATATATAATTAACTATCTAGAATGTCACCTACGGCCAATTGATTTGTGATTTTATCTTAATAATAACTGGTGATTGATGAAACAAGAGTTTCATGACATTGAGAGAAGTATATAACCTCTCAACATGATAAAACCATTTTAAGGTTAAAGGATTAGCTTGATAAAGTCATGAATCTATTACACATTGTCAACTGCCCTAACACCACTTATAACCAAGCATGACATTGGTCATAAATAGTGACGTTGATAAGGTCAAAAGTTCTAGGATATTGAATGGGTCTCTAGGTGCCAATAACAAGTGAGTAGAGTCTCTAAAAAGGTCTGAGATTGGTTTTGAAGTTTGGAAATTAGTCTAGAAGACCTAAAACACAATTAAAACCTCTCAAACAACACCTATAGCCAACCTAGACTAATTTAGTCTTAAGACACTTGATTAATGAAACATAGAGATTAAAGATGTTAAGGAAGGAAATAATTATATAAAGATAATAATAATAGTTTTAATGTTTGAAAAGGACTCTTGAAACATCAAATAGTATATAATTTTTAAAAGGATACACACAGTTAGGGTAAGAATAATCACCTATATGTCTAGATTTAGATGACTTAGGTCTCTCAAAATCATACTAAATGGTTTATGTGAATTTTTAAATGGTATAAAAGAGATCAAGGTTCTCAAATGATTAAAATAAAATAGTTATAAATAGGGTAGTAGGAGTTCAATATAGAGATAGGGGTCATAAGACAATTATATATATAATCCAAGCATCGGTATGCATTATGATAAATTGGTGTTTTCTTGAGAGGATAGAGGTTTTTAGGATATAAGGAAGATTAAGACATGTAAAAATTATTTTTCAAGGTTGAGATAACCTCATACAACTCCCATAATCATTTGAAGATGGATAATAGCTAGGTACCCTGCATACTCAGTCTAATAGAGAACTATAACCTACCTACTCTTGGAAGTCTAGGTTTTCTTATTTGGAAGGATTGTATGATATGAGGGAGATTTATATAGTTTAATTTAATGTTTTAATTTTAAAATATCCTCAATAATGTATGGATTATTGACATACCTTGTTCTTCAACCCTGTATAGTCCAAATTGTATACATAATCCTATTAGATAGTCAGTAAGGAGATGAAGTGAAGTAATTATAGGTTGAAATGAACCTTAAATTTTTTGAAAATATGATAAATAAAATTACCAAACATTACATGAGTTCTCAGACTCTTGATAGTGAGGTAAAATAGAAGCACATAAACAATTAGGGTCTCTCAATCAATTTTAATTACAAACCCTAGGCCTAGATCAATAAGGATGCAAAGAACATGATGGAGATATAAGGGTCATATAAATATTGCAATATGTTAATTAGGATAACATGTAACTATTTATGTCATTTAAATATCAAACCAAACTTAGGAAATCTCTCACTAACTCAATTCTCTCTTAGACCTCATAGAATGCTTAATTTCAACCTGAGAGGCCAATTTCTTTTGCTTGGTACAGATCACACATGATAAATGGGACATAAATATCCTAAGGTAAGTTAATAATCTAGTAATATGAAATTTTTTTAAATTTTTTGGTGGTTCATTATTATATATTTATGAACTATCGTTAAGAGTTCAAGACACTTTCAGGGTGCCTAGGAGAGGCATAAGGACCAGATGAGAGAGAAATGTAATTATATTCCTCCATATAGATTAGTAAAGTTTCAAAACCACCTATAAAATCTTCATAACTCTAGTTAACATCATCCCATGCCATTGTTTGGTATAATACATTATGAAACTATATGGAATATGCCTAAAATGATTGATTTTTGTTATTTTATAAGTATGTATAGTGAGTCTAAACTTAAAATTTAGTATGAAGGATGGGGAGGAATTTTTATAAGTTAATCACACACTTTTTTGGGTTTAAAACGTGTGGGGTTCTTTTAGAATAAATTTTCACTCTCTTGGTAGGGAGGCCTAATTGAGGCATAGTTAGGAGAGAGAAAGGGAAAAAAGAGATATCTCCACTCACTCTCAGAGCATGAAATTAAACCTATAGTTATAAATTCATATAGGGTACTAGAATATTCCCTTATATTCTCAAAAAATTCTATACTTTTCTCCACAGATGGAGGTGTGCATCATTTTAGGGCTACAATGGATGAGGCTTATTTGGGGATTTTGGTATAGAACAACTTGTTAGGGCTAGTTTGAGGACTCAAAATGGATTTTTATAGGTCAATGTGGTATTAATAAGTCATCCATTAATTTTTGATGAAATAAGAAAATAAATTTGACACATGTGTGCAAAATAGGCCTAGGGAGATGTAGAGTCCTCTAGACACCTTGCAAAAAAAAGAGATGATGTCTCAAATATAACCTACTTGGATCAATTAAGAGGTGTCAAGATTTGATCAAAGAGTAATGAGAAACTAATCTAATCACCAAAAAGGCCACTTTTCCTTCAACATGTCAAAAAGAAGAGAAGTTTCAATAAGTTAGTTAAGGTGTTAAACAAGCTTTTCATCTCCCATGCCACTTGGAGGGTCAAAGAATCTTCAAGGGAGATACACATAGATTAAATGACCTATTGAGGTAGATCCATAACTACTATTATTTTTATAACTCACATGACACTTTTTTACATTTCTCTCTCATACACCCTTCTTTTCTTCTTTCTCACTTTCTCTACATATTGAGCCACTTTTGGATAAGTTTATATCTTCCACCTAGGTATGGAAAAACCCTACTAATTATAATCCTTTGAGAAATAAATAATTATCTAGTTTAACTTATCCATGATTTATTTCAATGTGTATTTTAATTTTACTTGATCTTGCTAAGTGATAGTTTCTCTTACTTAGCATGATTTCCTTGCATGTATTCATATTCAAATTTAAATGTATGTTTTAGGTATCTTTAAGTGTTATAATGAAGTGTTTCATGAGTTTTAGTGATTTTTATCATCACTAGTGTAAAATCATGACCTTGTGTTTAGTCCTCCTAGCTTAAGTTTGATTCACAAATTCTATGATAAATATTAATCCAAGGGGAAATTTTTGATTAGTGTATGTTTGGGTTAGGCTTATGTTTGAAGTGTACTTGAAATTGGTTGGTAGTGGTCAGGTTAAAATTGGTACACTACCTCATTAGGATAGGTTTAATTTATGTTATTTCTATCCCTTTTCATCCAAATGAGATAATATTTTAGGTAATTAAATTCAATAGATAAAACAAGGGATTTATCCATTCAATCTATAAGTTTACCTCTACTATAGGCAAACCATAGGCTTATAGGTAATCCCATGTTCCACTCAATTTGGATAAGTATTGAACTACCTCTCTAAGGGTACAAAATTGATTGACAATAGTTTTGGCATGCCTAGTGGGACTAAGGTCCAATAGAGTGGAAGAATTTTTGGTGTATTATTCCTCCTATGAGCCTTTGGAGGAATTAAACAAATTCCAATGGTTAATCTAAATACAATCAACTGTTTATAATCAAAAAAAGTAGTTATTAAGAAATGATTTGATGATATCTTACATTTCATTTGTATAATGAAATTGTATTAGATATGTATGATGACATTCTATGCGATACACCTCTCTACCAACCTTGTCATAACCCCAATAATGTGTCTCAATAGACCTATCAAGATTATTATTAGCGATATGATTCATAGTAGTCATAGGGTTAGCCTACTCCCACTTTATATGAGCATGATGAATTTGAGCATCCATATGAATAAACCTATGAGGAATAATATCAAGAAAAGTATCAATAAGTGTCTCCTTATCAGCCCTATGATCCGTATAAACCTCAACATGATTCCAATTAGTGTTTGTTGATGGTTAAAAAATGTGCTTGATTCTAATCAACAACAATGGGAAGTTTCAAGCTGTGGGATATTGTGGCTTGAAACAACCTCCAGATTTTAGAGAAGCTGGTCTCTTCTTTTTGTATCAAGTGTTGGGGGAAAAGGGATAGGCAATTAAATAGAAATGTAAATGCAAGAATTGAAACCTACCTATGGCGATGTGCCTGAGAGTAATCTTAATCCTAACCTGAGCACAGTGAGACTATATGTAGAATTTAATTACATTTAAGAGCAGACAAGTGCATGATCAATGTAAAAGATTAAGAAAATAGAAACAGAGGCTCACAATAGAGACTTATTTTACTGGGATACAAAAATGTCAATAAAGGCATAGGGTTTAGTCTTCTTATAAGAATATTCCAATCACATAAGAGGCACAAAAATCATGTATAATTATTTATAACTTTTGATTCAAGAAAATGAGACAAAAGCAAATGACATTCCTAATTACAACTCCAAAAAATATACAGTATATACTACTTTTGTAAATGACACAGATAATATAAACAAAGGCATACAGTTCAATCTTCTTAATTAATTTAGCCACATAAAAGGCACAAAAACATGCATAGTTACATCAACTTTACAACTCAAGAAAATGAGACAAAAGCAAATGTACTACTTGGTCACAAACTCTAGACAATCTAAACTATAAAAATTCTCCCTCCTTTTACAATAATCTTGACCCCTCTTTATAGCCTCACATTTTATAGATAAAATAACATGGTATTGAATGCATTCAATGCCTTAGATGCATCCTGGTCTTATCAAGAAGGGTCATGCTAGGGTGGGCCAGCTGCCCTATCTGTGGCATGGTGATTCCTGTCTAGTACCTCCTTTCATGCCTAAATTTCCTCATTCCATCACCTGCTTAGCTGCTCAACTATCTATTATACCTCCACTTATAGGGGACAAATAGATGACCCTTTTAATGTTTTTAAGCCCCAAAAATCTACCCGGTGAACTACTCCATCTACAAGAAATAACTCCCACTGAGTTTCCCTCCATCTCGCTTGTAGCAACAGATACATAGAATACTCTATTTTGTTGAAATAGAAGAGGACACTAAGTCAATTTCTTGAAAATTTCCTTGTCACTTAAAAGGCACTAGAGAACAACACTTGGTGCTTTCCACTTGATTTATCGAAGACACGTGGCATTTTCCACTTTCTCTATATCATGCTCAGGAATGCTCCGCCTTCGACACCTATTGCAATCCACTTCTTTGATACTTAGCAATTATAACCAAATAAACTCATCACTTTCCTTGCCTGAGCAACTAAAAAAAGAATGGATTGCATGTGGTCATCTCTGCTTAATGACACTTGACACTTCCATAGACCTTAAGAAAACACCTAAGACCCACCACAATCTTTATTCAGCAATGACGCTTGAAGATGATCTCTCAAAAGTTGACACATTGTGGCCTCCACTATTCTTGGGAAGATATGTGGTGTCTTTTGCTCCTCCTGCTAGGGGTATGTGGAATCTCCCGCTACTTTTGGGAATGGAGTAGAAAGGGGCTCAGAGACTGACACTTGGTAGCATCCACTACTCTTCAACACTTAAACAAAATGAAACGACGCCTTTTTTCCTCCCAAAAAGGGACTAGCCCCTTTGGATTTTTAGGACACTCTCTTAATCTTCTCGATGAACCAAAAATGGTTTAATGGTTCAACACTGTGCACCATTTACACGTTAACTGAGGTATTGAACCAAAATGTTGAACCATTCCATTGAACCCAAGCATTGAATTGACTATCTCTCAGATGTGAACATGTGGTGACTTCTACTTTTTTCTAAAAAAGTAGTTTAGAGCCTTCTGTGACTACCACTTGGCACTTTCCACTTTCCTGCCACTTAGCTTGTTGAAAACCTTTGCTAAGAAATAGAATGAAATTTGGGTGCTGATATGAGATGCAAATGCTGACATGTGGTGCATTCCACTGAGATGTTATTAGATACATCACACATTCCATGGCTCTCTTGAAAGTTAGGAAAGATGCCCCAGAAGACTCCACTTGGCTAGAATCATGTTTTGGAAAGTGACACTTGGTAGCTTCCACTCAAATTCAACATTTAGGAAAAAATGAAATGAAGGAATGAAAAGGGAGGAAAGAAAACCCATGCTTAGACAACACCATGTGGTGACTTCTACAGCTTTTGATACTTAGATGAAAAAGGACCAAAAGAAACCAACCCACACTCTGCTCAAAACTCTACTACCATGACCAAGGTATGTGGGAACCTAAACTGCAGTGCATGACTAAAAATTTGAATGCAATGTAGAGTAAAAGTTTTAATCTATAGTTACTGGTGACCCCTAGGACTTTTGAGCCTGCTCAAAAAGAAAACTCCACCTTTTACTAGATCAAAATTGTGAAACTTACAACTTCAAAAGAGCTGTCAACATTTGTTTAAAACACTTATTTTGAGAAGAAAAGTAGGAAAACAATGAAAAAACAATGTGAGAAAGGGAAACTATCTAACTATAATACATTAGAGACCTGAGTCAATTGAAATTATTCAAATGGATTCCATTTATAGGAATCTCTTCAGGTTCTCCTTCCATCAACTCTAGCTTGAATGAATTATTCTACTTGCATGTGCAAATTTTATGTGGGCTAGTACATAATGCTTCAAATTTGGTATGTTGACCTGGCTTGGTGGCCCTTACATCCCATTTCAAAACAATTGAGCCTAATTCAAAATTAGGATTTGAATTCCTATTATCAAAATAGTTCTTAACCATCCCCTGATGCTTAATCAATGAATCATGGGCTATATCCCTCTTTTCCTGAACTTCCAAAAGTTCTATGAGTCTGACTTGCATGGGGCCATTTTCTTCAATTTCAATTTGTTTGATCAACTAGAGAGTAGGGATATCCAAACTTAGGGGAATCACAGTAGACTTTCCATATACCAATTCATATGGGGACATTTTGATCACTTGCTTAGGCATGATTTGATCAGCCCATAAAGCTAGATTAAGCAATTTATGCCACTCTTTGTGATGATCATCCCCTACTCTTTTGATGAGTCTTATCAGGTTCTTGTTGGTTGATTCTACCAAGCCATTACCTTGAGGGTAATAGTTAGATGATTTATTTAGATATATTCCATGTTTCAAGGCAAAGTCAGATATTTTAGACCCCAAGAAAGCTTTAGCATTATCTAAAATGATGGTGTGAGGAGCCCCAAAGTGAGTAGTGATACCCCCTAGAAAATCTAGGATCACATTCTCTGTTGCTTCCTTAAGTGGAACTAGCTCAGTCCATCTGGTGAAATAGTTTTTGGCAGTTAATATCTATTTGTGACCCATACTGGACACTGGGTTTATCATTCTAATGAAGTCAAGACCCCATTGAGCAAAAGGTTCATCCACAACTATAGGACTAAGGGGCATGGCTGCATTCCTCCTCATCCTCATATAATACTGGCATGATTCACATTTTCTAACCAGTTGATAACAATCTACAAATAAAGTAGGCAAAAAATATCCTACCTCACTTATCTTTATGGCTATGGTCTTTGTAGAAAAATGCCCCCTTGATATTCCATGATGCATTTCATGTAGTATTCTCTTAGCTTCAGCCTGTTCTATGCATCTTAATAATTTTCCATCAGAATTTCTTCTAAAAAGGACTTGTTCAATTAAAACAAAATGAACTCCCTGTATCCTATAATATCTCCTCTTATTTTGAGGGAGTTCTCTTGAATAAGTCCCATTTTTCATAAAATGAATCCTGCTTGTGACCCAAGATTCCTTTCAAACCTCTTGTAATTTTAGCACCATCTCCATCTCTCTTTCTGCATCTGCTTCTTCAGGTAACATCTTTTCAAGCTCTTGGGTTATATATTGGCATAGACCCCTACCTCTGACTAGCTTGGTGGGTCTGACCTCTACATCATATTCAAGGATCTTAGTGATCTAATTGGATCTTTTCTCAGTAATTTCCCCCTCCATGATGTATTCCTTGACACTTGATTGAGCTACAAGTATCAAAATTTTGTTCCCTAATATCAGATGTCTAAATTTCTTGAGGGCTTTTACCATGGCATAGGCTTGTCTTTCCATAAAATTTTACCTGGTCTCATAATCCCTGAGAGTTCTTGAGAAAAAGGCTATTGGATGTTCCCCCTCTAGCCTGTCATTCTTTTGAGTCAAGATGACAACAATACTTGACTCTCCTCCATAGACATACATTACGAAGGGCTTGAAAAAATCTTGGTTTTTAAGCACTAGGCTTGTTGAGATAGCCCTTTTGACCTCTTCAAAGGCTTGCCTTCCTTCTATAGTCCACTTGAAGACGAAGTCTTTTTTTAGCAAGAGTGTCATTGGTCTAACCAAGCCTCCAAAATTAGATATGAATTTACTAACAAAATTGATCTTCCCTAAAAAGGATTGGACTGCCTTTTTATTTACTGGAAGAGGTAGGTTCATTATAGCTATGATTCTCTCAGGATCTATAGAAACTCCTTCTTTAGATACTATATGTCCCAACAATTTGCCCTGAGGTATGGCAAAGATTCGTTTCTTGGGATTCAATGATATCCCAAAATCTTGACATTTCTTGAAGATAGATTCTAAATGATCAAAATGATCATCAATATTTTTTTAAAATATGGTGAGGTCATCCAGATAGACCAAGATGATACTATTTATGATCTCACCAAAGGCTATATCCATAGCTCTTTGAAAGGTGGATCCTGTATTTGATAGATCAAAAGGCATCTTAGCATATGTAAATGTTCCCCATTTGGTAGTAAAAATAGTCTTGTACTAGTCTTCCTCAGCTAGCCAAATCTGATTGTATCTAGAGAAACCATCTAGTAAATAAAATATCTCTGACCTAGCCACATTTTGTAGAATTTGTTCCATGGAGGGTAAGGAATAGTGGTCTTTCAGAGATGCTCTATTTAGATCTCTAAAATCTACACAAAGTCTTACATCTCCATTCTGTTTCCTAATTGGGACCAGATTTGATACCCAGGTCAAGTGCTTGATTGGAAATATTATTTTGGAATCTAAAAGTTTCTACAACTCATCTACCATTAGAGGCTTGATCCTTAGATTTACTGGCCTCTATTTTTGTCTAATGCGCTTGGATCCTTCAATCAATTCTGTTATGTGCTGGATAATGTCTCTATTGTATCCATGAAGGTCTTCATAGCTCCAAGCAATGACTCTATCATATCTCTAGCACAATTCAATTAGTCTTTCCTTCTCCTTTTGAGTTTTAGAATTCCCAACTTTTAGTCTTTTCCTATCACTCACCTCCATTTTAGAATAGTCAACTTTATATACCTAGAACCTTTTCTTTTCTAGGCTTACATCCTCTGGGTCAAATAAGTTTTCTAAGGTGATCAATCTCTTGGGGAGCTTATTAGTGCTCAATTGTATAATCTGATCACCATATGCCTCTTCAATTTTAGTTTGCAACTGATCAACAAACTCATTTGATCATTGTAAGAAAGAGACTACTTGAGCATCATTTTCAAACACTTGCCAATTTTCATCATTGTCTGGGATGGTTGGCCTCACTATAACTTTTACTGACTCATTGTAAACCAATAGGTCAGTTGCTGGGTTAAATTGTGAGCCAATCTAGGCCATCTTATCACCCTTAGAGTTTTAACTTCTAAGGATTATCTCAATATTGAAATCTTCAAAATCTTCTACTAAATCCCAAATCCTATGCCTGTAGGATCTCATTCTCACATTCTTGGCTGCTGCCTTTTCTCATATTTGCTTTACTACTAATTCTAAATCTCCTTTTACTTTTAGGTTCTTTATTCCCTTTTTCTTGGCTAACAGGAGCCCATGTACTAAATATTCATACTTAGCATCATTATTAGTGCAAGTAAATTGGAATCGGATAGCCCTTAAAATTTTATCACCATTTGGAGCAGTAAGACAAATTCCTGCTCCAACACCATGTTTACTTCTAGCCCCATCAAAATTCAAAGTCTAGACCTCTGAATCTTGAGCAGTAGGTGCCTCTTTCCTTATAACATTTGGTATTGCCTGGTCCTCATTAAAAATGATGTATGTGGCCAAACTAGTAGAGTCATAGTTCCCATATGGGTCGCTATGCATCATAGCCAACAAGTGGCTATTTTATTCTTCTTGATCATGCTCAATCCAGTCACCTAGCTCTTCAACAAAAATCATTTCTTCTTTATTTAACATGGCATGATCTGCTTCTAATCTTGTTGTTGGTTCATTGGTGATATGGTCTTTAGACAGTGATTCAGATAGAATTTTCATCATTGAACCGTATTTGGTTCTCAGGATGAGGTGCGACTAGTCAAGAGACATATACCCTCCTATTTTTGCTATAAATTCTCTGAATAAACATAAACCAAAAATGGGAGGTATATCTATGACAACTATATCTTGGTTGACAATTATGTTGTGACGTGTATAATTGTAATGGGAGCTATTTAATTCTCCCTATGGTTTGTACTATTTTGCCATCTAGCTACATAACTCCTTTTTCAAGGGGTTCATATTTTATTTTCAAAGCATCAGCTATTTACTTGGGCATCACAGTTGTACTAGCTCTTGAATCTATCAATGCATTATGTAGGAGTTTCTTTCTAACTATCAGAGTCAAATAGAAAGGCTCTGGATTGGATTTACTTACTTGTGTTGCATCGTTCACGAAGGTTGTTGTCCTTGGAGGAACTATATCTTTGAGCTTTTCCTTTCCAATAGGTCATTCCTTGGTAACAACAACTTTGGGCACTGCTTGCCCTTGTAGAGCTTCTTATAGTAGTATCTTTTGTTTAGGAATAGCCAAAATATCCCATATAGATACTTGTGCTAGAGTCTTCTTTAATTGGTCCACTACATTGATCGGTCCCAAAGACTAAGTTTTTTGGTAATAAGGATACCTCATTTTTTCCTAAATCTGGGTAGGAATCCCTTGGTCTTGTACCAGTGAAGACACTTCTTGTCTAATAGCATCATTCATTTGCCCTTGAAATGGAGGGTTATTCATGACTTGTCCATTTACAATCTCAAGTTACTCTACCATTCTTCTCTTTGACCTAGTGTAATAATCAGATTGCACTAGTGGCCTTTGGGAGGTAGATGATTCATTCAAGAAAACCACTTTTTCATCTTCAACCCATGAGAAGAAAGCATGTTTTAGGGCTATTTATTCCTCTTGTTGCAAGGACATTCCCTACATCTATGCCACTAAAACTAAATTATACATACCAAGAGACTGGTAAGCTTGATTGTTACTGGTACTGGAAAACTGAGCCATCCATTCTTCTCTATTCTACCACCCTTTGTTGCAAATTACCCTGAGGACAATCTTTAGGTGTATAAGCACCATTGCAAGGGAAACACCAAGCATTAGTATCATCTACATAATTATTCTAACCTAGAACCATCTCCTTTTCGAGTTTAGAGGGATGGTCTGTGAGGGTGTGGGAACTACAACTACTTAATTCATTGGTTGATGGTTAGTTTGTTTCAGAGGACCTTGATATTGGTTTGGTTGGGATGAAAACCTATTTCTTTGATAGCATTGATAAGGGCATTTAGGGAAAGTATTTTTCTACCTCTTTATACTAATCAGCTCATTGGAAAATGTCCTTAGGATTTTCTTGATATCATCCATCTCAGATGACTGAGTAAGGATCGGTTGCTTCACAGATGATGGAGAGTAAGTGTACATAGACATAGGTGGGCTTACATCTTTAGGAAATTCTTGAGGTAAGGGCAAGGAAATTTATGGGAACATAGGCATGGGAGGCCTTGGAGGTAACTTTCCAACATCTATTAAATTATTCTCAGCTCTAACTACATATTCATAAGCCCCTGGTAAAGTGTGTCCTCCCAGTGACTAAATCATAACAGATATATCTAAATTCAAAGCTCTAAGATAAAACACTATGGCCATACTAGGTGGTGGCTTAGCTATAGCAGGGATTCTATCCCAAGTTTTCTAGAATCTAGTGTTGAAGTTAGTCATGTCCTCATGTGGTCCCCTTTGAATGGTGATTAACTTCTGTAACAAAAAATACTTATCGCATTTCTCTACAAATATTTCAAAGAATATATCTCCAAGCTAGTCCCATGTGGATATGGCATTTAGGGTCAAAGACCGATACCATTTTAAAGCCTTCCCTTTGAATGAAGCTTCTAATAACCTTATGGCCACATTTTGTTGTGTGACAACATGTATGGCACAGACATCTGATACATCTTGAAGATGTTTTGCAGGTGTTTTAAAGTCTTGCCCACTAAACTTAGGCAGAGCTTTTAGAGCATTTACTGGGATAGAATCCCAAACAACTGGTGGTGTTGGGAGGATTAAGGGATGACCAGTGTTCTAGCTTGCATAATTCCTTGGGGGAATGGGGGCTCCCAAATTTAGTATTGGTGTAAACTGGTTAGCTCTTCTCCTTGGAATTGTTACCAGAATTGGCAAAAGAATACCTAGATTTGTAGCAGATTGTGACCTGGTGACTGGTCCACAACTCTGACTCCTCGTAGCTCTCTAGTTCATATGGTCTTGAAAGAAACTTTAAGACTAGTCCCACTGGGCATGCCAAAAACTGTTGATGGTTAAAATTTGTGCTTGATTCTAATCAACAACAATGGGAAGTTTCAAGATGTGGGATATTGTGGCTTGAAACAACCTCCAAATTTTAGAGAAGCTGGTCTCTTCTTTTTGTATCAAGTGTTGGGGGAAAAGGGATAGGAAATTAAATAGAAATGCAAATGCATGAATTTAAACCTAACTATGGTGATGCACCTCAGAGTAATCATAATCCTAACCTGAGTACAGTGAGACTATACGTAGAATTCAATTACATTTAAGAGCATAAAAGTGCATGATCAATGTAAAAGATTGAGACAATAGAAATAGAGGCTCACAACAAAGACTTATTTTTTTGAGATACAAAAATGTCAATAAAGGCATAGGGTTTAGTCTTCTTATAATAATCTGCCAATCACATAAGAGGTGCAGAAATCATGTACAATTATGTAAAACTTCCGATTCAAGAAAATGAGACAAAAGAAAATGACATTCCTAATTATAACTCCAAAAAATCTATAGTATAGACTACTTTTGCAAATGACACAAATAATATCAACAAATCCATAGAGTTTAATCTTCTTAATTCATTCAGCCACATAAAAGGCACAAAAACATGCACAGTTACATCAACTTTACAACTCAAGAAAATGAGACAAAAACAAATGATACTACTTGGTCACAAACTATAGAAAATCTAAACTATAGAAAGTCTCCCTCCTTTTACAATAATCCTGATCCCTCTTTATAGCCTCAAATTTTATAGATAAAATAGCATGGTATTTGGTGCATTCAATACCTTGGATGCATCCTGGTCTTATCAAGAAGGGCCATGCTGGGGCAGGGCAATTGCCCTATCTGCTATATGGTGATTCCTATCTAGTACCTCCTTCCATGCCTAAATTTCATCATTCCATCACCTGCTTAGCCGCTCAACTATCTATTCAACCTCCACTTATAGGGGACAAATAGATGGCCCTTTTATTTTTTGCAATCCCCAAAAATCTACCTAGTGAACTACTCCATCTACCAAAAATAACTCCCACTGAGTTTCCCTCGATCTCGCTTTGTGGAAATAGATACATGGAACACTCTATTCTATTGAAATAGAAGAGGACACTTAGTCAATTTCCTAAAATTATCCTTGTCACTTAAAAGGCACTGGAGAATGACACTTGGCACTTTCTACCTGATTTATCGAAGACACATGGCATTTTTTACTTTCTTTATATCCTACTCAAGAATGCTCCACCTTCGAAACCTATCACAATCTACTTCTTTGATACTTAGCAATTATAACCAAATAAACTCATCACTTTCCTTGCCTGAGCAACTAAAGAAAGGAATGGATTGCACGTGGCCATCTCTACTTGGTGACACTTGGCACTTCCACAAACCTTTGGAAAACACTTGGGACCCACCATAATCTTTATTTAGCAATAAAGCATGAAGATGATCTCTCATAAGTTGACACGTGGTGGCCTCCAATATTCTTGGGAAGATACGTGGTGTCTTCCACTCCTCTTGCTAGGGGTATGTGGCGTCTCCCACTACTTTCAAGAATGGTGTAGAAAGGGGCTTGAAGAGTGACACTTGGTAGCATCCGCTGCTATTTGGTAGTTAAACAAAATGAAAAAATGCCTTTTTACCTCCTAAAAAGGGACTGGCCCCTTTGGATATTTGAGACACT
Source organism: Torreya grandis (assembly GCA_037957365.1). Taxonomy (NCBI): domain Eukaryota; kingdom Viridiplantae; phylum Streptophyta; class Pinopsida; order Cupressales; family Taxaceae; genus Torreya; species Torreya grandis. Next base: position 612,881 of record JARHVA010006263.1, on the reverse strand, counting down.
CTCTTGAACTACCTGATGAACCAAAAATGGTTCAATGGTTCAACGGTTCAACACTGCATGCCATTTACATGTTAACTGAGGTATTAAACCAAAATGTTGAACCATTTCATTGAACCCAAGAGTTGAACCGACTATCTCTTGGATGCCAACACGTGGTGACTTTTGCTTTCCTCTAAAAAATTAGTTTAGATCCTTCCATGACTGCCACCTGGCACTTTTTGCTTTCCTACCACTTCACTTGCTGAAAACCTTTCTTGAGAAATGGAATGAAATGCAGGTGCCGGTATGAGACATGGATGCTGACATGTGGTGCATCCTACTGAGATGTTATTAGATATGTGGCATGTTCCAAAGCTCTCTTGAAAGTTAGGAAAGATGCCCCAGAAGACTCCACTTGGCCAAAATCATGTTTTTGAAAGTAACACTTGGTGGCTTCCTCTCAAATTCAACACTCAGGAAAAAATGAAATGAAGGAATCAAAAGGGAGGAAAGAAAACCCACGCTTAGACAATACCATGTGGTGACTTTCATGGGTTTTGATACTTAGATGAAAAAGGATTGAAAGAAATAAACCCACACTCTACTCAAAACTCTGCTGCCATGACCAAAGTATGCGGGAACCAAAACTGTAGTGCACAACTAAAAATATGAATGTAACGTAGAGTAAAAATTTTACTCTACAGTATTATCATGAGAAATCAAATTATACTATTGATTGGGAAGAAAAATATAAGTAATCAATATTTAAGGCCTTAGAAGCTTAAATTAGGCAACTAAATCAACATGTTGAAGCTTACCAAAACCCTCACTATTATCCTTCTCCTCCTCCTACTTAAATTCCACCTAAATCCAAATCCTTGTTAGAACTCATTCCAAATGTGCTAAACTCATAAAAAGTGATGATAAAATGGGACAAGGAACTTGATGTTATCCCTACTCATCTCATACAGAAGTTGAGGAAATCAATCCAATTATCTATGAGTAAGTGTACATTGGTTGAAGAGGAATCCCATTATGTCATCAATGATGATTTTCATAAAATGAGATTATATATCCAATGGTGGATAGATATATTAGAAAGGTGGGAAAACCAAGAGCTTGAGGATGATCTTGTAGTTGTTGAAGAAGATCAAGAAGGCTATGAGATAAGTGAAATTGTTGTTGAAGAACATGTCTCTCTCATTGATAAATACAATTTATCATCTCCCCATGAGCTCATTCAATAAACCCCAATTCCCAATCCCATTTATGAGCCATCCACCACACCTAATACTCCCTCTCTAACCCATGAACTTATTCACATCAGCTGAGTTGGTTGAGACTCATGAGAAACATCAAGAGGTTAGTTTTGAAAATCTAGTAGCTATTGTTAACTATATAAATAATGAAAAATTATGGTAGAGATTCAATGAATTTTTTTTTAATAATTTAAAGGTATTCAAAATCCTATGCCTCTTACTATTCAAGTTGAAGATGTTCTTGTAGATGATTTTCCTCTTGAGAGTGTGTTTCAAAAATAAGATCACATTCCACCAAAACTTGTGCAAGTTGCATCCAAATTTGATGTTGAATACTCTTCAAGCAAGAAATTTGATGTTGACCAAGTACCCAATGACCAAGAAGATGATTTTGAAGAGGTTGTGGTTCTTGAAGAGAAATAACATAGGGATGAATGTTAGAAACATGTTGAGCTTCTTTAATAGATTGAAGGCCTTTTCAAGGTTAAAGGTCATGTGCATAAAGAGATAAAATAATATGTCTTCATTAAGTATAATCATAAATATGAGGCTAAGTATATAAATTTCTTTGAAAATATTGGTGGGCTTGCATTTGGTAATAAGTTTAATCTCATTGAATATGACATAAAATTTAAGGAATCATTCCTAGATGAAGCATCATAGGGTTAATTTTTAGATAAAGAGTATCTTCATGATAATATTGATCCATAAGTTCAATTAGCATTCATATGTGACATGTTTTTAGCTACTATCATTGGATTTGAAATCATGCCAAGAATATTTGAAAGCATAAAGGAGTTGAAGACATCAAAATAAAGGCTCAAAAGCCAACTTGCTTCATTTCACCCTTCATCTCTTAGAGAATTTTTTTTTGAAATCTTCCCCATTGACCCAAGAGGAAGTGTTAATTTTTAGGTTATTTTGTATATAGTATAGCTTGATTAAGTTCTTTTTGTGTTCCCTAAGTACATGATAGCACATGTATATTTTGATTTGTTTGTGTCTTATTATCTGTGTTTTTTGTGTTGTGAATATTAATCACTTTGTTGTGTTATGTTAAAAGTATGTTTAGGTTTCAAACTAAGTACTAGGTACTCCATTTCCCAATGGACTTGAAAGGAAACTAGTCTTACTAGCATTATATGAATGTTAACCTTGTGAATCACCAAGAATGTTGACCAAATTTGACCCCAAGTTAAATTGGTTACCGCTTATATATTTTAAATTTTCATGTGGTATTATCATGATCATGCCATGATTTATATGGTCCCTAGAAGCCTTCATTTATCCTTGCTAGAATTGTTTAAGGTTAGTTTCGAGAAGTTAAGATAAAGCCATATTTTGGTCATATTAGGGTTTAATCATGTCATAAGGAAATAATTCATGGTCAAGTTGTATCATAGGTGATTAGGGATTTATTTATTTAATTTTATGTCTTAAACATCTTTGTCCTAAAATTTGATAGTGTTTTGGAAACTCTAAGGTCCATTTGCTAGCTCTAAGGTGGTGAAAATGTGTGAAAAAGTTGATTTTGGCTAATGTTTGTGTTTGTAAAAGTTCCCTATCTTCAAAATATATACCACACACATTACAAAGAGATTAGAATAGTTACATAATTATTACATCGATAAACATGTCAGATAAAGGTTAAATTTTGCAGATTTCACCAATAGTTTGAGGAGTTATAGGATGTTGTATAGAATCTTGAAGTCATAAGTGAAAACAAATTAAGAACATTATTTGGACTTATATAGGTTAGGAGCAAGCATTGGAAGAAGTTTCAAGCTCCACAGTTGTTGAATTTTATCTCTCTCCTCCATCACTCCATTCATAAGTAGATTTGGAGGACAATATTTTGGTCAAAAATTTTGACCCTTATGGGATTAAAATTTGTTTCAAAAATAATTATATTGGTTCTCTTACATTTATGAACAATTTCTAGGAAGATAGACTACTTTTTGAGAGCTCAAAATACCACAGGCTAAGTTAAGAGTGATTCCAGTTAAAAATATGAATTCATGGATAATTGAAACAAGTTATAATGGGTTATAATATGTATATATATGCCTCAAACACCTTAAATAATCTTATTTGCATGTTTGGATGTCCTTTTTGGCATTAAAAGTCTCTTTTATGAGCAATTTGAAGTGTCTAGCAATTTTTCTATGTTTTTGAATTATCTAAATGGTTTGATTAATTTTAATATTTATTAATTACCCTATAATATCTTCTCAATCCATATATAACATTATAATAAACTATAAAATTTGTACAAATTCTTAAGAAAGCCCACTTCTTCATTCACCTTTTATGAACTGCGTGTTCTCTATGTCTACAATTTAGTTGATTTGAGTGGTTTTAAGTACATGTTTCTATAAAATTGGGAGTTTTATTCTTAATGATAAATATGTTTATTCATAGATAAATTATATTTATTATTTTATGACCATACTTACCTCCTTAATGGTTTCAAATGTAAGGTTTTAGACCCATAGTCACCTACAAGCTTGATATGGTCTACAACTCTAGATAATTCATGTTGTCAATGTGTTGAGTTGTTTGTCTTGTTATTAAAAAATGGCTAGTTTCAATTTTAATAGTGATATAAACTAATAGAGGTATTAAAAAAAATTTAAATCATTAAAAATTTAAAGATGTTGAGGACCAATCTCAATCAAGCCTAGAAGACAATCATCTACATGAATGTAAGACAAACAATTATGATAGAGGTTGTGAACTTATTTGGAGATGATATGATTTTGTAATATAGTTAGAATGAATCTTTATGATATTTTAACATTTTAATATGGCATGATGAGTTTATAAGGATAGCTAAGACTCACATACCTAGTCAATTAAGACAACCACCTATAACATGTTATGAGAGAAGTGTGCTTTGATGGTGATGTTCCCAAAAGAGAAAGGAGTTTCAAGGTTTTGAAAAGATTATTAAAAAAATAATATTACATAAAAATAAAATCAATAGGTTTAGTATTGGTATTTAATATGGTATTATGCACCTAAAAAAGCTCAAAATCAAGATATTACATACTCAACTCTCCAAAATGTCACCTATAGCCAATTGAGTTTGGATTTTATCTTAATAGTGAATGGTGATTGTTGAAAAAAAAAATTTAAATACTTAAAAAATATTATAAAATCTCAAAACTATATAACCATTTTCAAGGTTGTAGGATTAGGTTGAGAAATTCATGAATCTCTTACACACAATTAATTCCATAACACTACCTACAACCAAGCTTGAGATTGGTCTTAAATGGTGATATTGACAAGGTCAAAATTTCCAAGACATTTAAGGGGTATTTATGTGTCAATAACAAGTGATAAGAGTATATAAAAAGGATTGAAACTAGTTTTCAAGTTTGGAAACTGGTCTAGAAGACCTAAAACATAGTTAAGACCTCTCAAACAACACCTACAACCAACCTAGACTAATTTACTCTTGAGATAGTATATTATTGAAACACAATGATTCAAGATGTTAAGGAAGGTAATAAGCCTATCAATATAATAATATTAAGAGTTTAAATTTTTCAAAATGACTCTTAAAACATTAAATACTACAACATTTTCAAAAGAATACATATAGTTAGGGTAAGAACATCCACGTGTAGGTCCATGTTTGGATGAATCAAGTCTCTTAAAATAATATTCAATGGTTTGTGTAAATGTTTTAATGGTATAAAATATATCAAGGTTATAAAATTATTGAAATTAAATTTTAATAAATAGAGGAGCAAGAGTTTAAGGTAAAGACATGGGTCATAAGACAATTTTATACATACAGTCCAAGCATAGGTCTACCTTGTGATAAATTGGTGTTTTCTTGGGAGGGTATAGGTTTTTAGGATATAAGGAAGAGTGAAAAATGTAAAAATGGTTTTTAAAGGTTGATAAAACTTCTCATAATTCCATGACTCATTTGAAGATAGACAAACACTAGGTACCTTGCATACTCAGTCTAATAAAGACTTATAGCCTACCTACTCTTGGATGTTTGTGTTTTATTTTCTTGAAGGAATGTACGATATGAGGGAGAGTGATATATTTAAATTTTATGGATTCACTCTAAAAGATAATTATAATTTTATGGAGTATTGATAGACCTTGTTCTTCAACCTTACACAGTCCAAACTGTATACATAGGCCTATTAGATAGTCAACAAGGAGATGAAGTGAAGTATGTAAAGGTTGAGATGAACCTTGAATAATTTAAAAATATGATAAGAAACATGATCAAAAATTACATTATTTATCAAATACTTTATAGTGAGGAAAATATAAGAACACAGGAAATTAGGGTCTCTTAATCAGTTTGACTTGCAAACCTTAGGCCTAGATCAATAAGGATGCATAGAGTATGATGGATATATAAAGGTTATATAATTATTGAAAGATGTCAAGGAGGAAATAATGGAACTATTTAAGTCATTTAAATGTCAAACTAAAATTATGAAATATCTCACTAACTCAATTCTCTCTTATACCTCACATAATGCCCAGTTTCAACCCAAGAGGCATGTTTCTTTTGCTTGTTATGAATCACACATGATGCATGGAACCTTGATATCATAGGGGAAGTTAACTACCATAGTAAACTTCCATTTTTTGTAATATTTTTATGGTTTCAGGATTCCATGTTTATGAAGTATCATTAAGAGTTCAAGGCACTTTTAAGCTGCCTAGGAGAGCCATAAGGATTGGATGAGAAAGAAATGCAATTATATTACACTTATGGATCAATAAAACTTAAAAATCGCCAAAATCATCTTCAAAACTCCCATTAGAATCATCCCATGCCATTTTTTGTTATATTACTATATGGAACTATATGAAATAGGCCTAAAACCATTAATTTGTACTATTTATAGGTTTGTGTAGTGATTCAAAACTTAAAATTTTGTATGGAGGATGGAGAGGATGTTTTCAAAGTGAATAACACACTTTTTTGGGATTTTTCATTTTTTGGGATCATGTACAAGCATTTCTCACTCTTTTGGTAGGGAGGCCTAATTGAGGCCTAGTTAGGAGAGAGAAAGGGCACAAAGAGATATCTCCAATCACTCTCAAAGCATGAAATAGAACCTAGAGCTATAAATATATAAATTTTATTGGAATATTCCCTTATATTATCAGTAAATTATGTACTTTTCTCCACACAAGAAGGTTTACATCATTTTAGGGATATAAGGAATGAGGCCTATTTGGGGCTTTTGGTAGAGAATTTTTTTGGGGGGATAGTTAAGGCCTAAAAATGGACTATTTCAGGTCCAATATGGTATTAATAGGCCATAAATGAAGTTTTTAAGAGTTTAATAAGAAGAAACCAAGTTTTCACACTTGTGTGCAAAATACACCTAAGGAGATGAAGAGTCTTCTAAACACCTTGCAAGAGAAAGAGGTGATGTGTCAAATAAAACCTATTTGGATCAGTTTATATGTGTTAATATAAAATTAAATAGGTAGGAAAAAATTATATAACCACCAATAAGGCCACTTATCCTTTAACATGTTAAGAATAAGAGAAGTTTCAAGAATCTAGTCAAGGTGTTAAGCAAGATTTTAAACTCCCACACCACTCAGAAGATTAGAGTATATTTAAAGGAGATACACATGGATTATAAGACTTGTTTATGTATTTATATAACTCTTATTCTTTTTTTAACACATATAAAACTTGTAAACCTTCACTCTCCTACACCTTTCTTTTCTTCTCTCTCTCTTTATCTATAAGTTGAGCCACATTTAGCTATGTTTATATCCTCCACATTATTATGGTGAGTATATGTTCATTTTAAGTGTTTGATAAATACATTAATATTTGGTTTACCATATCCATGAGTTGTTTCAATGTGTATGTTAAGTTAGTTGATCTTGCTAAGTGATAGCTTCTCTTCCTTAGCATGTTTTCCTTGCTTTCATTCATATTCAACTTTGAAAGTCCATTTAAGGTCTATTTAAGTGTTTTAATTAATCATTTCATGATTTTTTTATATTTATCTCTTAAATATTTTTATTTCATGACCTTGTGTTTAGTACTCTTAGCTTAAATTTGATCCACAAAACTCTATGAGAAATACTAATGCAAGGGGAAATTTTAGATAAGTGTATGTTCAGGTTAGGATTATGTTTGAAGTGTACTTAAAATTGGTTGGTATTGGTAAAGTTAAAATTGATGCATAACCTCATTAGGATAGATTTAATTTATGTTATGTCTCTCCCTTTTCATCTAAATGACCTAGTAGTTTAGGTAATGAACTTCAATTGATAAACCAAGGGAGATAGCCCTTAAATCTAATGTTTTACCTCTACTATAAGAAGACCATGGGCCTATATTTAATCCCATGTTATAATCAATTTGTGAAATTATTGAACTACCTATCCAAGGGTGAAGAATTGAGTGACAAAATTTACTCTAAGAAATCAAGAAATATAATCTAGGAAAGTAGGAAATCTAATATAGGATAGTAATAAATATAGTCTAAGAAATAAAGTAATCTACTTTAATCCTATTAGTAAGGTAGAAATAATAGTCACTTGGAAATTTATTTTGCTATATAAACCATGAAATAATGTTTTAGAAACTTCCAATTAATTTGAAAATTTAAATAATTACCTTAAAGACCTTGTAAGTGAAAAGCATAGTTACCAAGAGTTTTAGAGATTTGATATGGCCCAATCCATAATGAAGTGAAATTGTCATGATGCCTTTTATTTTAATGTGTTTTATCCCATAAGAGAACTATGTTTTAAATTAGGAAGACCATGATTTTTTATCTTTTATCAAACCATCTCTTGACAATATCATAATGTTTACTAACGTTGTGCAAAGCTTATATTTGTGTATCTTCCATCTGGATAATGTCTAGTAATATTGAATAGATTATCTCATCTCTTCCATATGCTCCTACATGAATTGGTACATTATCAACTTGAGAGTAATGGGAAATATGAGTTGTTTTCCACATACTAATAATAAAGGTGAGGCCTTGATGACATGTTTGTGTCTTGTTTTTTCTTCCCATAGTAGATATTTTAATAATAGATTGCATTCTATAGCTTTGTTTTCAATTGAATATTTTATATTATTGGTTGATATTACTTCATTAAATCTAGTATAATATTTTATTTCAATTAATACAAACCTATTAATAAATTATGAATTAGTATTAATTACTCCCAAAGAATACAAATCCCATCATGCAAAGGGATGCCCTTCAATCATAGGATACAAAGGAAATTCCTTTTATATTTTTATTTTTATAAATAATTGAAACTGGTGATAGTTATAACATGGTTTTGAGTATATTTTTAAAATATTATGCCAATAATAGTGCACCTAAATATTATGTGAAATATCATTACCTAAATGGTGTCCACTTCCAATCATCTGGTGAAAGTTGTTGAGGATATCTATAGCTTCTTATTTAGATACACACTTTAGATATATTACCTCATAGTTTTTATAATATATCCCTCCATTATTTATCATGTAATGTGATAAATTGATCCTAAGTGTTCATATTTGTTATCTATTCAATTTAAGAGTGTACATGCATGTGAGAAAATAATGAATAATCTAAGTGTACTAGTTACCTCTAGCTACCTGATACTAGTTAATCTATTCAATATACATGCATGGATGCATATTTACCATTACATATATGATAAATTTACCTCTTACCATTTTAGTAGGTTTTATCTGGACATCAAATTCTTGAAAATTTTCCATCCCATTACCCCTTCTCTCTCCTACCTAATTTTATCCAAGCATAAGTGTGAATGTTGGGTCTAGGATAATGGTATATGTCTTACTACATAGGATATAATGCATAAATTTATTTACATCATTGATTAAAGTATACATCTACTTTTATATCATGGAATATTTGAGATCTACATATTTTAGATTAGTAATCATAAAGGAAATATGATGTTCATTGTCATATACCTTCTATGTGAATACTGTTGCTATAGTATATTCTAATTCAAATGAATATAAGAGGAAATATAGGATTATTAAAACTAGAGTTTAGGAAATGAAATTATTGACATCCTAGAGTGATTTATTTTCCTCTGCTTTCCATTCTATTTTTTCATCTCAATTTAACATTGTGTTTTATGGCTCTAAAATATATACATATCTTGAAATAAAGTTATAAACAAAATTGATTTTTACAAATATAGAATTAATCTCTACTTTTTGTTTGGACATGGAATTTTTCAAATGCCCTAGAATCTCTTTGGATCAATTTAATTTAATTATTTGGTGATGACATAACCCAAAAAATTACCTTTTGTGACCCAAAAATTATTATTCTTTGGGTTAAAGGAGATCTCATATCTTTAACATTTATCAAATACTCTCTACAAGTGGGTCACATCATCTATTTTATCTTTAGAGAAGATTGTCAAGTCATCCATATAGATGATGATGCATTTTACAATAATTATTTTAAAGGAAATGTCCATGACCCACTCCAAAATCATCACCTATATCAATTATTCCAAATGACATTATTTTTTATGAAAAAAATCCACAATTAGTAGTGAAGGTAGTAGTCATTTTGTCTCTAAACATTAAAAGTTACTTGACATTGTATTTTAGTATAAATTATATCCCTAAAATTAAATCCTCATATTCTTCATGGTTATTAGTTCATTTAAATTGTAATTAAAAAGAAGAAAGATACGATCTCCTATCAGGATCACTCAATGTTATACCCACACTAGATTCTTACTTTGCCGAGATCTATCAAAATATAAGTTTCATAACTATGAAGGACCTTCAAATTATCATTCATGTCTTTTAGGATTGGTTTTTAAGGTATAAGCCCCTACATGTGATGAATAATATTTTATTATTTCATTTTGGGCATTGTAATTTATGATCATGTGCTTCATTTTTATTTCCTTATCAACCTTGATTTGATTGGATACTCCTTTTCATGGTATCCACACATGTGAAAAATATGTGGCTATGTATCCATTTAATTTTTTTACAAGTCATGGCTTACATTTAAACCATAAGCCTCAAAAATGTACACTAATAATAAATCAATATATCTATAGACACATGGATTAGAGGCAAGATGCATGTGAACATTTGGAAACTCTCTGACAATTAGGGCTGAATATATTTACAATTGTATAGTTACTATTTTAAACTTATCTAGGGTCAACCATAGTCTTTTTCATATCCTCATGGGAATTATTTTTAATGAGGAACCTGATCCAACAAAGAAATTATATATATTTATTTCCAAATATTTAGATAGTCAAAAAGAAGGGTGGGACCTCATATTTGTCTTTGTATACAGTAATATTTCCATGCACAAATTTGTATGTTTTATTAGATGACTTACTAGTCAATGTTTTGATTAAAATCTCTCTCTATTGTTCAATTTGATCTAACTCATGAAGATTAATGTTAGGTATAATTTTATTCATATCCTCAACTATATTGTATTCAATCCTAGTGTGTGGATCAACTTGATATTGTTGATCATTTCCTTTAGTACGAGGTGGACTTTTATGAGCATTTGCATTAAGGTGAGTGGTTGCATTGTTATTTGAAGGCATGCAAGTTGTGGTAGGTTTTATTATTATTATTATTTATTTAGTTATATTTATTATTTTGAAATTTTTTAAAAGCATGAATTTTATCTAGGTTATTTTCAAGTTCATTTTCATCCTCATCTAGGAATTGAAAATCGAACATACAAATACCATAGATGTAATGGAATTATTTTTTAATTATTGGTAAAAGAGAGTTTTTGGATCTAGGGGCATGACCCTAGACATTAAGTAAGAATAAGGTACTACCATCCCATATATACAACCAATCCCAACACAAAAAAAGAAACAAACATGGCCAAGAAGCCATATATATTAATAAAATATGTCCCAAACTAGTTCAAACTTGTATACTAGTAAAAAACTAAGATTCCTCTATAACATTTTCCTTTCTCAATATAAGAGTCATACTTCAAGGACTATATTTACCTCAACATTTAGTTTTCTTCCCAACAACATTATAATCTCCTCCTTCCTTGTAGTGGATTAAAATGGGGGTTTCTAATGCATCTATTGAATTCAATTTTTTTAATGGTGATCAATCCAATGGATTCCTTTTTAAATGAAAAATTACATAATTTGTTTCCTTAGGTGAATATTTATTCTATTTAATTGGTAAATATCTATTTTATTTAACCATGGATCTGATATTCACTATAAAATATTCCTCTTGATGTAATTTTAGATTCTCTTAAAGGTCTTCCAAATCATTTTAAGAATCTATTATCTTGATATTATTTACTATAAAGGAGTACCCAAGAAGGGAATATTTCCAATAGGATACCATTTTTTCATGATTAGAGGTAATAAAATAACTACCTAGATCACCTATTTCAAAATAATTTATGCATATAAAAGGTAGTCTTTCGTAATCCAATGATTGCTTTCACACTTGATCCAAAAGTTTTAGATCAATATACTTAGGAAGATCTTTGGTAACATCCAAAATAATAAAAATTTGAGAAATATTAGCATGGTATATATATTTAGGATCCAAAAATATTAATTCACCTAAATAATTTCCTATGCCTTTAAAATAAAAACTTGTCCAAAACTGTAATGGAAGATAAGGCAATATTACCTTGATTGGTCTAACTTTAAATGCCTCAAGTGTGAGGATCAAAGGATGGGAACCATGGTTTTAAAGTTATAATGTTATTTCCTCAAGAAAAAATGTGGTTATAAAAACCATATTCTTATACATATCCATTTAAAATGAAATAAAAAATAAGCCTCTATCATAGGGAAGATTTTTAAAATACCTTTCATTAATGGCTTCTAATTCTCTAAAACCTAACGATTAAATTCTTATAGAGAAGGCCAAATGTTAAAAAAATGGAATATCATTATTAAGTTGGAAAAATAACTTCTCCCTCTCTAATGAGACATAAAATTATTCTCTCTTTAAATATATTAAGGGGTTACTTTTTGTAGAGGCTAGGGGTTTGATTTTTTACACTCTACTTGTGGAAACAATATTAGCAAAAGAATGGCATATGGTAGTTTCCAATATTTCCAACCTTTCACATAGCCCAAAACCATTAACTTTGGCATATATCCCAATAAAAATTCCATCATAAATAGAATAAATCCCTATCACTACATGTTTATCTCCTAATATTTTCAAATATAGAGATGGTCATGCATATTTCCATGGAATCTCTTTCTTGTTTGACACCTCCCCTATTATATCCAAAATAAGAACTAGCATCAGATCCTTAATCCTTGTATCATTATTCTCTTATTAGATATTAGCTAAAAAAATTTCCTCTATATATTCTTCCACCTTCTCTATTTAAACCCTAGTGGTGGGCAATTTGGGTTTAACATAAAACAACCCAAAAGTCATCTTCCTTGGGTAGGGGTTAGGTATTCCTAATAGATAATATTACTAAAGGGTAATAAAAGTATTAGAGGCACCATATATTAATGAATTATTTTTATTTAGGACCAAATAATATATTTCCATATCATTTTAAAATATTTAAAAATTAATAAAAAATTCTATGCAGTCTAGTTCACCATGTTAGGCAGTGTTATGGGCCCTATAACAATTAGGTAAGGTTACCTCACAAATTTTTATGTTTGGTAAATTGTTAGATTAAGGGTATATATTATTAATTTATATATTTAATGGTATGTTATATAATTATAACTAAATATACCTATTGGATGGTTCCCATATAGTGTTTCCTAGGTGTATATAGATGGCTAGAAACTCATTTCTAAGTTTATATACCATGCATTGGATGGTGTCCAATTCATTTTTCATGGAATTAGATGTTGTAAATTTTGTGTTATAAGCATTAAATTGGACTAAATACTAATTATTATTGTGTTTATTATACACATGTGTAGGATTGCTTAAAAAACTTATGTTCTGATTCAATGCATGATGAGTTAGAGGCAAATGGATGAATAACTTATTTTGATTGTTTGTAATGAAATTATTATTAATATTTGGAATAGGATTAAAGAAAAGGAAATTATAATTATTAGGTATTGTTAACTCACTAAACATTTCCCTTAGGAGAGAATTGTTCAGACCTCTCCAAGTTTGGGGTAACATGGGATTAGTCCAAGGTTGTGGGTGACTTGTGGATGGAATAAACCTATAGTTTATGATGCTAGCTACCCTAGTGCATCAATTTAGATCAAATAATAAACCCTAATTACTTTTTGATGTAAATAGATATATAAATTCATGAAATTGAAACCTATATTACTGTAGGTGATGCACCAATATGATGTATCCACTCTAATTGATCCTTTAACAACACTAGTGAACTATTAATGATTATATCACCTTCTACTAGAGACTCCTAAGCATAAATTTTTAATTTTGAGGATACGTTAATTGGATATAACTAAATGATGATGAATGGGTGTTATTTTTATGACACAACCTATTATATTCTACTATAAGCACAATCACCAACACTTTGACACACCACATGACCTACTTAGAACAATCTCCTACAAATTAGGTGAGAAAAAGGACTTGAAAATGTGAATAGGACTTCACCGTTTATGAAAATAAATAATCATATAAGACACTAAGATATAAGAAAAGCTAAAAATAGTCTATATATCTATTCATGAGGTTTACAAGCTATAATGTGGGAAAATCTCTTTATACCCAGTAGAGGGATACATGTAATGGCCTTAAAGACTCAATTTATAGAAGAAAAGAAGTTTAGATAAGGTAATATAGCATGGAGAAGGAATGTAGAGGCCATAATTGACATGATTCACTCAATTAATAATTACAATCAGACCTTCATACTCTGCTCTCTCCATGCATTGTTTAGGCTGGTTGGGGGTATTCAATGATCTTTTGGCATGGTAAAAAGTCTTGGTTGACCCCATGAAGAGCATTTTCATGATAAAATAGTCAACTCCATTTTATTTTAATAGTTACAATGGTCCATTATGATCTATTAGTGTAGTCATAAAATGTCTAAATTAGTAGTTTGAGTGTGTCTTAAGATGCCCCATCCATAGGTCTTTTTTGCACACTCTTGTGACCCTTCCAGACACCTTTTTTCTCATTATCAGTCATCCAAAACATTCTAAATGGTCATTCCACCTCAGCCAAATAGTATTCCTCATGCCAATCTTATTCCCCCAGGTCATGTGCCTATAGGATAAGAGCTCTCCATTTAGACTATAACACCCTATAGATAAGTTTCTCATTTTTGATGGTTCTATCTACTTGCACTTTGATGGTCATTTTCATCTAGTCTTTATCCTTAATTATATTATTCTAATGTGAGTACATCTAACCCATGACCAATTATTCCCTATAAAATCTCACTCAAATATCATTTATAAATTAGGTGATAAAACTTATAATGCAAGAAAGAATACAGATAAATCACTAAGGAAAAATTCCATATTATTTACACATAGTCACCCAACATAGCTAAAAACCTATTAAAATATTCATACCAGTCGTTAACCACCTCAAACACTATCAATTTGGCATTTGTACCTACATCACACTATTTCACAAAGCACACTAGGTGGAAGAACTACATATGGCTTGATCCCTCTTTAGATTATTGGTATGTAGGCAATGTTTCGACACAAGGGGTTTGTATTTCATATTGAGTGCATTTTTCATACTAACCCCCCCTTCTTTTTCAAGTAACTCAAATGTCATTTTATCAAAGATAATGGATGATTAGGGTTTGAAGACAAAATCAGATCCATAGTGAGTTTTGTCACCAACAAACACTTAATTTTTCATAAGCATGCTCAAATAGGCACAATGCAACTACCTATAAATTTTTAGGTCTATGATTAGTTTGGATAATAGCAGTAGGAATGAAAAACACCATTGGACACCAAAGCATCCACTTTTTGATGCTCCTATATTTTGACCCAATAAAAGATAGATTCAAGTTTATGACACCTTCCTATTCCTACATAGCCATTTTTAACCTTTGTATCAATTGTCTTAGTCTATTTTCTAGCTAAGTTACATTTATTCTTATTTATTACTATTTTCAAAAAGGTGAAAAAGACAAATAGTTGAACAAATTAGGACTATATTTATTTCTATATTTTTTACTTATTTATTAAAACACACACTTAACTTATATAGGAATAAAACTAAATTATTCCCAAATAAGCTAAAACATTTAGTGAACTTGACTTACTTTGTTTACACACAAAAACCCTAGAAACCCTAGGGAAAATTCCTCACTAATTTTAGTAATATTCTTCTAATTGTTTCCTACATATATAAATCAAAATTTCACATTTAATTTTTAAAATTCACCAAAGTAATTTTAAATTTAATTTATTTGATACCCTAGTAGAGTATACTAGGTCCATATGCTTTTTGAGGTATCAGCTTACATGTTAGTGAGCTTTGAATCCTTTTTATGCATATCTTAGTTTGTTATTTTTAAGACATTACATTTCCTTTATTCAGTACTTTCCTTCCATCAAATTTTTATTATTACAATATATTTAAAAAAATTAAATCAACTTTCACTTTGTTTTCTTACTTTAGACAAATATACTAGCTTTGATGAATCTAATAAGAGGGAATTTTAAGACCTTTTAACTAAAAATCCTAATATGCAAGATGATATGCTTAAAATACTACAAGAAAAACAATAAAAATCAAATAATGGTCAATCCTCTCAAACCACAAAATAACCAATTGTAAATGACACTATAGGGGGCAACAATGTCTCAACAACCCCTTATAATATCCTAACCTTATTATATGGCACCACCAATTATGTCTAGTACATCTTTGCCTCATGATGTGGCTACCACTATGCAAAATATTAAATCTCTTCACTCCAAGGTACTACATCTTAAACAAGGTGCTTCTAGACCAACACATGTTTTGGACCCTTTTCCTCTAATTCATACACCATTAGCATGCAATACTGCTTCCACACCCTTGCCACCATGTTTTATTTAACCTAAGCTCACTCTATATGATGGCAAGGGTAACTTAGAGACACACTTGAGATATTTTCATGTAGCATGCTTGGACTATGTGCCAAATTACTGGTTACTAACCAATCTCTTTCTATGGAGTTTAAGGAATTATTCTCTATAATGGTTTTTTAATCTACCAAATCTATTGATCAAAGCATTCAATCATTTAGCTAACATGTTCCTATCTCATTTTAGCATTAACATAAGTGACAATATTTCCTATGACCAAATTTTAAAATAGAAACAAAGTTCAAATGAGCATCTCACATATTATGTTTTGAGAAATAAAACTATCTTGGCTAAAATGACTAGCCCATGGTTGATCAAGAATTACAAGATCTCTTCAAATAGAGTCTTCTACCAACTTTTCATGAGTCAATAATGTTTAGAAAGTTTTATTCCTTTAGTAACTTATGTCATACACTAAAGGAAATGGAATTCAAATTAATTTCAATGGGCAAACTCAAGTGCATAAGCATATCATAAACAACAAACAAGAGTAACAATAAAGTTCCATACAAAGTAAAGGTTAATGATAGAAAAATTCAAAATTAACCTACAGTTAATGTAGCTTTACATCCCCCTTAATGAGTTGTTTTATTATTGCCTCTTTGGTGAGCCTTTGCAAATCTACTAGTATCTCTAGCCAGAGTCTTATCGTAGCTATTGGAATGCAATTTCCTATCTCTCTCCTATTTTGGAATTTGATACAACAAAGCCTCTTCCACATGGATATGATCAGAATGTGTTCTATAATTTTCATAGGGAACTAGGCCACACAATGAATAGATGCATTCATTTGTAACATAATATATATGACTTGATAGATGGAAACCTTATAAATATTGGCACTCCAGTTGAGCCTCCTGAGGAAAAACAAACATAGGATAAGGCTCTAAAAAGTTTCTCATCTCCATTCCCACAACATTCTAAATATGAGACATAGGGCACATTAGGTGTTCACCATGAATATCATGCACACCCTCTATGAGCTATATATGATGCACCTTCATTTGAGTCACATCCTTTGAGCAAAATAATTGTTGTGTATAATTCTAGAGTTCTACCTAGACCTTTGATCTCCTCAAATTAGGAGAGACTTGAAGATGATTCAAATAACTATGGACTCTTTATTAGAGCCTACATTGATCACCATCTTATTCATATTAATGTCATAGATAATGGATCTAGTGTGAACATGTGTAATATGACATTGCTTCAGCATTTAGGATATTCAGAGAAGGATATCACCCTGATAAACATAGTTATCGATGGATTTAGTGGACACATACAGAGTTCACTTGGTGAGATTTTACTTCCTCTACAAGTTGAAAAAACACATGTCATGACACTATTTACTATTTTTATCAGTGCAGGAGTCTTTGACATGTTTTATTGACCATGGATTTAGAAACATCATGCAGTACCTTCTAAAATTCATAAATGCATGAAATACATTCATGGTAATCATGTTTTTATAGTTGGTGGAGTTTTGTTTGAGTTACCACTCCCTATTGTAGATCCATCTCTTACTCTAGAGTCACTAGTTTCAACTCTTCCACTAGTTATAGTTCATCCTCTAGTTGATATTCAAACATAATTGAGGCCTCCCTTACCAAAAAAAAAGCTTCATACACTTCCACGGAGGCCTCTCTTAGAGAGACCACTACATCATTGATAATTTCAAGACTCTAGACAATTTCCAACTATAGTATTACTACATAGGGTAGTATCATTAATATCTCATGCCTCTACACGTAAATCACATTTTTAGATAGCTTCTTCTACTACTAGATGAATCCCTAAGAGCCCCATAGTTTCATCCAATTCTCAAAGTTATAGGAGGACCTCACAGTCAATTTCCACTATAGATATTTCATATCACTTACAACATACACATATTTTAGAGTCATAGTCTCAGCCCTTCCATTATCCTTCATGATCATGCACAATCCATCTCCTTGATATAGGACATAATGATATGGATTCTCTTATGAGACTCATCAGTTAGTATTATTTCTTTTCAACCTTTCTTATACATAATTTCTTAGCATAATTGTACATAGTTTCTTTTCATTTTCTCATACATAGTTTCATTAGGATTATGTGTACATAGATTATTTAAAAATAACAAACACAATATAATTTTTCAAAATACCAAAAAAATATAACATGTCAAAATACAAAAACATTCAAATAACTCAAAACACAAAAAAAATTCAACTATATGTGTTTTTCATGTTTTATGTTTCTAATACCATGCTAGACTTACATTTTTATATTATATGCTATTGTTTATCTATTTATCTATATTACCATGCTTCACTTGATATTATTTAAGTGTGTGCAATGACACCAAAATCCTTGATTTATTTACTCTACCCATTGAGGGGGCATTAAAATTTTACATTCGAGGCATACATCAATAGATCTATCCATTAAGGGCATCTTCTACATGACTACACCATCCAAGTTATGTCATTCCTACACCAAACACTCTATTTATCATGTTAATGCACATTACTTACTAGTCTACAAAAATTATTCTATTGACACTCACTAGTATATAGCACTTGGTATTTTTTGTCATCTACCTAGTCTTGTACTATATATTTTGCATTTTTTCACTTCTTACTTTGATTACTTAGATGTGATAGTATTTACAACATTTATATGCCTTCATTTCTTTATTTGAGTAGCTATATGTGATTACATTTTATATTTCTTATTTTAATACTTATGTGTGCCTTAGACATTTACCAATGTCCTTTATTTTTAATCTTGTATATGCTTGTGGCCCTCATGCCAATCTTTCTTGTTTGTAATTATATGTGTATGTGGGAATTTGAGCATGCCTTGTATGCTTGCTTTCCTATTTTGAGTGACATGTGCCCATGTCCCTTATTTTTTTGGCCCTTTCGCCTCTTTTGTATGTTTCTTGCTTCTTGCCTTGCATGCTTGTTTGATTGTTTTCATTTTAGTTGTTTACAATGCCATAATCTACATTATGAATTATCTTGACTTCTTGGATGCCATGGTGGACATCATGCTTCATCCATCCTTGATAACTCACAATATTTCTAGTTTTAGTTCAGTATACTACACATGATATTACACTGTTACATCAATATAGGCATACCCCTATTAATATAAGACTCTCCAACACAAACTATGTTATATCTTGAGACATTTTTTGTATTATCATTGATATATAATTTATTTCACAAGATAACACATTTATAGTGACCTTTCTTCTATGGGTAGTCATTGTAGGGTCTTCATTCCTACCCTCAAAAGAGGGGGTAATAAATAAGGGTTTTTTCATAGAGATCAAAGCTCTCTACTAGTCAAAATAAATTTTTAGAACACTCAAAACAAAAATAAAAATTCAAAACACATATAATATACTATAAAAATAAAATAGCCATCAAAAATATTAAAGGACAAGAGCACCCCATTCAGACTATAGTACCCTATAACAAAGTGTCCACTTTTTAGTGGTTTTATCCAAATAGCCAAAAACCCAAAAATTTGAAAAATAAATAGAAAGGTATGGTTAATTATATTTTTTTCAACTACAATCCAGTTTAGTTTAGCTAGTTTTATTATAGTTTTACTCAGATTGTCCAGATATAGGTAGCATCATGTATGGCATGATGGATTTCACTTTTTGTTTTAGATTGCGTAGTTGGTATAAATTCCAAATTAGAATCCATGTTATAGACACCAGTGATTGGGGGTAATGTACATGACACATTTGAATTCTTTTCTTTCTAGTTCATTGTATTATCTAGGCATTCTTAGTAATTACATGTCTTATTCCATCTGTAGGTGGTTGGCATAATTTTGGAGTGGCTTTCATATAATCATAGTTCTTAGTTTTGGAGTCGCTTTCATACAAACCTAATATCCACCTTTTAGAGTGGCCAATATTGGCCTAGTTCTCAATAAACATTCAGCTATCCATGTCACATTATTAGATTATAGATCATTCATGGGCTCATAAGCCATCTCATATCACACACATTCATATGGGTATTAGATCATATTTCACACTTAGTGGGCAATGATGAGCTAAAGGACTAGTTAGCCTTTGTATTCTTGACCAACCTACTTAGAAGGATTAGACACATAGTCCAAACATTAATTAACACATTCATGATCACATAGCTTCACTACATAGTGGGTGATGATGGAGATTAAGGGATAACCTTTGTATTCTTGAGTGAACTTTGAGGAATTCATCACTCATCTCCATTCATGATATTACTCTTGGTACAACACATACCTAACATCACTCAACATCACAATAAGTTTTATATTAGTTTGTATACCTAGTGAGATGTATTTAGTCCTTTCTCTTCTTTTCTCTTTTACCCAGCCTTTATACATTCTTATTTTAGACATAGCATATCTAGTAAGAACTGATCTACTATTAGTTTTCTCTTACATATGTATGCTTCACTCTATTCTCTATCTATGCACACTCAACATCACACATCTTCATGGGCTTCACCCTTCCAAGTAAGTTTTGATATGGTTTCTATTTTTACTTTATCCAAGTATTTTGTTTTTATGCATCAATATAATAAAGTAGGGGGGAATCTAGTCATATAAAATTTCCAAATTGGTAGTTTGAGTGTGGCTTTTGACAGCCCATCCATAGGTCCTTTTCGCATCCTCTTATGACTCTTCTAGACACCTTTTTTCTCATTTCCATTCGTCTAAAAAATTCTATATGGTCATTCCACCTCAACTATATACTATTCCCCATGTCAATCCTATTCCCCTAGGTCTTGTGCCTATAGGATAGGAGCATCTCATTTGGAATATAGCACCTCATAGAGAAGTGTTCCATTTTTTGGTGGTCCTATGCATTTTCACTTTAGTCCCTAATGATCATTTTCATCTGGTCCTTATCCTTTATTAGGTTAGCCTATCATGAATACATCTAACCCATGATGAAGTGTTCCTTATAAAATCCCACTCAAAGCTCATTTACAAAGGAGGTGATAAAAATTATAAAGCAAGGAAGAATAAAATCAAATAACTAAGGAAAACTTCCCTATTATTTACACATAGTTACCCAACATAGATGTAAACCTAAGAAAATCCTCATAGCAATCCCTAGCCACTTCAAACACTAGCAATTTAGCAGTTTCATCCACATCACACTATTGTAAAAACCACACTAGGTGGGAGAACTACATATGGCTTGATCCCTCTTCAAAGTATTAGTATGTAGGTAGCATGCCCACACAAGGGGTGTGGATTGCACATTCAATACATGTTTCACACTAACCCCCCACTTTATAAAGTGACTCAAATGTCATTTTATCAATAATGATGGAAGGTTAGGGTTTGAAGACAAAATAAACTCTATAGCAAGTTCCATCGATAACCAATACTTAAATTTTCATAGGCATGTTCACATAGGCACACCATAATTTTGGGTCTCTATGATCCGTTTAGATAATAGTGCTATGAGTATATAATAGCATTAGACACCAAAGTATCCAATTTTTAGTGATCCTATCCTTTTTCCCAATGAAATCCAAATTTAGGTTTATGAGACCTTCCCAGTCCTACACAACTAGTTTCAACCTCTATATCATCCATCTCAGTTTATTTTCTAGATAAATTATTTTTCTTCTATTTTATTGCTATTTTTAGAAAGGTTAAAAAGATAAATATTTTCATAAATTAGGATTTTATTTATTTTCATATTCTAAACTAATTTATTAATATATACCCTTAACTAAAATAGGAATAAAACTCCATTATTCCCAAATAAGTTATAATAATTAGACTCTACAAAGCATTAAGTAACCCTATTTCATTTTACATGCCAATAAGGCTTATAAAATTTCCCTATCCTCAATTATGGGGATGAAAAGTGTGCCTAATATCCTTAATGAGGTAGTTACATGGTTTTTCATTACCCTATAATTACTCACTTGGCATCCCTCTATGCCAATAATCATCCTTCCTTGTTGACCATATAGATCTTTTAGGTAATTAGGCATATTATCTTGATGTTAACTTCTTGGATGACTATGAAAATCACATAAAACCTTCAAATATGTATAATTTATTATGTCTCATGTCTAAATAAGCATATTACGTCATGAATTATACTTTTTCAATTGTATACACCTATAACTTCTCCCATTGAGGTGACTATGTCACCTTTTACTAGCATTTCTAGACAAAATTTTTAGTGAAAACTTATAGGATCCTTTATAATATTAACTTATAGAATTATTTGATCTAAGAAGGTGAAAATTTTTTCACACTACCCTTATTAATGATCTGTAATACCTCAACATGCTTAGAACCTTATTTTCTATCTAAAACCTTGTAAAAGTAAGGTTTTTAATGAATCCATATAGGTGTCCATAATAATACTATCATGAATGGGACCTCCAAAGATTTAATTATGATTTTTATGTATTTACCAAGACAATCTATGGTATTTAAGTGTAAATCTCTCAAGTTCTCCTCCATTGTGCTATCTTGACTAGTTTAGGCAAGTTTAGACATTTTTTACCTCTTAATGATTATTCATATCCCTAAGGGATTAAAAGGAAAAAAATAAAATAAAATGAATTATAGAACCCTTCTCAATATTCCCTAGTAACTTAGGTCCCCATGCATCTTCTATGTATAGTGCTAATGTGGAGAAAATTGCTTTCAAGCTCAAAAGCTTGCATTTTGGGAGGTTGATGGAGAGAAAAAGGGGGAAGAATAGAAAAAAGTGTTTGGTTGGAATTATAAAACTTCCTATGGGTATTTAAAAACAAAAAAACATGTTCCCATGGTTTTTATTCCGTTTCCATAATTCCAAGTGTCTTTAGACCCATCTCTCCTATGCCTAGGGTTTATAAGACACTAGACCAACTTAACCCTAAGGGTCTAGTTCTATGCTTTTATCTAACTTTTCTGAGTCTAAACCCTTGACACTTAACTTATTACATTTTTATCCTCCCCATATGATTTTTCCCATCCTTAAAAATTTTCCAATCATTCAAATGTTATTCACTTTTAGTCACAAGCCTATGATTGCCTATTTAGGCCTAATAGGCCTAATTAGACCATTAAGATCTTGTTGCCTCCAAGAACAAAAACATAAAAATAGGTCATTGATAACCATTAATAAATTATTCATAGAATATATTTTCACTCTTGTACCTCATTTCATGTATGGTTCTTTACACTTTCACTCCTTACTAAGGACCTTGCCTGTGGCCTATGGATGTTCTTAGACCTACTTGGGATGCAAGTAAACTTATTTTCTTATCACCTTGAGATTTTTTTAGAGAGAATAAATTATGCATATGATCTTAAATATATGTAAATACCCTCTTAATCTCTTCCAACCTCATATTATCCCCCTAAACATCCAAAAAATCTGTAGATTCTTGTTTTAAGTCTATACATGTCAGTTTAGGATTAATAGGCCTAATTAAGCCATTAGGATCTTCTCAATCCCAAAGTAATAATAAATTTAAATGGAAAACCTTAATAATTTTTATAATACAAGTTAGATACAATGTTTGATATCTCTCAATATCCACTTCTATGCATGGTTTAACACATCCTCCTTACTCTATCTACCTACATGTAGGTATTTCATGTGCTTTGACTGTGTGAGAGGTTATTTTTAATTTTTTATGATTTTGTAACCTTGACACCTATGTTATGACATTTTAAAGATAATTTAAATATTTCCATGACCCTACTTAACTCCCTATATGATTTAAATTCAAGGTTAGAGTGCATATTGTCCTTGCATTTTTTGGAGATAGAGTTGAAGACTCTTGATTAGACCTATAGATCCCCATCATGCCTATGGACATTTATTGAGGGATATTGAGTGGTGAAAAAAAATAATTAGGGTTATCTCATTTAAATAGATGTTTTTCATCTCTTATCTGACTCATCCATCACATAGTCATTCACTTACTTATTCTCACATGTAGGTGGTAGTTGAGTCCATTTACTGTGTGAGAAGGTGAGTCTCTCTTTTTGAGTAGTTCTGACTTTATTAGAGTCTATCTAACCCATTATTACTTATTATATAATTCTCGTTTACTATATTCAATATTATTAATGCCTTATAATTCATCAAGAAAAGGCTTGATTTGCTACTTAGTCCTCACCTTGTTTATAGTCCATTGAGTGTTTTACAAGCCCATTATTATGAGATGATGAAAACATGGGCTATTACCTATACACTTTTATATTTATTTATTTAAGTGGGATAAGTATTTTAATAATTTTTATTATATATAAACTCATATTGTCTCTTCAAACCCAAAATTTACCTATTGGGGTGCCTTGAGCCTCACTAAGTTATTTGTGTATGGTTGAGTGCATGTTTGCCTTCTTAGAGTGCCCATGATGTCTTTAGTTAAGTCTTATAGGTAAATTATTTAAAGTTATAATTTATATAAAAAAATTAGGAGGGATAAATCTCCATTTATCTTCTTGTAAATCATAACTCCCAAACCACTAAAAATCTTTTTCAAAATCCACAAGGTAGTTATGTCACTTAAATATGTTTGTTAAACTTATATTGATGTATCTTTTACCATCCATAACACCTAAATGATCTCAAAATTATTATAGGTTATACATAACATGTTTACCCATTACACATTTAGTCTCATCACATAAATATGACATAATACTCTTCAATATTTTATGCATCTTACAAGGAACATTTTAAACCTCCCAACAACTTTCATCTCTACATTTAAATGATGTTGAAGTTGACTAGTAACATGGTTATTCATAAAAGGGTGTGAGGAATCATTAATTAAATTATACCACATGGATCTTTAGTCAATTTTGACACATAGTTTGATATTTGAAATCATTTTTTTAATTCTTCAATGAGGATTGAAGATTCATTGATTGAAACTAGGTTATCATGGAAAATCAAAAGTATACAAATCCCTAGAGAAACTTAATTTATTATGTATAAAATATTGGATTATATTAAATACTACCTATAAAATCATGAAATATCTCACTAGACTTTTCAAAACCCTATAAACATTGTGTTGGAAACCTTTAGGTAGGTTTGTAGACTCATTGGTTTTATTTAGACTAATTAATTACGTGTGAAACTATGGTTAATGACAATTATATGAGTCTTAGGTCTATTAAATCACTAAAAATAATTTTTTCAAGGCCTCAAGGAGTTTTTAAATAGTTTTTAGACCTCACCAACACTCTGAAACCATTGGAGAGCCTAAAGTATCAAGAACCCACTATTACCAACCTGTAGATAGTTTTACAAGAAGGTTTCTTGTCTCCCTGAGGCCACATGTGTAAAAATAGGGATTGAAAATGGTTTAGAAATGTCATGTAAGATATTTAGAATTAAATCAACATTCCATTCCTCTATAATCATGTTCATAAAAGGAGAAAATGAAGCAAACTAGAACCCTACCTAGATGAATGAGACACTGTGAGACTTTAACCTTGTTAGTGATTGTTCATAATAGAGAAAATGGCAATATGAGAAAAAATTTCAAAATATTGAAGCCAACTAAAGTATTCTCCTTTATCTAAAATATTACGTAATAATTTTCTCTCTCCTATCCATATTGAATAGAAACCCAATTGACTTTTTTGAGTTACAAAGGAGCTCGATGGAAGAAGGGGGTCAATTTTTGACTTGTCTGAATTTTAAACTCATATATCCTTGTCTAATTCCTACACTAAGTACCCTATGAATATTTATGACTTATTATGATCATGACACATCATTATAAGTCTTTAAAAGCTTGAAACACCTACAAAACCCCTTATTTTCTACATTTTTCATGATTTAGATCCTTAAAAGCCATTAGGAAGTGCAAGGAGGGAAATATGAGGTCAAACAACATTTAAAAACATAAGGTATGGTTGGTGGAAGTTGAAAACTCACATTTACAAGTGTGTAGAATTCCTTTCATGAATGAAAGATGTGTTTGACTTCTCAAGGGACCCTTTTATTCATTAAAACACCTTGTTGTGACATTATGATGGAAGTGAGACCTTTTTGGAGATATTCCTAATATAATGTGACACCTAAACATATATTTTACAAGGGTTTAGAATGTGGAGTTTGACTCATTTGATGTTTGAAGGGTCATTTGATGACTTATAGGGTCATATAAAGCTTGTAACAACTTTAAATAGATATACCATGGAATACAACCTTAGATACATCCTTAAACCTCATTTTATGACTCAAAAAATGATTAAAAGCCCCTATATCATGCTAATAAATATATTTTCAGAAGAAGTGGCCTAAAACAAGTATAATCACTATAAAAACTAGAAACCTTAAATTTTCTAAATACCTCAATTTCTACTAAAGAACCTTAACTTTATCAAACAAGGAATAAATTACCCTTTAGGATTCATAAGGTACTTAACATAATTAAACTCACCCAAAGACCACCATGAAAACTTATTACATTATCCAAATACCCAAAATACTTATCACATGATGATCTATTCAAGTAACCCACTATACATATAATGACAATTAGAACAATGCTAGAAGGTTTAATAGACCATAAGAGGATCATGACCACATTTAGGAAGACCATGTAAGTTTGAAGGGTCCTATGAGAAAGCTTTGGACTATAGGGGTTGAAATTTGGCCTAGGGGGGAAAATTATCAACATGTTTAGAGAATCATAGGGGTTGGTTTTCCTTCTGGTTAAGAGAACCAACTATCTCATTTTATCAAAACCCCAATGATTGAAATAAAATTTCACACATAAAGACACTAAAATAAAACATAACCTAAACATCTAATTAAGCAATAAGATAAGACAACAAAGTAACTAAGGTAATTAACACATCACACTTGTGTTAATAAACACTTAATAGAAACTATACCATTAATAAAATTACTAAATATACAAAACTAACTCAGACATGTCTTTCTCCTTCTAGATCAAAGGGTAAACTTCTTAGATTATCATGTTCCCATGAGGTTGGATTTCTATATGATGAGTAGAGTGTAATCATGTACTGCTTATAGAGTAATAACCTCCACAAGCATGCTCAAATGTTGATGTATTGTTGTAGTAATTGGGAAGTAGTCATACCTTCTTATTTCATTTCCTTGTTCATAGGTTGGATATGTGAACCAAGGATAAATTCATATTCATAAAAAATATAGTTGTTTGGTACAAACAACACCATCTTTGCACCATCAATATATTCCCCTTACTTAGGCATGTCCAATTAAAGAAAACCATTATGTATTATAAATCTATCATGTTGGAAAATTGATATCTCAAAAGCATTAGGTACAATCAAGCCTTCCTTTTCAATCATATAATTAGGTTCATCTTCTAATACTACATCTTTCATTATAACCTCAATCTCAAACTACCTTTTAAGCTGAAGAAGTATATATTCAAGATCTAAACCAACCATTTTGATCACTTGAGGAACCTTAATTATAGGACTATCTACTTCAAGATGATCAAGTACCTTTCCTCATTATTCTTTATGGTCTACACATTACTCTCTAGGAGTAAAAACATTCCCAATTGCATTCTCAACCTACCTAATAGGAAATGTAGACCTTAGAGAGATTCAAACTCATCCTAAACCTTCAAATATTGTTGCCAAATTTTTTCATTATCTTCATGTTTGACCTTATGAAGTGGGACTCATTACATAGTACCTTCATTATTTCCATTAGTATCCATAGTACTATTAAGGTACAAGAGGCTCTCTATGTATTCATGATGTAGTTTAGGATCTACTTTTTCAAATTAAAACACCTTATTTATTGAGGTCACCTTAACCTCATCCAAGATTTCAAATTTTACTATTTATTATATCTCATCTTCTTGATCAAACTTGAAAAATGATCTACCTCTTTTCTCACCAAGAGGGGTCCCAATGGATATATCCTCATCAGACTCACTTGAAGCATTATCATCACACTCTTCTTACACCTCACCTTTAGTTACAATATCTTCTTCAAAATTTTCCCATAGGATAGGTTACTCTTCAAGGAGGGAGATGGTGGAAGGGTGATGAATGGGTTTATGAGTTTGAGAGGGAGTATGAACTATAATTTATGCTGGTGGATCATAAAATAGTTTAGGAATAGACATAGTGGAATCCTATAGTAAATTTTTAAGGGAAAGAAAGTTGAGTTAGGAAATGTGCAATCCATTTTTTTTGGAATGAAATTCACCTTTATCATAGCCTTATTAGGGTGCTTCTATAGACATCAAAATCATATCTACTCCTTGGTTGACTCCTCCCCTTGGTCCCCTTGGTCCACTTCTACACATTCCTAACCCACACACTTATTAATTCAAAATAAATTAACTATTTTAAATTAATAACCCCTCTTGACACATCACCCTTGACACCTCACCCCATCTTGGATACCTCCCCTTGGATGCCTCCCATCACCCTATGACCAATTTATGACCTATTCCAACTTCCCCCCACTAATCTTCATGCCTATTAAACCTGCCTTCGACCGTTTTACCATGACCACTGAACTCGGTAGACGGAGGAACGGGTAAAAGGCTAATTTTAGCCTTTTTTCCATTCTTCTATCTGCCGACGTCGATTATCAGTCGGCTGACGCCAGTGGGATTTCTGACATCAGTTGCTTAAGACATGCCCAAAGGTGAATTCTCTTCCTCTTGGGATGCAAAAATCACAGCATTGGATGTTGAATCACACACCCAAAATTTGACGTCTCTTCCTCTCTCAGCTCTCAGACCTGGACATCAATAAGAACTCTCTGAAATCAATCATCAGACTTCAACCAATGCTCTTCTAGCTACAGACACAATAGGGACAAGCATCTCAAACACCTCTAGCTCTGCACCAAGCAGGAGGTAAGTATTCTTCTCCCTTTTTTATCATTTTAGTAATTTACAAGGTACTTAGAATGTATAAGCAATTAGCTTCTTTTCATTACTTCTAAGTATTATCAACCAAACTTAGCTATCAACCAGACCCAACCTGACTTCTTCCTAAAAAGGTTGAGAAGCCTTCTTCATACTCTTACCCCTTTTTTGGCAACATATCCCATATATCTATCCCCCTGAAGACCCTGTCTACTATCTTACCACCCTACATAGACTCTCAGACTACCGCAGACCATTCCATCGACCAGAGATCCATCCAGAACCCATCCAAGGCCATTGCCCTGACCGACATCGACCATTTCCCTTACTAACATTGGTAGACTAACCGGTGTCGGCAACATTGACCAACCAACACCGGCAGACTAACCGACGTCGGTGACTGTGGCAGACCGATAGCAGACAACAGGTATGCATTATTTGTATTTCTCTTACTTAGTCTATCATTATTATCTTTATCCAACATTATTTTTTATCAACAAGTGGACTAACATCCCTTAAGGAAGTCTTTGCACTTTTGAGACCAAGCATATCGCTTGGTAGTCCACCTTATCTCTATCTAACAATCTCTATGTTTGAGTCTCTTTCTTCTATAGGTGTCATCCTCCATAGCCAAAGAGGAGTCCCTACAATGTCTGGATAATGATGCACAAACTTCATCTGGGTACGTATAAACCCCTGACCATTTTATCTTAGTTTCTTTCATCTTTTGAATGTGGAAAAGCAAAAATAGTTAGAAACATTTTGGCATGCTCGGTGGGACCCTAGGATTTTTCCTTGGGTTCATACTTTTTCTTCTAAAACAAACATTCATATAGGTGCTTTAGATTTCTTCTTGCATCCTTTTCTTCTATCTCTTTATCTTGAAATGACACCATAAGCAAAATTAAAAAGAATCTTTCTTTTTTTTCACCTTTCCTTCTTGCATCTTAGAGTTCATACTCTTCAACCTTTTCTCCACTTGTCTACATCCAAACACACATTTCAATTTGGGCTTAAAAATCTATTGCATCTCATTTCTTATTGAATTCATATTTAGTCCACACATCTAGTAATTAGAACTGCATTATGAATTAATCATAACACACTTATGTTACACAACCTGACCACTTTCACAACTAAACATCAAAACATACCTGAGACAAGGTCCGACTAGGATTTCATCACCTAGCAGATACCTTACCCTTCCTGGTAATCCCACTTGGACTTCACTACCAAGGGGAGAGCCCACTCTATTCTTTGGCAGAGTATAAACTCTAGGGGAAGTATATACTGGCTAAGCAACCTAGCTTATCTCTGGGCTCGTGAAGTGAGGGGAGCTTGCTCCATAGCACCAAGCCATGTATGGAACCTAATATAGACCTTGATCCCTAAAACCAACATTAGACTGCTTCTTCTAGGACCCATTCTAAAAGCCAACTTCCCAAAGACATTCTTCTAAGGCATAAGCCAACAAGACTCTAAAACTTATTCTTAGGAATTAACGTTTAGGGGTCTACTTTTCTTCATCTATTTTTATGTCTCTATCTAGTTTTTTGAGCTGGTGAGGTCACATTCTGAGCTCCAAGACAACTCAGACTTTCTTCTTTCTTCCAAAAACTTTCAGTCTTCTAAAGTTTTTGGAAATCCACAGTCACTGACATCGGTTTTTCCATCGATGTCGGCAACCTATTTTCACCGACATCGGTTATCTGACCGACATCAGCATTTTTTTCATTGACATCAGTTTTTTTGTCGATGTCGATCACTGTCAAAATCCTTCTTCCAAAATAGCAAGCTTAAAACCTGGCTTTCTTGCTGTTAGACACACCTTCTGAGTTTCTAAAATTAAAAAAAACATAGTTTCTGGAACCTGACCCTTTTTGCTTTGGATGGTTTTGACACATAGTCAAACCAAAACTCTTGTTGACCATGCAAAGCAACAACCACTTCCACCTTCACCTTTCATATCAAGTCCCCTAATGGAGTGCACTTCAGACGCTGAATATTCTCCTATCTAGTCAACCCCCGATCAATCTCTAATTATTCCCGAAGTGGATCAAAATTTTGAGAGATTCCTTGACCATAACGTCAAGGCTCTCCAACACTATCTCGCTAAGAGCCAAATGTGAGACTCTTCAACTCAACCAAGTTCATCACATTTGCAACACTTGATTGTCTCGACTCCACAAACTCTTGCGCCTATAAACATGGGAGTGACTACCTATCCTTTTGCCAGTGCCGCCATTCAACCACTTGTAGTGACATCAAGCCAAGTTGTGCCTCTTAGATTCATGACACAACCACCCCTAGTCTCAACATCTATCCCTATGACTATTTATTAGTATGTTATGCCTATACAAGCACAACTGACTACGTCATATGCCCCTTCTAGCACCTTCCAAGTGCCTTACAATTTATGGGGCACCACACTTACAAATATGTCAACCGATCTAATCAAGATGTTGATGGACAAAATGTCTAATCTTGAGACATACATTTCCAATTCAAGCAATGTCCTTTAATATGACCAAATTTGTAATGAACCCATTCATCCTTTAGTCCCAATCCAACCGTATCCCAGTCAGTGGGAACTTCCCAAGTTTACTCACTTTTAGAGTCAGGAAGACCCATAGCAACATCTACGAGCATTCAGACATGCTTGTTATCTCATAGCACATGATGATGCATTATTGCTATGCACATTCCCCATGTCACTTTTTTGCCTTGCCCTCGATTGGTATAGTTCTATTACCAGTCACTCCCTTTTCACATTTACCCAACTGGCTCAACTTTTCCTTGACCACATTTTGATTAATATCACCAAAAAGGTCTCAATCATGGACCTATACTCTATCAGATAGTTTGATGATGAATCAATAGCCAATTTTATTTCCCATTGGAGAGGCTTAATCAACCAGCTCTCCTTTTATTTACCTCAACCTAAGCTCATCGATCTCTTTTCACAGGCGTGTGCCAAACATATTTCCTCTAATTTGCGGGTCCAAACATTCTAAACCTTTGATGAAGCTTTCATGATGGCTAGGAAGCTTGAACTACATGCCATTGAGGAAAAAAAAGTCAAATTATGGAGTAAAAACCCCAACACCAAGTCAAATGACCTTTCTTCCCAACCTTCTTCTTCCTACATCAAGTCCAAAGGATTGGCAAATGATGTGGTCCTTAGACCATCATCTTTGACCACAAAAAACCAATCTCAACCTTCTACATCTCAAAGCATCACCAAAAAATTCCAACAACGGTATATACAGCATCAGTATACTCTTATAGGAGAATCATGCACTTCCATTTTGGATAAACTTGTCAAACAGGGGGTCCTTAATCTCCCTCAAATTTGACCACCTCAATTCAACCCCTCAAAACCTATCCCTACATGGTATAGAGAAAATGACTTTTATCATTATCACCGTGTCTAGGGCCATGACATAAACAACTACAAGACCTTCAAAAACATTGTCCAAGACATGATAGACAAGGGGGATCTTGTTTTGGATATCTCAAACGTACCCCCAATCAAAACATAGACATCTTTAAACAACCTTTTCCTAACCATCACCCTAGCCAAAACAACATGCAGACTATGACCGATGACTCCCAAGAGCGTAATATATGTACAGTCAACACGGTCTCTCCTCTTATGCCTAACCAACCTCTCCCACAGTTTAAAGAGGTTAATCAACCACAGGTAGAAGAGACTTCTTCACCTATTCCTCCACCATGAGCAAAATAACCTTCTTCTCCTATTTTTCCTCCACCAATAGAGGATATTCCTACATCTAGCCCTCTTTCACACGAAGGAGAGTGAACTTTGAACTCTCTCATATTGGAGGATGTTTTGGTGACTTCGATGATGGTAGCCTCACCTTCATCCTTCTCATCATCAATGGGGGGTCATACTTTTCCCGCACCTCGACCACATGCCAAAGCCATCACCATCCCTACGCTCTGCCTTCTCGAAGAGCCACAATCTCCAATCCCTTCTCCACCGAGAGAGGGACTCGCCACCTCACCCACTTCAGTCAAAGAAGATCCTGTGAGGGCAGACTTGAACCTAACCCCCCACAATAGTGGCCCTTAAACCAAACCAAAGAAGGCTACTAAACCACATTGGAGAAATTTTCTCCCACCATCATCATTGCCCTCTATTTTGGGCCCTCATCCATCCACCTTAAAAGGAGTGCTTCTTACTCTAACACCTATCAACAACAAGTTGCCTCTATTACTCCCTTTAACCAACAAAAACAAATCACCTCCATTACTACCAACACCTAACAAAAACATACCTCCTTCAAAACATCCAACACATCCTACCACGAAAGTGTCATCTACGCATTTGGCCACACCACCAAATAAAAAGATGGTATGAAACACTCCCTCAATATCTTCTAAACAAAAGTTGTCAACTTTTACAGCAACACAACACACAGACCCATTAACAAGTTCTTATACCTTGTTGTTATGCCAATTGTTACAATCTTCTACCATCACTCTTCTGCCTATTAAGCCATACCAACCTCTCAGACCAAAACCATCTTGGTTCAATGACACTAAAATTTGCCTATATCATCGCACACCTAGACATGACACTAAAAATTGTTGTGCCCTTAAGGTTGCCATCTGCCAATTCATGGAGAAAGACACCCCTCTTGTTAAGGATACTATCAACAAATCTCCAACACCATCTCATGTCTCCCAAACCTCTTCACCGTCACACTCATCAACTCTCAGATCAAGGCCATCTTGGTTCGATGACACTAAATTTTTTACGTATCATCACACACCTAGACATGACACTGAGCGTTATTATAGTCTTAAAGCTGTCATTCATCAACACTTCAAAAAAGACACCCTTCTTGTTAAGGATCCTTTTGACCACCCTTTCAACAAACCATCGACACCATCCCATACCTCTCAAACATCCTCACCTAAACTAGGGGCCCATCATCAAACTGTGGTTCCTCTACCACCTTTTACCCCATTATTCAAAATCAACATCATCAATGTTGCCAATAGGTCACAATCCATGTAGGATAAAGGGAAAGAGAAGGTTTCTCTCCCCCAAACATATCCATTCATTAAGCCCTCACCACAACAAAAACCCAAGACTCTAATCTTCGGCGCATCTCGACCAACTTTTTTGAAACCAATTCATGACCCCATGGTGAAACACCTTCACCCAACCTTTATGAAGACATCTTTGTATGACCTCATACAAAACTCTCCATAGCATCATCAAACTTTGATCAAAGCCTTACAAGCAGTGAAGGTCCAACCTAGAGATCCCCAACCACTAGCCGCCTTAGTCCAACCATTTCTCAAGCATTATCCTCATCACCAAAATAACTAGGGGAATTTGACTCTATATTAACTATCATGACCTCGACCAAATATCAACCAAGCCTCGACCAAACATTGACCAAGCCTCGATCAAGCATTGACCAAATATCAAACAATCAAGCCTTGACCAAGCCTCGACCAAGCATTGACCAAGCCTCGACCAAGCCTCGACCAAGCATCGACAAAGCATCGACCAAACATCAACCAACCCAGCATCGAACAAGCATCAACCAACTTCATCAACCAACACGTGACCAATTTGAAACGAAGCACATGGGGCAAGTTTGCTCCTAATTGACTCAGACCTTACATCATAACACAAGCATGGGTCAGGGACTTATCAAAACCTGAGCCCCTTTATGCCTTACCTCTTCGATCAGTCTACTATTAGTCAAGTAATTATTCACTTGACATTTAACTTGAGCTCGATCCCTTGAGCAACCTCCCATCATCGTCATTCCTATTCCTTTTTAACCCTCAACCCTACAAACATCAGTTAACCCTTTTGTCAAGCATGAATGCTTTGTCCTAATAAAAGGGAAACCCTCTAAACCTCTATAGTCAAGTCCATGACCAAAAATTCAGTCAATATATATATATACATATAAAATTGGGATGCTTATTCCAAGGTCATAAAACTATAAATGTAGACTACTCTCTTGAAGGAAAGCTGCATAATTACTGTAATAGATAGACTACTCCCTTGAAGGACAGCTATTCAAAGTCATTTAAACATATAAAGCAAAATATAGACCACTCCCTCAAAGGATGGCTATGCCTAGACATCTTGCTACAAACAACACTATCTCAGAAGCTTCCCACATCGATCAGCTTCACAACATGACCACAAAGCAAAACAACATCCCCTCACAGACTTCCCGCATCGATTAGTCTATAACAAAAAAAACTGACTGACAAACTATAAAATCATGGACTTGTCTATAGTCATTCTCGGGGTCACCTATAAAAGGGGAAAAGTTGTTCCTACCAAAAAGGGTTACCCCTTCCATCCATCTCATATTATCAAATCTATCACCCCAACATACTCAAGGGATTTCAAGCTCACTTAGCGTCAAGTGATTCGAGTACTTCTCTAACACAAACAATGGTCAACGACGTAATGCATAAATGGGGATTTTGTTTCCAAAAACCTTATCTATGCCATCATTATGGTCCTTGTCAATGAAAGAGCAATGCGCCTTTCACTTCTGACACATCTTGGTCACATTCAACCAAAACCAAAACCAAACCAAAACATTTTTAGACCACCAAGATGACATAGTCCATTTCACATAGTTTATATGGACAACAATACACATGGAAACTATTGATGACACAATTTATGTCAAGCATAAACCATTACTTGTTGAAGCATAAATAATCTCAATTCATTTCTAGCATACATCCATCACTGATATGGAAAATTTTCTAGGGACGAAAGACCATACAACCAATGTTACAGAATACACCATCACACAATATGGAAAAGGCTGTAACATCATCATACCTTCATCATCATGACCAAGACCATTCCATCGACCACTTTGACTCTTCATCTAAACTACATTGGCCTGAGGCCCTTCCAACATGGGTTTTGTAGGTAGCACTTAGATGACATGACGTCTTCTGGGGTTAGCTCGGCCACATCCATTTGTTCATCTATCTCATGGATAAACCATTTTACCTTTAACCATGACCAAAACTAATTAACTATTTTGACTCCTCATCTGAACTACATTGGTCTGAGGCCCTTCTAATAAGGGCTATATAGGTAGCACTCAGATGACATGACATCTTCTGAGGTTAGCTTGGCCACATCCATTTTTTCATCTACTTGATGGACAATCCATTTGACCTTTAACCTAGTCCAAACCAACCTATTGACCACTTTGACTCCTAGTCTGAACTACATTGTCTAAGGCCCTTCCAATAAGGGCTATGTAGGTAGCACTCAGATAACATGACATGTTCTAGGGTTAGCTCAGCCATATCCGTTTGTTCATCTATCTGATGGACAAACCATATTACCTTTCACCATGACTTAACCTCGTCCAACCCATCCATAACTGACCCTCTTCCTCCCTTTTAGGGAGAACTACATTGGCTTGAGGCCCTTCCAACAAGGGCTATATAGGTAGCACTCAGTTGACATGAGGTCTTTTAAGGTTAGCTCAGCCACATTCCTTCATCTATCCATCTGATGGACCAACTATCTATCTCGACTCAACCAATGACCTTGGAGATCATGCCTATCTCCTCAGACCATGACCACTTCCAAGATAACTTTACCTTGGTTGTTTTTGCATACATGCTACCTCACGAATGGTTATCAAAATTGTCCCCAACCCACATTTCAACCATCACAAGTATTAGATCATGAGCAAGTTGATCCCCTGTACTTATGACATTTTTGTGTTTTCCAAGAGCACTTCCTGAGCCTGGGATACTTGGAACATGATGACCATTGGAGCTATAGCATGGATCTAATAACCCAATCAGCTACGACTAAATGCTGGGGCCTAGTTATTTTGATTTTGGCACTCCTTGACCTTGAATTGTGACAATTTGACTTGACCATCTCGTGAAGTGGTATGTGCACAATCTCAAATATTACAATGTTCACACTCAAACTTCACCATATCCATCCACTTTCTATCAAATCAACACCTGATTCTAGGTTCCCTTCCCTCAACTCCTGATTTGAGGGGGAATACCTCATCCCATAATCGGGGCAATCTGCACCTATTTTTGTCTTGCAGCTCATCAGAACAACCAACAAGACAAGGAAAAACCTCATCCCATACCTGGGGCAATCAACTCCTATTTTTGTCTTACAGTTCATCAAAACAACCAACAAGACAAGAAAAGACCTCATCCCATACTTGGGGCAACTTACTCCTATTTTTGTCTTGCAGTTTGTCAGAACAACCAACAAGACAAAAAGGGGCAAATGTAGACACCAAAATCATGTCTACTCCTTGGTCGTCTCCCCCCTTGGTCCCCTTGGTCCACTTCTACACATTCCTAACCCACACACTTATTAATTTAAAATAAATTAACTATTTTAAATTAATAACCCCTCTTGACACATCACCCTTGACACCTCACCCTACCTTGGATACCTCCCCTTAGATGCCTTCCATCACCCTATGACCAATTTATGACCTATTCCAACTTCCCCCCACTAATCTTCGTGCCTATTAAACCTAACTTCAACCATTTTACCACGACCACTGAACTCGGTAGATGGAGGAATGGGTAAAAGGCTAATTTTAGCCTTTTTGCCATTCTTGTATCTGTCGATGTCAGTTACCAGTCGTTCGACGCCGATGGGATCCCCAATGTCGATTGCTTAAGATAAGCCAAAAGGTGAATTCTCTTCCTCTCGAGATGCAAAAATAACAACATTAAATGCCGAATCACACACCCAAAATTTGACCTCTCTTCCTCTCTCAGCTCTCAGACCTAGACATCAATAGGAACTCTCTAAAATCAATCATCAAACTTCAACCAATGCCCTTCTAGCTACAGACACAATAGGGACAAGCATTTCAAACACCTATGGCTTTACACCAAGTAGGAGGTAAGCATTCTTCTCCCCTTTTTATCATTTCAGTAATTTATAAGGTACTTAGAATGTATAAGCAATTAGCTTCTTTTCATTACTTCTAAGTATTATCAACTAGATTCAGATATCAACCAAACCTGACTTGATTTCTTCCTAGAAAGGTTGAGAAGCCTTATTCATACTCTTAACCCTTTTCTAGCAACATATCCCCTGCATCTGTCCCCCCTAAAGACCCTATCTACTGTCTTACCACCCTACACAGACTCTCAGACTACCACAGACCATTCCATCGACCAGAGACCCATCCAAGGCCATTTCCCTGACTGACATTGACCATTTCCCCTACCAACATCGGTAGACTAACCGGCATCAACAACATTGACCAACTGATGTCGGTAGACTAACCGATGTCAGCGACTGTGGCAGACTAACAACAGACAGTAGGTACACATTATTTGTATTTCTCTTAGCCTATCATTATTATCTTTATCTGACATTCTTTTTTATCAACAAGTGGAATGACATCCCTTAAGGAAGTCTTTACACTTTTGGGACCAATCATATCACTTGGTAGTCCACCTTATCTCTATCTAACAATCTCTGTGTTTGAGTCTCTTTCTTTTACAGGTGTCATCCTCCATAGCCAAAGAGGAGTCCCTACAACATCTTGATAATGGTGTCCAAACTTCATCCAGTTACGTACAAACCCCTAACCATTTTATCTCAGTTTCTTTCATCTTTTGAATGTGGAAAAGCAAAAATAGTTAGAAACAGTTTCAACAACTAAAAATTCATTTTCAACATTTTCAATTAGAATCTTTCTCTTATCTTGGATATATCTCCAAGATGGAAAAAATAATATTTTTAGGAGAGGGAAATGAGGTGTAAATTTTTTATATTTAATGATCTTATTAGAACATATTATTCTCTTAGTTTCTTTTTTCAACCTCCACCTCTTTCTTGATAAGATCAACACTATCATTGTTCTTATCGTGCTCCATAAGGTCTAAAACTAGATGGACTTTTTCAAGAAAATGGTGGTTATTTTGAGTAGTTTCCACTTCATAAATACTATGTTCATGTGAGTAAATTACTTTATATTGATCATCATCCTCAATGAATAAATGGAGTTTTCTTAGAGATCTTATTTTATCTTGTCTAATAAAAGTATCTTCAGGACTACCCAATCCATCATTGACTACAATTATCATCTAAAAGTTTTCATGGTGAACTCTGTGAGGTATACTTTCAGCTAGTCCTAAATTATGCTTGGTGTGGACTATCATTTTATTAATATTTTATATTTCAATACTTGTTATTCCACTTGAAAATTACAAATCTTAGGCATCTTTTAACTAGGACACTTGGCCTAAGAAGGTTGCCATGTATATATGCCTTCTTTAACATTTTGTGACAAGTCTTTCTCCTCATTTAGTTTCTCCTCATATACTCTAAAAACCATAGGTCCTCCCTCAAATAAGGAGTGGTGGGAGGGAAAGGATGTCCAACTAGTGTATTTGGGGCATAATTCTCTATGGGTTTTTCTTGAGTGAGTTTGGGGTGAAGGGGCACTCTTCTAATTTGGGAACTCTTTAAGCTTAGTACTCCCAAATTCCCTCTCTCTTTGAATTACTAAGAATTCATGGACAACTTGAGATTAAGAGGTGAGGGGTCTTTAAAACTTGGGAATATCCTTGTCATAACTTATGAAACCCTCATATCTTCTTGGTTTGGGTTTCACATCAGAGTAGTAGTCCAAGGATATTGGCATGGGGCATCAGGAGATGGAAGCTCATAGGATTGGTTGTGTTGAGATTTCTCCTTCTACAATGCCAATATCTCACTATAAATGATTTGACTCATGTTTTTATACTTCTCCAACTCATTTATGGATCTAGATCTGGCTTGAAAGGGTGGTTTAGGAGGTAGTGAGAGATAGTACTCCTAATAGGAATGTTTCCAAGGAGGTTGATATGGGGTACTGTAAGGATGATATGAGACATCATACTATTGATAAGGTTTATTATAGGGTTGATATGGCTCATAATGAGGCTAGTATGAGTGGAAATAGGGTTGGTAAGGAAATGTAGAATAAAGATACCACCCATTAAGCATCATGAGTCAACAAACAACAAAATAAACCATGAATATATCTAACTTATTCTTACCCTTGGATGAAAACTTTATGATGACCCTTGGGATGAAATTTTGAGAGTTAGTTTACTTCTTCAATGCTTTTAGCTATTTAAGAACATTGAATGATGATGAAATGTGATCCAAAATTATTGAATCCAATCCCACCAAGCATGATATAATTGTTAACTCACCAAACAATACCATTAGGAGAGGATTGTTTAAACCTCTCCAATTTTAGGGTAACATTGCATTAGTCCAAGGTTATGGGTGACCTATGGATGGAATAAACCTATAGATTATGTGTATAACTCCACTAGTGCATCAATTGAGCTCAAATCATAAACCCTACTTACTTTCTAATAAAAGAGATAGATAAATGCATGAAATTGAAACTTATACAATTAGATGTGATGTACCAACATGATGTATCCACTGTGATTAAATCCTTCAACAACAATATTGAGCCACATAAGGACTAATGATTATAGCACCTTCTCCTAAAGAATCCTAAGAATAAATGTTTCATGTGGAGGCTATGTTAAGTGGATAAAACTTGAGGATGATAAATAAGAGGTATATTTATGACACTATAAATCAAATTCTACTACAATAATAATAATAATTAACACTTTGGCACACCACATGACTTGCATAAAACATTTTCCTACCAACTAGGTCAGAACAAGGACCTACAAAGAGGAATAATAATTAACCACTTATACAAATAAAAAATAATATAACACATTAAACTAGAAATAAAATCTAAAAATTTCCATATATTAGTTTAAGAGGTTTACAATGTATAATGTGGGCATAATCGCTTCAAACGCAACAGAGGGATCTATACAATGGCCTTAGATCCTCAATTTATATAATAAGAGAAGGTGATTTAAGGTAATATATCATGGATAATGAATTTAATTTCCATAATGATGATGATTCACTAAATGAATAATTACAAATATCCCTCTATGATCTCTCTCCATGCATTTCCTAGGTTGGTTAGAAGTCTTTAATGAGCTTTTGGGTGTGGAAATGGAGTGGTGGAGGAAAATTAATTATTGTCTGACCACATGAATACCATTAGCATGCCAACCTGGTAAATTCACTCTAATTTTAGGAATTACAAAGGTGTATTATTCTTTAATTAGCCTCCATAAAGAATTAAGTGACCCATTTCCCTTTTGCATGCCAATAAGGATTGGAAAACTACCCTATCCTCCATTATGGGGATGGGAATTTTTAATAATAATCTTAATTGTCAATTTACATGGTTGTTAATGACCATAAAATTACTCACTTGGGAGCCCTCTCTACCAATAGTCATCTTTCCTTGTTGACCATATAGGTCTCTTAAACAATTAGGCCTAGTCTATTGATGTTAACTACTTAGATGACTATGAAACTCACATATAAACCTCAATGATGGATAATTTAGTGTGAATTAGGTACTAATAATCATATTAAATCATGAATTATACCTTTTCAATAGTATACACCTGTAACTTTTCTTATCTAGGTGACTAGGTCACCTTTTACTAGCCTTTCTAGATTGGCTTGTTAGTTCAAAATTATAAGTGACTTTACATAATTAACTTAGAGAAATTTATGGTGTGGTAAGATAAAACATTTTTCACACTACCCTCATGAATGATATACAATAACTTAACATGTTTAGAACCCTATTTTATGCCCAAAACCTTGCCAAATTACATTTTTTATGAATTCATACAAATGTCTTTATGACTACTATCATGAATTGTACCTACTTAGAGTTAATTTTGAGTTTTAAGTGTTTCATAATTTTATTTAGGGTATTTGAGTGAAAATCTCTCATGTTTTCCTCCATCAAGTTATTTTGACTTGTTTAGTTAGGTTTATACATGTTTGACCTCTTAAAAATTATTCATAGCCTTAAGGGATTGAAATACAAAACAAATGCCAAGAACATGAATTATATAATCATTATAAATATTCCCTAGTAGTTTAAGTCCCCATGCATTTTATCGATATAGTTATAACATGGATAAAGTTTCTCTCGTGATCAAAACCTTGCATTATAGGATGTCGATGGAGAGAAAAAAGGGGTAGAAGATAAAAATGTGTTTGGTTTCAATTCTAATAATTTTTATGGTCTATAATTACCCATAAAACATGTTCACATGGTTTTTTTCCTTTTACATTATTCCAAGTGTCTGTA
The DNA here is from genome assembly GCA_037957365.1 of Torreya grandis. NCBI lineage: Eukaryota > Viridiplantae > Streptophyta > Pinopsida > Cupressales > Taxaceae > Torreya > Torreya grandis. The sequence continues at coordinate 570,422 of JARHVA010006263.1, read as the reverse complement.
CACCCCTCACTCTTCTACCTATGGTTTGTAAGACACTAAACCATCTTGACCCTAAGGGTCCAATTCTTCTCTTTTATCTAGTTATTTCAGTTATAAAACCTCTAGAATTATGTTATGAATTTTTTATCCTCACCTTATGATTTTTCCTAAGTTAAAAACTTCTCCAATCATGCAAATTTTCTTCATTTTTAGTCATAGGTATGTGACTACCTATTTAGGCGTAATTGGTCTAGTTAGGGCATTAGGCTCTTATTGCCTCCAAGGATCAAAAAATCAAAATAAGGTGTTGAAAAACCTTAATAAAAAACTTAATTACTTTTTTGTAATTAATTTACCTCATTTCATGTATGGTTCTTATCACTTTCATTCCTTACCAAGTACCTTGCATATAGGTGTTCTCAGACTTGACCTACCTGGGCTGTAAGTGTGAAATTCTTATTTTGTTATAGATTTGAGATTAATTTGGATAGAATACATGATCCATATGAAATTAAACCTATATAAAAATCCTATAAATATATTTCAATCTCATAATATACCCCTAAACATGCAAAAATACTTAGATTCTAGTTCTAGGTCTATACATGTTGGTTTAGGTCTAATAGGCATAATTATGCCATCATGATATTCTCAATCCTAAAGTAATGAACCATTTGAATGAATAAAACTAATAAATTTTATAATATAATTTTTATATAATATTTTATATCTCTCATTAGCCACTTTTATGTAGAGTTCAACACATCTCCCTTATTCTATCTATTTGACTATAGGTATTCTATGTGCTTTGACTGTCTAAGAGATTATTTTTAATTTTAGATTCATTTTTAACCATGATAATTATTTACTTAAAATTTAAATATAATTTTAAATTTTTTTTCACCTTAATTAACTCCATATATGCTTTAAATTCAAGGTCATAGTGCATATTGTCCTTCCATTTTTGGAGATAGAGTTGAAGACACTTTATTAGACCTATAGATCAACATCATGCATTTGGATGTTTATTGAGGTATATTTAGTGATTTAAACATATTAATAGGTTTATCTAAATTATATATACCTTTTTAATCTCATATATGACTCATCCACCACATAGTCTTTTACTTTCTTATTTTGGTTTGTAGGTGGCAGTTGAGTTCTTTGACTGTGTGAGAATGTGATTCTCCCTTTTTGAGTGCTTATAAATTTATTGGAGTCTATCTGACCCATTATGACCTATAGATGGTGATCCTTTACTCTATAAAATCATATCTTTTCCTTCTCTTTCATTAATAAAGTCCTAGTAAACCACTTAGTACTCACCTTGTTCATAGTCCATTGAGTGCTTTATAAGCCCATTGCTATGAGATGATAAAAACTTCAAATGTTACCTATACCATTTATGATTTATTTATTTAATTTGGATGAGTATTTTAAGATTTTTTCTTGTCTCTAAGTTTATATTTTCTCTTCAAACCCCAAATTTTCCTACTAGACTGCCTTGAGCCTCACTATGTTTCTTGTGTATGACTGAATGCATGTTGCCTTCTTAGAGTGCCTTTGATGTCTTCAATCAAGTTTTTTGGATAAATTTATTCAAGTTATATTTTATAATTTTTTTTATGAGGGATAAATATCCCTTGATCTTCTTATAAATAACAACTCTTAGGGCACTAAAAATCTCTTTTAAACTCCATAATGAAATTAGGTCTCTTAAATAGGTCTATTTAACTTGTCTTGATGCCTCTTTTTCCTTACATAACAACTCAATTATCTCAAAATTATTGTAGATTATACATACCATTTTTACCTATTACATAGGTAATCTCATGAAATAACTATGTCATAGTACTCTTGGAGATTTTATTCACCTTATAAGGAACATTTTGAACGTCCCAAAAACCTTCATCTCTACACTTAAATGATGTTGAAGCTAACCATTAACATGGTTATTACTTAAAAAATTGAGGAATCATTCCTTTATTTATTTTACGCGTATCTTTAATTAGGCTTGACAATTAGTTTCAGCTTTGTAAACATGTTTTTTAGTTTTCAAGGAGGACTGAAGACTCATTGATTGAAACTAGGTTTTCATGACAACTCAAAAGTATACAAATCACTAAAAAATCGTGGTCTTTTATGTATAAAATATAGGATTATGATTAATACTACCTAAAACCTCATGAAATATCTCACTATACTTTTCAAAACCATTTAAACATTATGCTGGAAACCTTAGACTGATTCCTTTAATCTAGACCACCTAACTATATTTGGAACTATGGGTACAATCAAGAACTATGGGTAATGACCATTATATGATTATTAGGTCCATGCCATCAACAAAAATTCAATTTTTTGTCCTAAATTATCATTTGAATAGTTTTGAGACCTCACCAACACTCTACAACCATTAGAGACCCTGAAGTATCAAGAACCCAATGTTACTAACCTATAGATAGTTACACAAGGTTTATTGTCTCCCTAAGGTCACACATGTAAAAATGGGGCTTTATTATGGTGTGTAAAGGTTATTTATACTCTTGATAAGTTAGACAAATTTTTATTCATCTTTTATCATGCTCAAAAAAGGGAAAATGAAGTAAGTTGGAACCCTTCCTAAATGAATGAGACACTGTGAGTCTTTCACCTTATTATTGATTGTTCATAAAGGAGGGAGATGCAATTTGAGAAGAAATGACACAATATGGAATATAAATAAGGTCCACTCCTCTACCCAAAATATTAGGTCCTCATTTTCTCTCTCTTGTGTGTACTAAATAAAAATTTGATTGAAGTTTCTAGACTACAAAGGAGCTCGATGGAGGAAGGGGCTTGGTCTTTGACTTATTTGAATTTTAAACTCTTATATTTCCTCTTTTTATGTTTTAAATGAGTCCCGTTTTAATATTTATGACATTCTCTGATCTTGGCATGTCTGTACAAGTTATTACAAGCCTAAAACACATAAAAAGAACCCTTCTTTTTTGCATTATTTCATGATTTGGATCCTTAAAATCTGGAGGAAAATATGAGTTAAATAAACATTTAAAAACATAAGGTATGGCTGGGGGAAGTCGAAAAGTCACATTTCCAAGTGTGTAGGACCCCTTTGGTGAATGAAAGATGTGTTTGAATTCTAAAATGACCCTTTTATGTATATAAACTCCATTTCATGACATTATTATAAAGAGGAGACCTTTTTTGGGATATTCCTAATATAATGTGACACCTAAACATATCTTTTCCAAGGGTTTAAAATGTACAGTTTGACCCATATTATGTTTGAAGGGTCATTTGATGATTTGAAGGTCAAATAAAGCTTGAAACATGTTTTAATAAGTATACCATGGAATATAACACTAGATACATCCTTAGACCTCATGTTATGACTCAAAAATGGCTAGGACAGCCTTATATCATGCTGATAAAGATCATGTCACAAGAATTTGCTTAAAATAAGCATAATCACTATAAGAAACATAAAACTTAACTTTTATAGATACCTCAATTTCTACTAAAGAACCTTAACTTTATCAAACAAGGAATATATTACCCTTTAAGCTTAATATGGTTCTTAACATCCTTCCAATCACCCAAGGACAACCATGAAAACTTAGTACATCATCCAAAGACCTAAAATAGATATCATATGATGATCTATTTAAGTAACCAATGGTATATATATTGAGATTTTTAACAATGCCAAAAGGCTTAAGAGACCATAAGAGGATAATGACCATGTTTAGGAAGACCGTGCAAGTTTGAAGCATCCTATTAGAATGTTTTGGACTATAAGGGTTGAAATTTGGCTTGGGAGGCCAAATTACCAACATGTATGACTTGAAATTGAATATTTTATTATGTATCAGTGTTAATACATTCATCATAGGCACATGTTATGTTATTGATGTTTATATCTCTATGCAAGAATAATTTATCCATAAGATCTAGGAATTTTTTATAAATTTCAAGGGTTAAGGTAGGATCGGCTTTATATGCATCAACCACACAATTTTACATCTTTAAAAATCTTGTGTTGAAGTGTCTAATTAGTTTATTAGGTTCGCTTATTATGATAAATTTTTTTGGTATATCATGATAAGACTATAAATTTTAAATATTTTACCATAAATGTGTCTTGATTATAAGTCCATTATGTAATTGAAATTTCTTTAAGGTTGAGGAACTATTCATAAGAAGCATCTTTCAATGTGAATGGGAATCATCTTCATGCAACAACCTCATGAATTACATTTAGAAACCCTGGATCAATCTTGAAATATTTCATGTGTTCCTCTATAATCCATCTCCAATAAGGAGACAATGAAAGAAGTTAATTATATATGAAAATAACCATATAATGGAATACAAGTATAAAAATGGCTGAACTAGATAACTAGACCATAGTAGAGCATTGAGACTAGTTCCCTTGGGTTGTTGAATGTGTTAGGTGACATCTCTCATATGGATGCCTCTATATTATTTGGGTCTTAAACTAAAATTTAAAGGTGTTATCAATAGTAACTTATAATAAAAATTGGACTTTTTACACCTACTAGAGGATCTATTGTACTCAATGCAAGTGAATATTTAACAATGAAAGATTGTGGCCCTTATTTATAGCACCAAATTAATTTTTATTGATGTGGGTTTTATGCACCCAAATAAAATTTTAGAAGGGTAACTATAATGTTTTAGTAGCAGTGAAAATAGTCACTCCAAGACATGATTATGGGTATCAAATTTTTAAAAAATCACATGGTTTAATAATGGTGAGTAGGGTGGTTTTTTACCTTGAATGGTTTAGATTTTATGCGATTCTAAAATTTAATTGTTTATGGGTGTATCTATCCTAAGGTGATATTTGTCAAAAAAATAAAAAAGAGAAAAATGTAGGTCAAAAAATAAAGTGATCTATGACTCAACTAAGAAATAAACCCTTGCAAGATAAATTTATCTATCTTAGGATAAATAAATGTTGAAGAACTAGTACCTACTTCAGATAATAATTAACATAGTAGACATACACAATTGATCATAAAATGAAATACATTTAATAAACTAATTAATCATCATTAGAGATATGGTTAGAACTAGATTGCATACCATGGCCTTACCTCTAACTTGTAATACATATGATTAATAATTAAGGATAATTGAAACTAAAAATTTGTTCCATATAAATAATTGTAGAACAAATATTCATATAGCCTATTCTAGATTATATTAACTTAATGTAAATTCTTATTAAGACACAAACAATTTGTAAGAGAAAACACTTCAACACAAACTCACATTAATTATAAGAACTTTATTTCTTGTATTAATTATGAAATTATCCTTATTTTATGATGTTTAAGAAACACATATTTATAGATTGGGATAGGGATGCCTCATCTTATAAGATAAATATAATTTTACACTACCTAAATTTAGATTATATGTTAAAAAAATGCAATATATGCATGAATACATTTAAATTAAATATAATCCAAATATAGGATAAAAACCTTTCCACATGAAATAATAAACATCTAATAATAAATTATATAAAATCTAAATATAAAGTCGTATTTTTAATGATAAAATCCATTTTATATTAGAAACTAAAATGTCACCATGTAATCTCTTGCTAAGGTAACATGCATAAATATCATCATTAGAGTTTGAACTGAAGTGACAAAAATTTTCAAAAATGAAAATGGAATCACTATGTATAGTAGGGTGATGAGAAATGGTAATGTATAATTATACATGTTAATATAAATAAGGATCATAGGTGGAGGTTTTGTTATTTGAGCCTAAATCATAGATGCTTCCACTGAAGCGATAAACATCCCTTGCCCCTGTAACTATTTTTACTCAGCCATACTTGTTACAAAGTTTAATTAAATAGTTTTAAAATAAATGACAAACCTTTAGAAAAAAATTTGAATTTTATCCATCAACCTTTTATGTATGGCTATAGAGTATTTTAAATCCACATCGAGTGTCTCTATCTAATCCTCCTTATCGATAGCATATGTAATCAATTGTACCACTTTTTCATTAGTTTTTTATGTGGTGTTATCCACTTCTAATTTAAATTATTATTTGTAATCTATAGAATTTTTATTAAAATCAAATATTGGTGATTATTTCACCCTATGGTTTAATAAAACCAGTGATACTTATATCTCTAAGAACATGAATGGTCCTATGCTATTAACTATGAAATATTTGCACTAACCTTTGCATCTTTTGATGCCATTCAATCAAATATGTTTGCTTTGTACTTATGTAATTTTTTTCCAAGTTTACATCATTTCATAAGATTAGATTAAAGTGTTAACATGACTTTGGCCTGATTACTTTACCTATAAATGTCAACTTTGCATCCCAATATTTCATTGATTCATAAAACTTGACTACATCTCCCCATAGTGTTTGGGATTTGACTCTCATTGATCTGATTATAATCAATGTGTGGTAAAAGTTCCTATTATAAATATACATATTATTAATTATTTATTTTAGATCTTCAATCACATTTTTTTCTTCTTATATATTTTTATATTTTTTAAATCCCTTAAACATGTTTTGAGCAACCCTCTAGTTGCATCTACCATAGTAAGGGGATCTCCTTCAAATTCATCCAAGTGTCTAGGCTTTGTCTTTCTCCTATTTTTTAGGGATAATAATTCCTATGATTTTTTAGTTCCATAGGCTTACGTTCAACCATAATTTTACTATTTATCACTCTTTCTAATGTATTTGTGATTTTCTCAAACTGCATAAATACTTTGGGTCTTTATGTGATAACTAGTCTTGCTTTGTATATTTTTATTCTTCTAGCTATTTTTTCTATGAAGGGTAATTATATTTTTCTAGATAACTTGAGATGGAGATGATGAAGTAGAGGGTGGAGGGATGCCTAGGGTCCTCGTCATTAAATATGGAGTGGAAGCTATAAATGACATAGTAGAAGATGTAGGGGTTAATGGAAAGTAGACAAACCTTTTCTCTAAACTATAATTCTTATTTATGAGAGTCTTAATAATATATTTATTTGAATCAAAATTCTTACTCATTAAAATAATAAAGGAATGTTTTTCGGTGGATTTTATAATGGGTAATTGTAATATAGTAGATGACCTTATGTACATTTATTGGGATGTAAAAATAGACTTCAATATTAAGTCAAAATGTACATTATTTCTTGTCACTCTTTGGTTAGTAGTGGAAATCCATGGATGAATCAATGTTGCCTAAGTGAATGAAAATTGTAAAAAATAATGTTTTGTGAAGTTAGTGATAAAATAATATAAAATAAAAATTGAATTTATAGTAGAATCACTCATGGGACTACTATCAATTACTTTATATAAATGGTAGTAGTAGGGATTTCCTTGATATTAATCTCCCTAGTATACTCTAATGTTATTGTAGACCATGTGTTGACTATATTTTCTACTTATGGTTCATCAATTTATTGAGAAGGGTGTGAAGGACTAGGTAGATGGACATAATTAGACTCTTTAATTGGTATATCATGGTAATTTCCTTTGCCTTATACTTATAATTATGACCTTATATATCATATTGTTCTTCTATCCCCTCTACTTTTTAGTCCATCCAAACATATTTTTCTTGTTCTTACTCCATATATATATAAGACCATGCAAGACACATGTATACTCTACAGTCCTCTCTTCTTTAAAAATTTTAAGAGCTTGGAGAGACGCTGAGATAAATTTTATTATATGTTATTATTACAGGAGGATTAGTAATGGTAACCATATTGGTGGGGAAAGAGTAATAGGAATTTTTAGTGGATATGTCCTATTATAAGGCACTAAAATAGATTAAAACTAATGTATGATGATAGCAATGTAATAGAAACAAATAATGGAGAGGATGCCATAGTGTAAATCACTTGTTATACAATAAGAGGGGCACTTACTAGTTAAACCTTTATTGGTTTAGTTATAGTTCAGGTGAATCTATTTGTGTAGGTCTCTTAAGACTGAAAGGTGTTCCCATGTCCATTTTCAAAAGGGGTAATAATTTTTGGTGGCCTTTCTAGTCCTCTAAATATATTGACTCTTATTTTCCTATTTTTCTAGTTATTATCTTTGGGCCTTCATGTAAAGGAGGAATTCTTGGTTGATATTGATGTATCTCTTCTTTATCCATTTCCTTAACATCTTATAAAGTAAGAGTATTGTCATATTATATTAGTTTTGAAACCATCATTGATATTTTATATGTATACATATTAATTATTACCTTGGTATCATATTTTTCATTCATGGATATAGGATAATGACACTAAGTTTGGTATCCATATTGAATCTTAACCTTGTTGTCATTTTATAAGGGCCTAAAAAAGTTCTTAGGATTCCAATATATAAAATATGACTTGTGAAAATAATATTGAACCCTTTCCTTACTCACCTAACAAAAGTGTTCCCATTGTGTATATTTTTGGTGGCCAATACTAAGAGGAAGTTTATGAATGAATCCTTGAATGACTGCCTTGAGTTTAAAGTCTAAATTATTAGACAATTGAAATTCAATTTATTTTTATGCCATTATGTCTATAAAATAACATCATAAATTTAGTGGTGATTCATAAGATCCTTTGATTATGATTATTATATGGTCTAGATAGAACCACTAATATCCCATTTTGCTAACTAAATTTTTTATTTAATCTAATAATTAGGCATTGTTTAATCATTTATGGCTTGATTCATTATTATTTAGAACACATTAGAAATAATTTTCATCTAATCTATAAAATTCTAGATGTGGAAGATAGTATAATCATCACATGTCATATTATTTGGATATTCAATAGATGGCTCCCAAGGTTCCTCTTAAAAGGGTGTTATAGTGGTAGTTATTTCATTTAAAAGGTACTACATATTATAAAAATTTACATTATGCATGTTCTTATTGTTGTTCATCTAAAATATTAGGTTGAAACTCATTACCTCTCCCAAGACTGTAATTTGATTCATATCTAGGATGATGTCTAGTAAAGGGATGAAAATATTTATAACATGCATGGTATCAGGGAAACCATATCATATAATCAATAGGTACATTTATATCCTCAACCCTAGCCTAAATCTCATGATTGGGTGCTACTAATATAGTCTACTAATACAAAAGTGTTCAGGTCTACTACCCAGTTCAATAATGTATCCTTGATATTGTTAATTTCTAACCAAACATCTGCTATGGGACAATTGTAAGTCATATCTAGAATATGTAGTCTATAATATATACAAAAATCATTTCCAAATACATAGCCTACATGATTTTTATTACACATTAGGTGAAGGATATTGCATAAGAATTCCCTTGGAACAAAAAAATTAAATACAAGATAAATACAAGGAAATATATCACCCTTTGTAATGGCATTGTGTAAACCAACTTCCTTGATTTCCAATAGATCTATGTAGCATCTAGTGAATAAAAAATAATTGGTTATATGTTTCATACGAATCATCTCCATCAACCTTGAACCAAACTTATGTATAATTTTTGAACTTTTTTTCCAACATTGATGAGTCGATAAATGCATTTGTATATTCAATCCTCCCAATGATAATAAGCACACATACGAGTAGTTCTCTGGATGATGAAGCCATTATAGTTTCATGTGTAATACTGAGTAGACTTCAAAAAAATTGGATAATTTTGGAAAAAAAATAAATTTTATATAAATTCATAATATATCTCATAGACAATGTAACTTTAATTTTACTTTTGGAGATAAATAAATCATAGATTTCACAAGGCTTGAAACTTTAATGCATTTAATCATCCATAAGTGGGAATTCATTACAGATAATGTTTTAGTCTCTTATCAATCCCATTTTTTTAATTTTAGTTTTTGAAGTCTACTTTCATATGAATATTATCAATGTGTAGCATTGTCTCTATTTATGGCTTCTTAGTCATTTTGTTGAGTCATTTATTATACCACATGTCTATTTATTATTTAATTGAGTCTTCATTTCCTAATCTTTTATTACTCTATTCAAAATGTGACATGTGGATTTTATTAATTTAATTAATTGTTATATAAATTTTCATTCTATAGGTTTTACCTTTTGTCATAGTTTAATGAGAAGATAACACATGGTCATATCATGCTTATCCACTTAATCATGACATCTATAAAATTATTTTCTGATATATAAATGTTGTGGGTTAATATGATGTCACCACATGAATAGTTTTAAATCCTCTATATGGTCCCTAGGTTTCAAATTCATACCTTTTGATTGATAAGTTGTGACTCCAAAATATATTGACACATGGAATATCCAAGTTAATATACTTAGTCATGAATCCTTGTAAACTATATTAGAATTTATTTGTCATGGATAAGTGGATTGTGACAAGTGGAATGATTTCCTTCATTTGAATGCCTATCAAGGTTTAAAAATTGTATGAGATAATGTGCAATTGGGGATGAATGAGATATAAAACAATACCATAATATAATTAATCTAGATCTTAAAGAATGTTTAGGACTCATATAAATTGGTAGAATAAAATACATGAAATGATGATAAATGACACCATCCAATTAATCTACTTGGTCACAAAGTGTCTAATTATGGATGTTTACTTTATAGGCTAAAAGTAAATATGATGATAGAACAAATATGATTACCACTCTTTCATATGAATGATTAGTATGGAGTCTTTAATGAAGCCACAAATGAGCTAAATTAGTACAAGTGGCTAAATCTTGTGGATATAAATGTTTTCTAATAGATGAAGACTTAGAATGTTTGTATTTCAAAGAGTGAGTAAACTAGATTGAAAACATGTGGCATGAGCTCATTTTCCTAGTTAAAAAATCACTTGAAATCCATACCCACTCTTTAATTTGATAATTTTAAGATGTGAAAGATACATGTGTCCATGAGTGATGTCAACCTGTAAAGTCAATATGACCTAGAAAAGAATAAAAATAACTTTCAAAAAATACCAGTTAGCTTCATTTGTCCATATAATTAAAACTTGAATTTGTTGAACGTCTCAAATTTAAGACCCCAAATAATTTCATAAGAATAATTTAAATAATAACTCTAATTTACATTTCTAGACTGAATTTTATGAGATAATAATCAAATTTGTAGACCATCCTATAGTTTTGAACTGTCAGGTCTTTATACTAGATTAGTCATAAAACATGAAATATTCAACACAAAGTGAGTCCTCATTTGAAATTTTTAAATAGGGTGTGTTGTTTAAAAAATGTTCATATTTTTAATCTCCATTGTTTACTTTTAGATCCATGTGAATACAAGTGGTTAGAAACATTGACCTCAATTTGGTGGTTCATATGAGTTTCTTAGTGTTTTATAAGTTTGGTAAAGGATAAATATAGGTCTTTTCAAGGTAGAGAGAATTATGAAATATGCATAGGAAGATGAAAGTAAATGAAGCATTTTGGGTTATGTTTTTGACTCTTATACTTCTTACACATGTTTAATATTTAATATTATGTATAAATATGAACCTATATAGTTTTTTAAGAGAAGACATCATATATAAATAAAAATAGATCCATCCAAGAAGGACTACACAACTAAGATAGTTGAGTTCAATATTTGATGACTACAAAAGTGAGACAACTAAGTTGAATAGTTTTTCCTTTATTGATAGGTAAATATTACACTAAATATTATACAAATAATTACAAATATGGGATCCTAAAATTGGTTTTCCTCTTCTAATCCTAATAATCAAAAATATTTTAATCTAAAAAACATAGTGGAGATGAGTAAGAATGGATTCACTATTGCTAAAGTTTTCTCACATTGAGGTTTCCCTATACCATGTCTTGTGTTATGTATCTTTGTGGAGGATGTGTTTGTTTCCTTTAATTTCACATTTACATTCATTGAAACTAGGCTATTTCAAAATAGTTTATGAAATCTTGATATGTAACCCTAAATTTGAAATAACTTCACATTTGGTATTTCACATTTATGCAAGCATTTTAATTAAAATCATGTATGGGCTAGCATCATGTTTTGACTATGGATGGATAAATGAAATATATGTAGTAAGTTGTGATTACATGTTAAGAGTTTCATAGTATTTAATATGTTGGATATGGTAGTCCTAATATATATGACATTTAAATAGAATTTTAGGTGTTTTAATATGGCATAGAACTTGAGAGGAACACCTTAAATTGAAAGGGTTATTTTTGGTGAAACCTAGAATGCAGTATACACCTAGTTTATGAGTCACATTGGTATCATAGTAGGATATACTTTTTTTGGTAAAATTTTTGAGAAAACATTTCTATAATTTGTTAGATTATTTTGTGTTCTATTTTTATGTTTTTATGGTTATATTTTGAATATTTTTCCCATTAACTAGACAAAAAATTCTAATGGAGATATTTTATTGATTCATAGGTAGAAATGCAAGTTTAAAACATAATACTATTGTTGTTGAGGTAATATAATGTGGTATTATGTGATGTGATGTTTTTTACCTAAAGTATTCGATGGACCATCCAAGGGACATGAAAAAGGCTAAGAATTTATCTTGGAAAAATAAATATTCGAAATGAAATAAAGGTTAATAAAGTTGAAAAAAATTGCATATAAAAACATGTTTAGCATGGATATGAGCATAATTTATTTATGACAAAAAGGCATGGTTGTAGTTGAGTGAAAAAATACTCGAAATGTAACACTATAAATCTTAAGGAATAATGATTTTAATTTTATATTCCTCTTTTTTATTTTAAAATAGTGTTTCTTTGAGCTTTCCATGTAGAATAAATAAGATATTTTGTACCTTATATTTTATATCCATGATCCTTTTAGCTAAAAAGAATGGTAAAAATGTGTTTCTTAAAATTATAGAAAGAGTGCCAAGAAGGGGAGATAAAGAAAACTATAAATTTAGATTTGAAACAATTTTCAAGAAAATCCAAAGGCCATTCAAAGAAGTGGTGTAAGTATTTTCCTCACCACATTATGTTATGAAATCATGGGACTAAAGGACTTAAAATTGAATATTTGATTACATTAGAACCTAAATAATGTATTTTCAAAATATGATCATATTGGAAAGTTAAAAATGTACTATCTCTGAATTGGTCAGATTATAACATGAGATAGTTTTTGTCTAAAATAACATTAGAGTGGAACCCAAACAAGGTACTATCCAAAAGATGATCAAATTAGAACCTAAGAGAGGTACTATCTAAGAGCTAATAAAAATTTAACTTGAATAAAGAATCATAAAAAAGATGATCAAAACATGAGAAAATTATTGTATAAAAGATGATCATATTGAAACTTGAACAAGCTAATGCCCAAAAGATGATCATAGGAACCTGAAATGGGTATTGTTGAAGAGGATCATAAAATGGGTTTATTTCTTGGGTGATAGGAGGTAAATGTTCATCGTATTTTAATATATTTTTTGGGACTCAAAAGCCTTTAAATTTTGGGCATGTGATTGTAAATTTAATCATGTGAATCATCCAACTTAGTTGGTAAAACAATAAACTAAAAAATGAGTAATTTATAAAAATGTTGAGACCTAAAACACACTAATTTATTTTTTTTGGTATAAAGCATCATATTTTTTTCATAAAATTTTAATTTTTTATTACATTTTTTCATATTTATTGAAACATTATAAAATTTAAAAAAAATAATGTTTTTTTTAGGTTGCATGAAAATGTTATGGCCTTTAGAAGATGGTAGACTTTATTTTTAGTTGGTCTTAAGAGTCAGATTGATGATCCCTTGAGATATGACTTATGACATCTAGATCATAACTCTTAATATTTGAATATTGATTGCTGACCTTTAGAGACAAATAAATACAAAGGATTAAAAAATTTTGGTTTCAATTTATATGCTTAGATAAGTTTATTTGTGGTTTATAATGTTGGGAAAGTAATAATGTAGGTTTTTGCAAGGTAGAGAGAATCAATAAAGATGCACATGAAGATGAAAAGTCATGAAACGTTTTTGTATTAGTTTCTATCTCTTGGATTTTTTTAATGTGTTTTTGATGTGTTAGTATGTATAAATATGAAATTAAATACTTCATTTAAGAGGATAAATCAAAGGAGACATCATAGATAAATCTAAAGAGATCTATCCAATAAGGACTACACAACCAAGATAATAAAGTTCATTGATCGATGACTACATATCTAAGGAATATGAGTTTAATAAATTTTCTTTTCTTGAGATAAAATTATTCCACTAAATATTTCATAGATATTTATGAGTATGAGATCATTGATATTGGTTTTCATTTTTAATCCCAAGAAGGAAAAATATTGTAAACTATAGATTATAGTCGAGATGAGGAAGCATGACTTCAATCTTGTTGGATTTTTATGATATTGAATTCATTTAGGGTATGCCTTATGTTATCTATATGTTTTTTTGATGTGTTTTTTCCATTTATTTGCATGTTTACATTCCTTGATACTATAATAATGCACAAACATTAAATAGAACTTAAGATTTTTCCATAAGGATTAAAGAACATCACATTTGGTACTGTACCTCTATGTAATAATTTTAATTGTAGTAATTTATTTAGTAGTAGCATGTTTAGAGTGTGGATGAATCTATACAATGTATGTAGCATGTGATGATTTCATGTGAAGGGTTATATATTATTGTATATGTTTTAAACGATATTCATAAGATCTAGAATACATATTAAAACAAAATTTTAGGTGTTTTTTAATGGCACAAAAGCTAAGAGGAAAACCTTGACTTGAAATAATCTATGTTAGTCAAAATTATAATGGAATATACACCTAGTTTATGGAATATCCACATAGATATGAATTACCTATGTATGTACCTTTATAACCTCATGGATTTTGGGGTATTTTCTATCCCTATTTATGATATTAATATATTTAAAATTTCCTCTTTAGAGATGGACGTTACTAAGTAACTTAACATTATTATGTAGGGGGTGCTAAAATTGGTTTATGTGTAGGTGATGTATGATCCCATCCTTAATGGTACTATGGAAAATGTGCCATCCATGTAGGATGATACTAAGGAGAGGGTGGATCCCATAATGGTAAAGGTTATGCTACTAGATTTCCCCATCCTCCCTATATATCTATCTCAACTTTTTGACTTGTTATAATTGGTTTTGGAAAAAGAGGATATTGTGTTGTGACTAAAAAGACATTCCTAGTAGTATCATCCTTGATATCTTTCAAAACTTTTCATTTTTTCATAATGAGTGTTTTATTTACAAAAAATACAATGTAATATTTGTATTTATTGTACCTACTACTTTAGTATATGGTATTTATAGGTTTCATGGAATTATTTGTGACATAACTCACAAAACATTCTTTTTATTTCCATACATATGTTCTGATGATCTCATTATTCTCGACATTTGATTCACCACATAGACAACATTTATTTCTTTCCATATTGGATTTTATTCATTCTATGCAACACCACATATAGTTTGGCATCATTATTTTAATTTCTATGGGGTTTATCCCCAATCCCATATTGTATCCACCTTGATCACAATCAATCCTACCTTGAATTTTGTTGTGAGTTGATATCATGATATAACAAACTTGATCTTAATTCACAATTATTTTACAAATTAATCAAATTTATTAGGATCCTAAAAATTAAATTTTGGTTTATTAATGACATGAGAAAATTGGTGATCATTATCCTATATTGAGTCTCTAATATTTTGTCTTATTTCATTCAAATCTTGAATAGCTTGTATGACACAGTTTTATATATTAATTCCCATATAAAATTATATTTGAAATATTTAATTGAATATTGGAATGATTATTTCATAAATTTAACTCTTGAGATTGATTTTAAGGTTCTTATAACTTCATATTTATTTTTTGCATCATTTATAATACCTTAACAAGCCACTTCATTTCAAAAGATAATATTTAATGATTAGGGTTAGTTGAACCATCTTATGGAATCGACATGAAAAATTATCCCATAGTGAGAAATATGGTTCCCAAATGTGGATTTATTATAATTATTTGATGAGGAATTTTCACTGGTGTGTGATAATTAGTTGAAATGTTAATAAGTATTCTAAATGTACTGAAATACATTGTTGTACTATCTTCACCTTTAATTTACTTGTTATGTATATATAAACCTTATGAAATGTATTAAACAACCTTGATAACCAATTTTAACTCAAATTATTCTAAATTAATTATACATATTATTAAAATAGTTATATGAGATGCATCTTTATGGACTGAATGAACTATCACTAGACTATCAATAATGACCAACCTTGAACCTAGCCTAGGCATGTTTTCCATAATATCATCATTGAAATATTATTCTTCCCATTGATAATAAAACAAACATTGATGTAGATACTCAAACCTACTATTATGTTTATTTATTTTATTTAAGATGCATTCTTAAATATTTATTTGTTATTCTTCATCTTCCTCTTCTAAGTTGGTCTCAATTTCCTAGTCAATCCCTACATACTCTTATATCTATTCATTACATTCATTATCAATATCATCATCTATTTATTCTAGCTCACTCTAAAAGTCAAACCTTAAATATTTTTCCATACGTCTAGTTCCTCCTATTCCTTACAAATTTTATCTACTACTCCTATTTTTAGCTACATTTCTCCATTCATTTAATTCAAGAATATGTTAATTTCATTTATTATCTTGTTGTTTCTCCATTTAAATCCCCAAAATATTTTTAGAATATTCCATCTTTCTTAGGTCCATTTATCCATTTCTTTTTAAAATCATAATTAGTTCAATGTCCATAGTTAGTACATCATTTATTCATATTCCTCTAGTTTAAATTCTAATGATTTTATTCTTATCTATTACATGCTAGAAAATTTCCACATCTATAATTTTCAATAATGATGGACATCACGTAAAATTTTTACTTTAAATCTTTCTAACAAAAAAAATTGTATGTATATTTCAATAGGATGTACCCATTATTGGCAGTATTTGGTTAGTTCTTAGTCACATGCATCCACTCTATGTCTATGTTGTGAAACCATTGTATATTATCTACACTCTAAGAAAATTACCTTTTGATATGAGGTCTAAAGTAATATTATTTGAATATAAATATATGAATAGCTAGTAAGGTGGACTACTATCAACAAAAACATTCATAAATGTATCCATGTATATGATTATAAATTATCTCCTTTGCATGAACTCATAGTCTAACATATTATTATTATGTAGACTCACATGGACTCAAATATAGATATTTATAAAGGTACCTTTTACTAGAAAACCATCTTAAAATTTTTTAGGTCCCAAAAATAGAAACATTCTTATAAATGGTCCTTAGATTTCCTCATCAGGACATGTTATATTTTTAGTTGTATAGGTTGCAATGAGACTCCCACAATGTTTCTAATATGATCCATAATAAATATAAGGCTTGTGAAAATACCATCATTTTAATCACAGAAAATTAATGTATTAATAATGTATATATTAGTAGACTTTATTTAAATTAATTCATAAAACATATCATCTCATATTAATTCCTTGTCAAAATTACATTATAATAAAAATATATGATACATTAGTTTGTACATAAAACATACTCATGAGTCTCAAATAAAGATTAAATTGAATACTTAGACTTTAAAAGACATGTATTAGATTCTAATCTCTTTCATAGAGCTATCATAATCCCTTACACACCCTAGTATATATAGGATTTGAAGAGAGCATATATCATAACCTTTTTAACCTTTCATTTCCACTTTTATTTGGTCATGTGTAAATTTTAAACCTTACATTAGTTAAATTCAACTACATGACTAAATACATTAAAAAAAACACCAACTTTGAATTATGTTAATAACTATGATAATTCCTTAAAAAGAAAGAATATATACTTTGAATTATGTTAATAACTATGATAATTCCTTATCCATTTTTAACTTAGTTTCATTATGGCACTTACAATTTCTTATATTTATATCTTATCAGATACAACTATAATATATACTTACATTAATGAATTCTTAGATATATTTAATTTAAACTATTTTATTCCTTATTTTTATAGTAATATAATTAGGGTAAACAAGAATAATTATACCAATATTGCATCTAAGTATTAAATGGACTATTGGGTATTACATAACAATGAAAGTGTAGCATAAAAAGTAGAGTTATGCCATTCAATGATACCACATCTAGTCTTTCATGTTTTATAATTGAAGAAGGCCACTAGACACAAATTTTTAACATAGATAGAGTTAACATAGCTTGATAAGGAAGGAAAAATAATTTTGAAACTTGATGACATCCTTTACACAAGTAAAAATAGGCTTAAAATTAGGGTCATTACAATGTATAAATTCGAATGGAAGAGTCTAAATACCAATGATGGGACATGGTAAAATGAAGAATTCCTACATAAACACCCAAAATATTATTATTTTAACTATTTAGGACTTTTTATATGTAAATCCTAGGTTGTTAAAGGGAGGATTATAGTAAACTAGGGTATAAAACATGTAATAAATAGAACAATTGATTTGTGAAAGAATTGACTTCATCTAATACATTTAAAAATATCAATGAATGACATAAATAGGTACGTAGTTTGAAACTAATTGAGATGAAGGATTTGGAAGTTGAAATGGTTCCAAAATTAGTCTAGGTGTCATAATCAAGATCTAGGTGTCATAAACCCTCATGGACAATAGTGTCATACCTTGGATAGTAGAATTGTGGTGTAAGTGTCCACTTTTGGTACTGATGTCCATTAGGCAAGAATTGATTTTTAATTATGGGAGAACCTATGTTTGAGTCTACCAATTCTAGTTTTGTGTGAATAAACCTTGTTTTAATGTCTATGACTTATTTTGATTGATTATTTTCCAAAACCCAATGACCACCTACACACATAAAATACCCACAAGATCAAATGCAAAAAGAAGGGAAAATTTGGGTTTTGGGACATTATGATCATGAAAGATAGAACTCCTATTGTCCTAATAATTGCCTACATTAAACCCAATGATAGTGTCTTATATTACTAGTAATACTCCCTTATGGAACATGCATAGTCAACACATATGGTATGATACACTAACTTTCACTCAGGCCCTTATTTGATTAAGCATGCAAATTTGGATGTTGTAGTTGAGTAGTATGCAGTATGCTAAGCTATACTATTGACTAATTTTATGTAATTATGTGCCATGATACTGACTATTAGCTATAAATTTCCTTTTGAACCTCTTTATAGAGGAGGAACTTTAATTTTAAGGTAATAGCCTTATTTTCTATATGAAAAGACATAAAAGAGGGAAAAATCATAAGAGAAGGCTCAAGGAAGGGTTAAGAAACAAAACATAGTGAGAAAATGACCATTGGACACTAACATCAAAGTTGGACACTAGTTTTGTGGTGTTGGTGTCGAAATAAGGTGTTAATCTCTAGATGTCACAAAATTGGGTAAAGACTGGGTAAAATAGGTTTAGGGGGCCTATGACTAGGAGGGTATGACACATGACCATTGGGGTATAGTAAATAGGGAAAATAAGACATAATAAATACCCAAATACCCAAAATGATGACACAAACAAAGGTCAAATCAATTAGTAGTACTTTCTTATGAAAGAGATATAAAAGACATAGTACTTGTGATTGATTGAACAAATTAGGGTGTGCACATTTCTCTTATTTTATTTTAATAATGTAATGAAATAAAAGTACTAGAGTAAAATTAAAAGAGAAATGTGTACCTATACTTATGTACATGTTCTCTCATTTTGGCCTACTTCTTGGCTATAGAAGTGGACATGAGTTGGAATGATGTATGTGAAGAGTAAATATACAATGTGGGTGCCCCATGAACTAAATATGAGTATTGTAATTAAATTTGAGGATAAAACACCTATTTTTATTACATCTAGATATCTAAACTAGATATGATAATGTAATCTATAAATGTGTGGAATGAGGAATGCTTTCCCCCAACGTAATATCTAGACTAAATTGAGTATGTAATATGTGCATATGAAGAACTAGGGAATGATTTTACCACTCTAATATATATATATATATATATATATATATATATATATATATATATATATATATATATATATATATATACTGAATCTAATTATGTAATATATAATTAGAGGTTGAAACTATCAGATAACATCTATAATATAGTGTGGTGAAAAACTATGGATCAGCCATTGTAGATAACCATATGAACCAAAATAGTAAATTTTTGGTGACATCCTATTGGAAAAATGAGTGTAATATATTAATCTAAACACAAATAATGGTATAACTTGCCACTACATCTATATAATCTAGTGGAGCCCTATAGGGTTGAGGACATGTGCCCTACATCATTCCCCAAAACCTAATATTTGATTAATGTAATTGTGTATCTAAACTAATATTTGATAAGATAATGGAACCTTAGAAATTTGAGTCAAGATATATATGTAAATATTTGAGCTTATCTATATATCTGTGTAAATATATATCTAAACCAATAACTGACAAGATCATGGAACCCTATAAATCTAAGTCAAGTTGTGTATCTTAATATCTAAGCCTATCTATATATCTATGTAAATATATATCTAAACCAATTTTAATGTCTATGTAAAATAGTGTATATGTACCTCTCTTGGTGAGAAAGCCAAAACAAGGTATGGGTGTCTAACCAAAAGTGATACCACCTAGTATCTTAGTAGTAGTTAAAATTCTTAATGTTATTATAAGTTTGATTAATTTATTGATTGTAACATAGTTGTTTATAAATTTGGAGTAGGATAGACCTTTGAATAAACTAGGTTTGTTAAGTAAATAGAGTTTTTGTTATTTTAATGAGATGAATTATTCTAGATATTAGTATAATTAGCATAGGGTGAGGGATGTCATGATCAAGTCCAAACATAAGAAATGGATAAAAAATTAGAGTTGCAGTTCTCAAGATATTTTGTTTGGAAAAAATTAGTATTAGTTGGAGAAATTGGCTTTCAAGGTAACAATCTTAGCTAGGTGGCATTTTTAAAACATGGCTTAAATAGTTCCATTGATTGGTGTTAAAAATAATTAAAGATTATTTGAAATAATCTTAGAAACATGCCAAAGATATAAGGATAATGTATGATGCAGTACGAGGAGCTGAAGGAGATTTTCTAGACTAAGGAGGAGGTTACCTTGGTTAGGAATCTATTAGTTTCCTTATTTTTGGTATATTTATTGCATTTTCATCATTTTTAGTGAAAATTTTGTAGTTTAGGGACCTATTTAGGAATATGGTGATAGTGTCTTGATTATGGAACTAGTGTATTGGGTATGGCACTTTTATCTTAGACATGGCATGACTATTCAACACTACTATCGAATATGTAGTGCAAGTATCCACAAAGCACCATTCACTAGTTTTACTTTTTATTTATGTTTAATGACTATCACTATATATTTATATGGGATTCTAGGATGCTAATGTGAGATTTGGATATATGTTTCAATAATATGTGTATATGAGGGAGTTCCATAGTGGTAAGATGATGGAGTGTTTATGTGGATTTCCCTTAACATATGTCAAGAGGGTAGTGATCGATAGAGCTAGTTTAGGACACATGGCATCACTTAATTTGATGCCCTATAATAGGTATATGATGAAAACATTATGTGAGAGGTGGAATGTTGATATCTATATATATTTGTTTCTCACTAGTGAGATTACTATGATGTTGGAAGATGTATAGGATATTGAGCTTGCCCATTACTAGTCATAGGGTAATGTTACAAGAGCCCACTAGATAATGAACTATAGGGTGATCCATGAGGTACTTTGTAGTGATGTTTATAGGGACTCATTAATAAAGTAGTAAAATTGATGTATTATTGTCTTTTATTATCATGTCTAATGTTTAATAGTTATAAAAGTTTTTCATGATGTTATCAGCTTCCTTCAGTTATGTGGATGGGAGTGGGCTATCTATCTCATAAAAGATGCATGGTATAGTGTTGGATATAGAATATTATTTATACTATTTCACTCAAAATTTATGGACATGTAGAATTGAGTTATTGACATAATTGCACTATTGAGCTTATGAGCATGTTGTAATAATTAGAACAAAGGGGTTTCCATGAGGGAATTGGTCTCACCCATAAATGTTTACAAAGAGATGGAATGGTATAATTCACATGTGAAGGAGGATCATGATGTGTTTTTGATATATGGTACATATGTCGATAGTCAATGACATTATCTAGAGATCCTATAGGGGATTTGAGAGGTAGCCTAAGGATGGTGTTCAATTGAGATGGGTTTGAGTGAGTTGTTAGTTGCATGACCATTGGGTTAATGTGTTCAAAATAATTTAGTATGAATGAGTGGCATGGAATTTTGGTGTGTCTTAGGATGTTCCATCAAAACCATGCGTGTGGGTGAGGAGTCATCAAACTCTAATGATGACAAGGAGTAGGCCCAAACCATTGACAATGGATCTATCTCTAAGTTTATTGATAGAGTGAGATCCAATGTCAAATAGAATAGACATGGATGATGTAGGAGATACCAATTCCTATATATTATGGTGGGTGTAATATATATGGGCACCATTATTTACAAGAGGTGGGGTTATCATGGAGGATGTGGTGGATGTCAAGCCCATGAGGGTAGTTAAGGGTAGGTTGTTATCATATATCTATATGTTTAATTTACTTTGGTACTTATTTAATTAGGTAAGTATCTAATGTATTATGATGGTATATTTAGGTCTAGGTGATGAATAGTATTTAGAGACTACCATTGATTCCATGCTTTGACTACTGACATGAGATATCCTTAATGATGGCCCAGATGATGGACTAGGGGAGAGGTCCATAGGTTTTGGTAGACATCATGCACACTTGTTTGATCAAGCAACCATTATTATTGAAACATATAGACAAAGAACTGTAGATAGGTATGAGTCACATGCAAATCTATAGAGATGAGCTATGACCACACCTGATGTTTTGTGTAGGGAAGGTAGCAAGATAGTGGATGAATATATACATATATAATGGTAGCATGAAGATATGTTAGCTGAGGTAGCATTGATATAAGAGAGAGTGTGAAGACATTGGTTTGTAACTATATCTATGAAAGATGATGGAGCATCTAGATCTAGTATGGATGTATTAGAGAGTGAGAGTGAGGGGGCTAGTGTTGGTGGCCATGCTCTAATTATTACATGACTTGTATCATTATACTAAAACTTATATCAAGATATTATATATATATATATATATATATATATATATATATATATATATATATATATATATATTTGTTGTTACATGGGTATCATGTACATTTTCATCTTGATTTGTAGCATCTTTTATTTTCATGTGTTTGGTTATATTCATTTTTTATATGTTGATATAGAAATATGTTGTGAATCTAAGTAATGATAAAAGGTTGTTTATTTGTTTATAAATGTTTGAGATATGTATATTAGATTAGGAATGTTATTTTTTAGTATAGATTTTATAAGATTATCATAGGATAATTGATTTTGGATCATGTAACTATGACATGCACTGTCTAAACCTAGATGGCATGGTGAAAAAGTTACCATACTTCTCATGATGTGTTGACATAGAAATAGAATATGGAAGTAATACTAATTTTTGTACACTTCCAGTTACTAGATATGTAGAATCTATAGAAAATATCCTAATTGTTTGTTTTAATAAACTTATGCTCTAATTTAATTAGTTAGTTAAACATATTAATTAGTTGTTAGATTATGATCAAATTTCTATGATCTCACCAAACATATTAATTAGTTGTTAAACTATGATCAAATTTCTATGATATCTACCAAATATTTTAATCAACTATGTAACTATGCTCTAATTTGTATGATCTCTATAAAATATCTTAATTAGTTATCAAACTATGTTGTGATTTATGTGATATTTGCCAAATATCTTAATTAGTTGTTGAATTATATTATAATTTGTGTGATCTCTACCAAATATATTTATTGGTTATTTAACTATGTTATGAATTCTATGATCTTTGTGAAATATATTAATTAGATGTTTAATTATTCTCTAATTTATGTGGTCTCAGCCAAATATTTAATACATTGTTAAACTATAACTAGTGATCTATTTAATTTCCATTTTTGTACCATGTTGATATAAGTAGTTATATCTCTATGAGCTAGCTACCATCTGTACTAGCTTTATGGTGCACAATATCTCTCATAATTAGGTGTCCTAGAAATGACATAAATTATATAATGAGTAACCAATGGATCCTTAAAAAGAATGTCCTAGGATAAATCAATCATAAAGCAGGGTAATCTAGGATATTGTGGAGATTGAGATCTCAATGCCCCCTATGTAAATGTTATAATATATCCATAAACATATTTGGAAATATGATATTATAGTGCATAATAATTATTGTTCGAATGTCCATTGATGTGAAAAAAATTATAATATTGTTTATTATGTATCCTATGTAGATGGTGTGATGGATGGTGATGATTATAAAGAAGGGTGACCATATACTTATTTAATACTATAATTTATCATGAGGACAATATCTATCTAAAAATTGTATAGCCCCTTTAATTTTTTATTGTGTTATAGTCATTATAGGAGATGCTCTATGAAGTGGCTCTTTTCCCTTGTTAAGTATCTTAATTGGTTGTTCATGTTACAATTATTTCTTAATCATAGGTGGAATATGTTCTTGTACCATATTAGATTACTGTGGTTCTAGGAAATCTATATCCAAATCTACCTCTAAATGTGTCTCAACTAGTCCCAACTCTTTCTCTAAGGTCATAGATATGTTACATAAATGCAATAATGATTTTGATGTCTCATATAGTAATTTTCCTGATGAGGTATCTATAAATAACGTATTGTACCTCTTAATCTATTGATTTATAAATCAATTATTTAAAGTTGCATTTGAATCATATAATGTAATCACTCAATGTTTTTGACTTACCCTGGTGTAGTGAAGGAAACCCATCATATGTGAATTTTTAGGTCCCTTATTCTATATGTAGTGAATGATAAATATTTATCCTAACTCATCATATAGGTGGAGTAAACCACTAAAGAGTGCATCATGAAACTAATTTAATGCCTCACCCTCTAGAGACTTTAGAAATAACTATAGTAGAGTCAAACTACTAATGACATGTGCCATGGATGTTTATTAAGAGTGAAGGTTAAATTATGGATTTACATGCCCATGATATTTTGGTAACACTAGAATTTTGACGTTGGGTGGAAATAAATTAATGAATATTATATGTGGAATAGGATTTTCATAGATGGAATTAGAATTAGCTCAAGAGTGGCATGCTTTACATTTCAATGTGAAATGGTTTACTTGTTATTTAAAATCACCCACAACATGTATCAAGGAGATTACCTCTTGTGAATTTATATTATAATAATAAAGGAGTTCATTTAAATCTTGAATCTTATTATGAATATTATCCATTGGTACATTACATTGGGGACATTCTTTAGGGAGAATTGGTTTTCTCTCTATAACCTTTGGAGGGGTGATAGCTTGGACTTGGTGAGAGGGAAATGGTATATCTACCTTATGGAGGTTAGGATGATAAATGGGTTATATTATAGTAGCGGGGGTGGGGGGTGGGGGAGGTTAATTTTAATCTCTTATTTGGTTAATATTCAAAGAAGTGTCACATGCTAATGGACTAGAAGATACATCATTATCATTCAAATGTAAATAATGTAAACTATGAACATACAAATAAATGCATGTGTGTCTTTTAGAATTTAAAGTAAAATATGATAATAAATCAACTGAATACAATGAATTTTATAAGTAGGGAGAGAAATATAATCATTAGACCCATTTTTTCTTCACTAACATCATAATAATCATTTTTATTCTATGGTTCATCTAAATCAGAGTTTAATTCACTAGTAGAGGTGAGAGTATAAGAATTTTCATTCAAATTTTCACTAAGAGAGAGTATAATAAGATTTTAAAAGTTTAATACTATGTAATATATCATATTGTGTAGGTGTAATGCAATGTATGTCTTCACTAGCTATGAGTAGAGTTCATGTATGATCATTATTTTCAATCCTGGATTCTAGGTTATAAGAAGTATAAATTATGTTTTCATTTTGAATAATATGACATGTAAGATATGAGTTAGAGATATTTTAATTATCAACATTTTACAAAGAATCATTTTGTTGAACTTGGAATGTAAACAAACGTGACAAAATAATTTCATCCATTTTAGTTTGTGCATCATTGGTAAAAGGTGTAATATCATTTGTACATGATTTTTTCAAATTTACTAATAAGGGTAAAGAAACACATTGGTGTTTTATATATTACTTGAATCATGGTAAAGTAGATTTTATTATTGCACTTGTATTTTTTTATTTTGAATAAGGAGATAACAAAATTAGTTGAAAAGATAAGGTCACATTGGAACAAAGAACTACTAATAATATGTTTTTTTGGTATTATATTGTTAGTTTGATTTTTATAAGTAGGAGAAGAGGGAGAGGAAACATAACAAGATGCATTTAATCTATCCTCAACAACATTTTCATTATCATGGTCATAGTAATCATCATATCCATCATTACAAAAATAATCATAATCATCATTATAAATGAAATCATTATCATCTGAGAATGTGAAATATTGAAAATTTGTGCATTTTTTCTTATAATTATGAAAAAAAGTCTATAAATTCATCAATTGGGTGAGGGGAAAGAGGCTTCTTGGATGTCATTTTGAACTTGCCAAAGAATATAATGTAAATAATAAATAATAAGAAAAAAATAGGTAAAATTTAATATAACATAAGTATATGTGAAAATATGGGAAATATTAAACCCAATGTAAAGAAAAAATAAAATTTTAATTTAAAATCTAAAGGTTGGTGTTTAGATGTAGAGGGACCTAGTATGCAGAACTAGGGTTTTACAGGGTTTGTTGGAAAAAAGTAAATTATACTAAATTAATGAAACCCTAATATAGGAGTGATTTGGATCAATTAGTTTGTGAAAAAAATTTAATTTTTTAACTCTAATTTAATGCATAAGAATACAAAAGGCAAACCCTAGGACAAAATTAGTGTTTTAAGTAATATTCAAACTGGGGTTCAATAAATGTTTTAACTATTTAAGACATAATATAGGTAAATATTAGGGTTTTAAAGGGGTGATTACAAAAAAATAGGGTATAATATATGAACTAAATATATCCACTAATTTGTGAAAAATTATCTTGTTCTAATATTTCTAAAAATAGTAATAAAAGACACAGATATTTACTTATCTAGAAATTACTTGAGACAAAGGATTTAGAAGTTGAAAAATGGTACATGAGCTAGTCTAGGTGTCATAAATAGGATCTAGGCATCATAAACCTTCCTTGATAATAGAACCATACCTTGGATAGTAGCACTATGGTGCCAATGTCCTATGTGTAATAGTTTGTTTATATTTATAGGAGAACTTGTGTTTGAGTCTACCAAGTTTGTTATTATGCAAGTGAGATATCATAAATAAGATTTAGGTGTCAAAAACTCTATTTCATAATATTTACATACCTTATATATTATCATTGTGATATTAGTGTCCACTTTTGGTGCTAATGTCCTCTATACAAGAGATGATTTGTAATTTTTGGAGCACTTACGTTCAAGTTTGCCAAGATTGTTCCCATGATAATAAACCCTACTTCACTATATATGAACTATTTTTATTGATTCTTATCAAAAACCTAATGAACACTTGTATAGAAAAAATAACCACAACATCAAATTCAAAAGGAAATGAAAAAATAGGTTGTGAAATATTACGATCATATGGGATAA
Organism: Torreya grandis; assembly: GCA_037957365.1. Lineage (NCBI taxonomy): Eukaryota > Viridiplantae > Streptophyta > Pinopsida > Cupressales > Taxaceae > Torreya > Torreya grandis. The sequence continues at coordinate 542,486 of JARHVA010006263.1, read as the reverse complement.
AACCCCTATTGTCCTATCCAGTGCCTACATTAACCCTAATGATATTGCTGTTTAATCACATTTATTTACCTAATAGGTAACATGCATAATAAATATGTATGGTATGCTAGAATGAATTTTTCTTAGGTCCTTATTTGGTTAATCATGAAAATATAGTTGTGATAACTAAGTATTATGCAATATGTTAGGCTATAATATTGATAGATTTTTGTGTAATTATGTTCTAACATAGTAATAGTTGTCAAATTCATCGTGAGGATATCTATATAAAAGGTACTTTGATTTAAATGTAATACACTTGTTCACTAGATAATAATATATACACATTTGATAAACTCATAAAAGAATGCTCAATGAAGGGTTAGGATCCAAAATATGGAGCGAAAGTGACCATTGGACATTAGCACCAAAGTTGGACACTAGTGTTTTGTTGCTAGTGTCCACTTATGGAACTAATGTCTTGAGGTAAAAAAACTAAGTAAAGGCTATAAAAAATAGGTTATGATGCCCTTGTGACTGGGATGGTATGACATATGACCACTAGGGTGAAACAAAAGGGGAAAATAATAAACAAGTAAGACAAAATGACCATACAAACAAAATTCACATCCATCACTATTAATTTCCCATAAAATAGAAACAAATGACATATATTGGTATATGTGTAGTTGACTTATGACTAGCATAACATTTTACATATTCATATGATGATTTATATATCTTCATATTAGTAGTATTGTTAGCATATAGATTATAAATATGATTAATAGGGTATATAAAATATATTGGTTTGTATTACATCATCATATTATGAATTGTGTTCTTATTTCAAGGTTGTGGTGGTTACCTCCTTAAAGTAGCCTAGTCATATAAATCTAGTAGTCAACTTTTCTATCAATATTTAGTTTAAGTATACTCCATTATGATCTTATTAATATAATATTTTAGTGTTTATCTAATAATTATATTTATATTTCTATTTTTTATTGACAATTTTATTTATCTTCATAAGTAATTTCATTATGGGTTGTAACCAAAACATATTTACACTAAGGTTTTATAACCAACCCTAATCATGGAATAAAATAAAATATCAATATAACACATGTAAACATGCTTATGTGCATGTGTGTGTGTGTGTGTGTGTGTGTGTGTGTGTGTGTGTGTGTGTGTGTGTGTGTGTGTGTGTGTGTGTGTGTGTGTGTGTGTGTTTGTTTGTGTGTGTGTGTGTGTGTGTGTGTGTGTGTGTGTGTGTGTGTGTGTGTGTGTGTGTGTGTGTGTGTGTGTGTGTGTGTGTGTGTGTGTGTGTGTGTGTGTGTGTGTGTGTGTGTGTGTGTGTGTGTGTGTGTGTGTGTGTGTGTGTGTGTGTGTGTGTGTGTGTGTGTGTGTGTGTGTGTGTGTGTGTGTGTGTTTATATACACCAAATAAAATAAATAAGGATTTTAAGGATGTGAAAATTTAGTTTAAGATTATTTTTAACCTCATAAATCTCCCCCTATGCTCAAGTGGTAATTTTTTATGGATGTTATAGGTCAATATCAAGACAAAAATAAGAAAACCCAAGCATCCTTCATTGGGGACTCCAAATACAATTTGTTCCTTGATGGTTTATAATTTATTATTGAATCTTAAATTACTTATGAAAAGTAGCCTTACTAAATTATAATCTCCTAATCCATGGTTAATCTCATTTTTACTAAGGTGGGTTTGTATGTGAGACTAAAGTAGATTAGATGTCGTGCTTATGAAAAATGAAAACTATAGACCCTATAAATACAAAAAATTAAAAACTAAAAAACCTTATTCTAATTTAGTAAATGTCATAATCCTAACAATAGGTATATTGATAAAATTCATTACTTATTATGGCTCATCTAGTGATGACATCCAATAAAGGGGTATTGAAAGAAACACAAAAACATGAACAAGTTAATGGAAAGAGAGAGTGGAAATAATCAAGGGCCAAAAAAGTAGGTGATCGTAGTTAATGAATATAAGGAGATATAAAAAATTATCATTTGGGAATATCTCACAAAGAACCATGAAACAACCCACCTTGATATCATTGCACTCCTTAGGTCATGCACTTAGGAAGATTAAGGCACAAATGAGTCCTATAATAAAAATAGGCAAAATTGAAAAATTAGGTGCATATAAATTACATGAGGGAAGATTATTCAACTATGTATGAAAATGTAGCAACCATTCACCCTATAAATTGATGCATGCCAAATTGTAAAAATAGATATTTGTATGGCTATTATAAACCTCAATTTCATTAATGGAATATATTTTTTTATATATTTTTAATTATTAATTCTTTATATGTGAATATTATCATACTTCCTTTTCTATAATTAATCTATTAAATAATAATAAATAAATAAAATTCATGAATTAACTAAATTTTCTTGTTTTGATACTTAATGTTGAATTTAAACTCTAGACTAAGTCATTAACATCTCCTTAAATTGATTTGTATGGAATATTCCTAATAATATTTTTATAATAAATAATGCAAGTGTAATAGTTATATAGACACATAAATTTTGTCACATGTACTTGAAAATGCTAAATATTTACACATTGTAAACCACATGAATTACACACAAACACATGACTCTTATTATCCATTGCTCTAATCCTTTTATAAATACGTATGTTTAACCCTCTATTTGTTTTTACTACCAATAATAAAATTCAATATTAAATTCTCAAACTACTTGAAATCAACTTCAAAACCTCTCCATTTCATGATAGGTGTATGTGATCTTTTGGGACAAGTTTATCCTAATAATACAATAAAATTTTCACTCATTTATACACTTAGGTTTTTGACTTCCCATGCTAAATAATAAATATTTTTATAAATTAAAATCAATATTTTAGGTATTTATGCATGTTTCATAAGGCTAACGAAAGAAAATTATATATATATTCACCTAAATACATAGCAAAGGTCAATCATTATCCCTAATTTTTATTCATTTATCTCAATCATCCACACCACTACACATTGACAAAATATGCCATATTCTCTTTAAATTCTAGATCACTCACAAGAACCAACCATAATCCAAGTCAAGAGCATCCCAAAGAAAGTAAAGACCTAAAATTCTAAATTATCATGTCTCTTTTCTGTGTGTTTGTGTGTGTGTGTGTGTGTGTGTGTGTGTGTGTGTGTGTGTGTGTGTGTGTGTGTGTGTGTGTGTGTGTGTGTGTGTGTGTGTGTGTGTGTGTGTGTGTGTGTGTGTGTGTGTGTGTGTGTGTGTGTGTGTGTGTGTGTGTATTCAAGGAGTAGAACTAAAAAATCACTCTAGGTGGGAAAACTAAGTGGGATAAATTTCCCTCCTTGGAGTATTGGATATTTAGGCAGTGATCAATCATAAAAAGGGTGATTGACATCAGCTCAGGTCACTACAATCCCCTCTTTTTTGAATTTTTTCAAGATATAAAAGATGCCTTAGTGTTTTGAAGATAAATAAAAAAATGAATTATGCATCAAAAAATCATAACTGTGATATCTTAGCTCACTCAGGAGACACATGTGAAGAAGGTATAACCACCAATGTTTTTCACGATCAACCAAAATAAGTCTAAATTTAATCAAATCGAGTGACCTATAATACTATCCTCATAGAAAAATTATGACCGTAATTTATTTTTGCTAATATATCCTTGTCATAATTCTTATTATTTTTTTATTTTCCTATCGTTCATTTAACATAGTCAACTAGGACAAATCTATGTTCATCGAACATGAGTGGTTTATGAGTTTTCCACTTATTGTGGACTTGTCCAATTACAATGTACCTATCCAAAATAATTTTTGATCTTATTTCTAATTTTAATTATACACAATTAGATTTTTATTTATTTTATTATCTTATACCTAAAATAGTCAATAAACATATGTGTGTGAGCTCGATACTTTTCTTCCTAATGATTTCTAAAGATATTAATTTTCTATATTTAGCGTTTGTAAAAATAAGATTTGTTAATTATTGTACAACTTTAACATTCCTATATTTTTTATTTTTACAGCTATACTAGTATTACATTCATATGTTTTATAAAAAACTATAAAACAAGTTCTATTTAAATTCATGTTTTTAATGTTGTATTAATATTTCATTGATAGAGTAAATAATCCCAAATCTCTAACGAGGAAAACTAGTTTTTTGTATAAATAATATCACATTTATAATTTAAAAAATAAAACCACATAGAAACTAAATATGGATATATAAACTAGTGTAATTTAACTATTATAAACATAATTACATAATAAAAAATGAATGTATATATCAACCATAAAATAAACTTATACTAATGAAAAAACTATAACCTGTCATTAAAAATTGCAAGATGCATTCTAATTTGATAAATCATGTTATAAAATAAATAATACTATACACAATTGACAAAATAAGTTAAACTACGGATAAGTAATATAAATATTATAAAATATAGTAATTTATAACTCCCTTGTCTATGAAATTGAGAATTGATATCTTGAATGGATGATAATTGAAATATCAAATGAAAGATATAAATATAGAGATAAATGAATAAAATAAACATACTTGGGTTATGTATTTGATTTATGATACTATAAATTGGATAGACTAATCAAATTTAAACCCTAAAATATGAATACAAGTTATAATATTACAAAAATCATAGACTGATAATAAATACACCTTCCATAATCATGGGCCTACTTATATAGGTTTCTGCTAATTTAATTTCTTGTTATGATTATGTAAATTTGAAATTTCTATATCTAAAAATTTATGGGATATTTTCAAAGATCCAAATGATTTGGAGACTAACTTCAATTATTTGATTTTTTTCCCCTCTAAATTAGTTATTTTTTGACTCGTCCTTCATCTCATCAACCACAATGTTTGAACATGAATAATATATGTGCAAGTTTGGAGGCATGGGGACATATGAGGGTTACAACTATATATCCCACTTGATTATAGTTAGGTATTAGTGTAGTTCTTGTGTTTAATGACTGATTCCAACTGAAATGAGATAAATTACATCACCTCATATTGTAGACAATCAAATACAAATATATGTTATGATATGAACTTATTTTGGTATAATATTTAATTGCATAAGACATAAACCAATGATGGGGGTAGACATAAATATTAATGAAATATCCATAAAAAATGTGTATAAAAATATACTCAATGTCTACCTCAACAATATAATTCCATTTTTAATTATTTGATAAGAGACATAAAGTTGAATAAGGTACATTTTAATATAGGGGGCAAGTTTGCACATAGGATGACCATAAAATATAGTGAGAATAAATAATAAATGCATAGAAAATCATCTAAACAAAAACCCACAAAATGTGAGTGATAGGCGTTTTATACTTATGATTATGATCATGCATAATCATGGACCCATGATTATGATATGATTATAAAAGGGAAAATAAATACAGATTTATTTAGCTTGATTGTGATTGATGGGATACTAATGTAGACAATTAAGACATAAAAGGTTTTTATGATGAAATATAAATAACATAAGGATATTAAGGGTCTAATTTGAGTTTAAAGTTTCTAAAAGATTAAAATTTACCCAAATAGGCTAGTGTGATAGAAAATGACAAAGATACAATCTAAAAGAGTCTTATACTAAAACTAGGTGTCTATATATATAAAGAGTAACCCCCAAAATTTACTAAATGAAATATGTCTTATAGATATATATGAAATAAATTATTCATAAATTAAAGTACCTTAGATTCATTTAAATATATACATCAGTAACTATTTTCATATATAACTATTTACAATAATATTAGTTATAAAATTACAATGATACACAACATTAAATAATAGTTGTTTATAATAAATGTTTAAAACAAAAAAAAATATCATTTCAATTAAATAGTGGAATACTCATTGCAATTATGTTTTTTAAGCATGCCATTATTTTCCATACATTTTAAATAAGCTCCATTTATTTTTCACCACATGAGATGGCCTATATACAATGACGTGAGAGAAGAGAGAGAGAAGCATTAAAGGAGTCCATGATGATTAACATCTCATGATGAATAAATTTATAAGAAATTAATCCTATGAAATTATATTTATTATGTCTCCTCTCCATATATGTGCACTTATTTTGATAATTACTTGATCAAGGTGGTGTAGGAATTTTGTTTTGCTTGATGACTCACCTTTGAGATCTTGAAACTGCCCATTAAGAGTGATTAAGAGGTGACAAGTAAAATTCTCAGAGTATAAATAAATTTTCTTGCCTTGAAAACCTATTTAAGATCTACATGAAATTAAATTTACACCTTTGTTCTATAATTTCATTCACAACTCCCATATTTGCTCTCTAGGGAGGCCTATTTTTTGTAGCCTTATTTTGAAAAAAATCTCCTTGGTTTGAATGATATGAAAAATTCAAGAAAAATTTAAAACATATTTTTTTACCATTTATCTTTATTAATCTTCACCTAAAATTTCATGGCCCAACTCCCAAGGAAGACCTACTAACTCAACCCCTATCTTTTCAAATTAAGCCTAATTAGGTCTAAATCAAGCCTATAATACTAGAGACCATACAAGATTATATAGTATTGATACAAAACATAAAAAATAATATTTTTAATATTAAATAATGTTATATGACAAAAATTTATTAATTTTTAAAGGTTGGGACTCAAGTTATGCAAGTTGTAAGTTTTTTAGCTCTAGGTTGGAAAAACACAAGTCTGAATAGGCTGAGAGAAAATAAAAATGCATAATAAGAGTTAGATGGAACTTAAAACCAATTAATTTTTTTTTTAATTTCTTCCCTAACTTTATGTATCCCATAAAACAATTTTTTATGAATTATTAACCCTAATTAGCTCTCACTAAGCAAAAAAGTAGAATTTTGTGTATGTAAGGGGATTGTGTCATGGATGTAGGTGTTATTGTCATTTTTGATCAATATATAAACACTCTTAAAACCTTTAAAGTTAATTAATTACTACCACACACTTATTATATCAATATTAAATATAATCCCAATACAACATTATTACATATTCTCTTGGATTCTTGAAAATAGGGTTATAAAAGGATCTCTTGAGCATGCTTGTTTGTCTTTTTTGGGTTTGATAATTTTAGGATTAAATAAAGGATATTTTATTAAATAATAATAATTTTTATACTCTAAATATATATTTTTACCATCTCTTCATTTATCTCAAATTTCATTTGTAACTTAGGCTATCATGTTTCATGCAAGGTTTGATTGTCTTGTTTGACAATGTGGACACATCAGCTTAGTGTTTACAATTAAAATTAGGTATTTTAAGGAATTTTTGATATTTAAAAAATAATTATCTTCAAAATTTATATAAAATATCAAAGGTAATAATAAAAGGCTTAAGTGAATAAGACAAACATTATTTATGGCTTAAATTAAGAAAAATGTAGACCTATAGTTTTACAGACCTGTAGGTCTGCATTCTTCTCAGTTTAAGCCATAGATAATGTTTTTATTATTAAATTACACCTTTTAGTATTAAATTTGAGATTTTATATAAATTTTAAAGTTCAAACTTATTTTTGAAATATCACAAATTCCTTCAAATACCTAATTTTGCTTATAAACACTAAGCTGATGTACTTATGTCTATACTTTTGTAAGTGAACCTCAAAGATGATATTAGGATATTTTTAAATTTATATATGTTATATATAAGCTTATTATCTCTTCCTTTAATAATATCCATGCAAATTTCACTTGTACCATCTCTCAAAACCTCCATGATGTTTTCTCGCTATACGGTTGGTTAAGCTTGTTAATGGTATTAATAAAGGTTGTTTACATTTCTTGAAACACTATATTGATGTTGTATGTGATATATTATTTCATAATATACTTCATAAGCATATTCATTCATGACAACTACTTGAATATACTAGTAGAGGACTATGGGCTTCTTTGGAATTCTTCCCAACATGAATCTAACAAGATTGATTATATACACCATTGAAATCTACTTGAAAATTATGAGAATATTTTATTTTTTACCATGGTATGCCTTTAAGATACTTATACAATGTTCTCAAGGGAATACTATATATTTTTAGGCTTTATATGACCATAACAATGTGTAAAACTAGGTTTATTATACAAAACACATATATAGTCTACATCCTAGCCTATCTTAAGAGAATTGGTATCTTGTATATCAATTAAGGGATCTAATATAGATTTTAAATAGACCATCATACCTCTTTCCATGATCAACTAGTCCTCGAAAATGGTCAAGATGATTTCACATATCCAAATCCTTATAAATAATACTAAAACTACCACTTCAAGGCCATTTTATGTAGCTTTTCCTCTTAACAAGGTCCTAATTATGATGAAATATGATGTGAGAGGAATATTAAAAACATTGAGGATGTAAAACAACCATTATTTTTCATACATTAATTTAAAAACTCATTGAGACAAGATAAACCCTGCTTGTGGGGTTTTAGGAGGGTTTTGGGTTGTTTATTTTGTTAATGATTGTTCATAAATCATATCCCTTCAAAAAAAAAATAATGAATAAAATTTAAAATTTATAGGGTTCCATAACCATCCCCAAGAGCACTATATCCACTCTCTTTACTATTAATGAAATGAACACTTGAAAATGGCCTTCACTAGTTTGTAAGGATAAAAATGGAAGAATGAATAGGTTTTATATCCTTTTTAGATATTAAAATCTCTCCATTTCATGTATTTATAATTAATTATGATTTTATAGGTCATGGAGGTTCTTTGAGACCATCTTTAACTTGGAAAACTTGCAATAATGCCTTAATAGACCCAATTTTAGCAATTAAAACAACCATATTTTACTTTAAAATCTATTATAGTTGAATAATAAGTGTTAATTGAGTGTATTCAAGCTTATATAGTATTATAAAATTTGGCAAGATCATATTAAACTATTTACCTATGATCTCTTACACCATTACTTCCTTAAACATTAAAAAATGAGAAAGAAAACACTTCAAATGATTTATAATGTTAGAAGAGTGAGTTATAAATCATTTTAATAGTTGTACAAATTGACATATGTTTAAAATGATATTTGACAAGTATATCATGACCTATCAAGTCCCTCTAAATCCTTATCACCATTGAACCAACCTGAACATGACATGGTATAGCTAGACAAATATAAGACCAAAATGAACAATTACCTTAAACCTTACAAAACAATCTTAAACTTAACTAAAATTGTATTAAAAAGGCTTCTTTCATGAATACATTGAAAGAATTTATAACAAGATTAAGTGACTAGACATAAATTCCAATGAGACCACCCTAATAACTCTACAAGCTACTAAGAAGGACACATTGCCTACTACCATGGGACCAACATGACTATGACAAATCTCCTCGATAGATATCAAAAATTATAGAAGCATGAAGAGAAATTTTTTTAATGATACTCCTCCATGGCATAAAAATTTGGCTTACATATTTGGTGACCTCTTGCGATTGCATGCTTGCTATGCCTCTAGACTAGTAGCCTTATTGCCTTCATTGGGCTATAGATTCACCCATGCTCAACACAAAATAAAATGGACCTTGAGAAATAATCTACAAATGTCTTGAGAGGAATAAAAAAAATAACTTCCTTAACCAACACATAATAACAAGAAAAAAAACACACCAAAATACAACCAAAACCAACAAGACACACATTATGCTAAGAAGAACTTAGGGAAGACAAAATAAGAAACTATTATCTACAATTAACATTTAATAGGTAATCCTCCTGGATCATAAATAAAACTCCTTGAGGATTATTCATGTGGTGAAACATAATGGTATACAAGATACTTTTCATATTTAGTTCTTGATATATCATCTCCTTTATTTACCACCATCATCTTTGGCTTGACATGGAGTGGATCAATAAAAAGAAACATGTCTCCAACAAAGACAAAATCATCTTGGAGTGCATAACATACCTTTTTTTTGTCTTTATCAAAGAGAGAGACTGCCAATGTGAACATACCTTGATTTATGGGGGTGGAAATAATTTAAACTTCTATTGTCTCTTTGAGCCCCATTTCTTTAACACCCTAAAGAGTATCACCTTAATCATAACTTGATACATCATGAAATTCAACATATTGATGGTGAGTTATATGACTTGTTGACTTGTTAATATATTTACATTTCTCATCAACAACTTCATCTTCTTATTTTAAAGGTGTTCAAATACCAAACTCTTCAAATTCCTTTAACATGTTTAAATAGGAATTCCACATGTTAACAAGACCTCCTTGAACTTGTTCATGATATTCATCAAGACCTTTTTCTAGGACGTTCTCTTCAAGATATTTCTCACTCATGTCTTCACCATATTCATTGGTCTAGATAACCATCTTAGCAATCTCCTCATGGGATATAGGTTTAGTTTCCAAACATGAGAATAACATTTCTAGCTCTTCCCAAGATGAAACTTCTTCTTGATCACTTAAAAGCATTCCAACATTAATGTCATTCTTTCCATTCTATTTAAGGATATTACAATTATCTAATGCTTTGAATTATTTAAAAGAATCATAACATAGATAAAATATTGATTATTCAAACTCTATCTCTTTCTCACAAGGATAAATAAGGTTAATGACCAAGGTATATTCATGAATATTTACCTCATACTAAGTTGTAACTTGATTAAATATTATGTGATCATATTTTATCACATTAAGACTCAATCCATGTCAACTATATTGGTAATCTACTTCCTCCATGAAAAATGAAAGTTAATATACCTACTCGTGGTCTAATTCATCATATTTTTCAGTTTATTTCATGAATCATTGGAGTGTATCATGTTATTGTAACTCTATTATGTCATCATTAACTCATTATTCAAGATCAAATCCATGATAATATATCCAATTGTTGGCTAGTAGTTATAGACTTTTGCTTATATTTTAGAGTTGATTTGATTTCTTCTCCACCAAAGGAGCTTCTAATGATGATTTATTCATCATAATCACTCACCACATCTTCATCATGACCTTATTAGGATCTATTTATAGATACAACTTCATCAATACTTTTAAGGACTACTACCTCATCTTCTTTTCTTAATGATCTTTCTTTTCTAACTGAATATTCATCTTTTACCCTTGGTGTAACAAGTTATCCTTCAAAAAAGAGGGGGTGGGAGGGAAAGAGAACTCATTGTCTTGATTCAAATTTGGTAGAGTGTCATTAAAAATTAGGAATTTAGAGGATTAGGTTGATTGTATTACTCTTGGAGATATGGAGAAGATAATTGTGTTAAGGATGATACATTATTTTCCTTTCACTCCTCAATCACTCTATCAAACTTTGATATATCTTGAACTTCATGGATGGCTTAAAATTGAAGGGAAGGTTAAGGATTTGAGCAACTTGTGAGATCTATTGACTAGACCTCCTTATGTTTCTCTTTTTATTAACATTGAATGGGCATATGAAAAGGTAAATTTTTAATGACTGGAATTGTTGATGTGTTTTTTATGAACACCAGCTTGTAATGATATAGGCTCTAACATTTTAGGATCTTAATGGAGGTGAAATCCACTCTAAGGCATGAGTTTTAGGTATGCAATCCTAAAAACTAGGTGATGTAATAATAGACAAGGCATGTAGGTTTTTAACAAGTATTATGAATGGATGAATGGTTCCTAAAAGAAAGTAAAAAGTATAGTTGAGTTGATAGGTGGATGGATATTAATCTAGAGTGGGTAGATCAAAAAAATAACTTAAAAAGGAGGGGAAGGTAGAGAATAAATGAAGGATTCTATGGCTTTAATAATCACTTCTGAATAAAGTTTCTAAGTGGATAAGTGATTTTATAACTAATGTCTATTTCTTGTAGTTGTTGCACACACACATGCATACATGGTCAAGTACTCTGGGATAATTTTGATATAGGAAACTTAGAGGTCTCAATCAAACGTTTCTCCTTTCATAGTAGCTGTTACACACCCTTACTCAGGAGATTATGACTTAAACCAAGGAGGTATCTAATATAGCTATTGTACATGCACAAAATAATATATCAATAAAAACACCTCTACACACTTAGAACAATGAAATAATAAACTTACTTGCCAATAATCAATATAATTTGCTAATCCCTCAATAACTATTGCAAATATAAAAATAGAATTTTAATCATGACAAGAAATAATTCACTGTATATGTAAAATAAGAATTATAGAATCATGCCACTAAAATAAGATAAGCCTAATTACATAGAGATTGGAAAGAAAATACACAAATGCATTCATTGACAATCAAAATTGATTTTTCTTCTGTATTGAAATTATCTAATACATTAAAAATATGTGTTACATATATGTGAATAGACTTTTGTAGAGGTCACCTCATCCTCCAAGTACATGCAAAATTTGATTACATGGAGTAGTCAGATCCTTAGTTCTAACTGTAGTGTCAAAACCATATAGATTTATCTTATATTTTTCAATAGTTAAAGTCAATCTTTACAAAATCATGTAATGTGTGCATGTTTACAAAATAAATAGGAAAATTTTACATCAATTTCAAATCACAAGAGAACTAAAAGTACAAAATTGATGCCACTATATTGAATTTACATACACAAAACTAGACCTTAAGGCTGAGTAGATGTCTACATGGATGCATTAACCTTAGTGGGAGTGGTCACTATTTGTGTCAATTTTGAACTAGATGTATCCACCTCATTTTTATTCTTATTCACCTCTAACTCAAGATAATATTTATTCACTATATAATTTTGTTTTCATATAATATCTAAGTTTAATAATGAGGGTCTGTGTACGTTGTTAACTTGCTCTAATACTTTTGCATGTTTAGCCTTTGTATTTTGGAAGTTGCTCTTAAAAAACTCAACTTTAGTTACCTTCTTCCTTGAAAAGCTCATTTCTTATTCAATGTCTTCTAGTGCTAGCCTTGTAAACTCTACTTAAATTTTTTAAAATCTTATTTAATGAGCTTATCAAAACTGATTTTGATTATGAGCTTAGTTATAACATCCTTTGCTTCAGATAATATTAAATCATTTAGAATCTACAAGATGAGCTCCTCATGCTCTTTGTATTTAGGCATAAATGGCCTATATTATGTCACCCATTCTCTATCTTCTTGTATTCTAATGACTACCAAATTGAGGTAATTAAATTCCTCCAATAGTGTCATTAGGTCTAGATGGATATACACCTTATTAGTTGTGTAAAAGATTAATAACATTAATTTTTTTCATCTCCCTTTAAATTATGAAACAATTGGTTCATTTGAACTATATGAGGGTCTAATTTATCCCTCATTTAATCTAGTGCCTCTAGAGCATTATAAAAATTTGAATCAACTTCTTGCACTTCATCTTCAATACCTTCTAGAATGTGAATTATCATCTTTTGTTCCTCTATTTTTTCTAGTTCTTGTTCCAGATCTTGCCTTCCCATTTTTACCCCTTCATGTAATGATAAAATAGCATCTTTATGGGGTTTTGTTAGGGCCATGAAATATTCAATGTATAGGGACTACCCCAACTATTTATTCTTACTTTTAGACAAGGCATAAACGTTCTGCCTCTCTTCTAGAATGATCTCCCTACTTGTTTCATCCTCCAATTTCCTCTTTCTCACCCTTTATATGCACCCAAAGGTATTATCAAACACCATTGTTAAATATGGGAGCTATATAATTTATAAATTAGCATTTAGGTAGCATTTTATCTAATATAAATTACTAATAGGGGAATCACTAATTGGGTAGGGTCTATTTTTCATACATCCTTAGTTACAACCTCCACTTCAATTTTTTTTGTTGATTGTTGCTATTTTGTTCCTTTGATCACTTTGTTAGGAAGGGAGGTACAAATGATCTTGTACCAATCCACACCTCCATATTTGTGGTGTGGATAAACTATAATGACTTGTTTATCCTTTTTAACCTTACTTGAAGACATAATAATAGTCTTTGGGATGAACTTATGGATGGCATTAGTAAGGTGATTTGTGTAGAAGAAACATGCAGTTGGGAAGTGGGAAAGGTTGTTTCAATTTGCCTAGTGGCCCTTTTATTCTTCATGTTTATGACTATGGAAGTTCCAGAGGTAACATTAGTCATAAGAAGAATAATGGATGTGGATGGCAATATGGGGGATAATGAAACAATGGTGGTGATAGAATCCTTCTAAAATTTGGGATTAAGAAAAGGTATGTACAAGGTAGGAGAAGATGAAAATTAAATATCATGGGTGTAAGTGACATTATCCACATTAAGAGTCCTCAAGATAGTACTAAGTAAACTGAGTTGAAAGTAGGAACATATGAAGAAAGTAGGGAAGTAGGGTTTGAAGGCTGAACCTTCTTAATTTTGGTGTCTTCTATGTTTGGTGCCTTCCCTTTATCAACTATAAGGATTAATGACTTATCTATTTCTAAATATTCTTATTCATTAAGTTTTTTCTCTTCTTCCTCTTGTTATTAAGGAATTAAATCCAAGCTCTATGGCTGATCCACTATTGGACTATATGTGAGGGGAGCTCATATTTTCCTCCTATAAAAAATAATAGTCTTCATGTCTAAGGAGGAAGCTTATTGAATTAAGGTAGTAGCTTCCTCTGTAGCCACCCCTAGAACTATGGATTCTTATAATTGGGGTGTAGTTATAGGTGTTTATAGTATAAATTAGCTAAATGATTTGGGTCTTTATCTTCAAAGGAATCTAAGTCAATTATATCCTTTAGATCTCTCATGGGATCAGGCTCTCTCAACCTAGGCTCTTTCTTAATATCATTTAATAGAAAGGGAAGTTATTTTCAAGGCTTTCCTTGTACCTCTATTTATTGTGGTGGTTATTTATTCCATAAATCTAAAGTTTTCCATCCTTTAAGAGGTGGTAGACTAGTTTGCATTTCATTCACTAAATTTGAAGGATCTTGCTGAATTGTCCTCAAATGATCCTATTTTAGGCTGACAAATTTTGACCTTTCTAAGACTTTGGAATCATTCTTTTTATTCAAAAATAGAAAATCATGGTCATCAAGGACATGTTGGTATGGGATACACAAGCCATGAATATGCTTTTGTAGATGACCATGTGGATCCCAATCCCTATATGGCATGGTGGGCACATGATATCTCTCTCCTATTGTTGATGTCTCTAAAATTATTCTTATACATGTAACACATTTTACCAATGAACATATGTTATCCATAGAATTAGCTTATCTTGTGTTTTATCAAATCCTCCTCGACACTCCACCAAATTTGATATGTAATTTCTTGTTTTTATAGTTTTTTTGGTACATATTTGGAGAGGCACAAGGGGTGGAATTTATTACCAAAAACTATAATTACCATATAATTGAGATACAAGTAGTAGTCACCCCTAGAATTTAGTGTATCTACTATGTTTTTTCAAATTTTGGATAGGGGAAACCCATGAATTTCCTACCAAACTTAAGGATACACATCATCAACAATTCAGACCATATGATTTATGTATACATAAATATGCATGAAATGATAGTAATCACAAATGTGAAATTTGATGCAATCTATGTTTGGGATCCAAAACTCACCAATGTCTCTATAGACTATGCCCATTAATAAATTGAATAAGTATGACATCATGTAAAATTATCATACTAATTGGGTCACTTATTCTTATGCAAAACTTATTCTCTCTGCTATAAGTTTATGATCTCTCCTAGGGTAAAATTTTCATCATTGGTCATTATCATATGTAGTAATGGTACCCAGTCTAAATTCAGAAAATAGGTGTTAGGTATGCCATACACTCTGTTCAATAAATCCATCCCAATATGTACCCACATCCTAAATTTGTTAATGGGGGTTGGAGACTTTCCTTTCAGGACCATTGTTTCCCCAAGTAAAAGCCATCATATCAACACTTTTCAATTGAATTTTTTTTTTCCATGAAACTAACCTATGTTTTTAAAAAATTAGATTTGAAACTGGTAGAGATAGATACTTTTGAAAATCATCCCTAGTAATGCAAGCCAAGACTATTTGGAAAACCATTTGGTGCAAAAATGTGTCCTGTATGATCTTCCTAGTAAATAATAAATCCTTTACAAGGTCTATGCAAGGCATCACCTTAGGTTTTGCTGCCATATAATGTAGTCTTTGTCTCTTAAGAGACATCAAGTTTGTAACAATTTGGCTCTTTATGGAGGACAGATTTTATTCATGTGAAAAAGCACTGACATCATCCACTACATCCCATAATTATGAGTAGTTACCATACCTATTATTGAATATAGTTATGTCAAACACCATATCTATAAAATCTATTGAATCCTTGATGGAGAATGGTGATGGTGGAAGTGATCCTCTAAAACTCTTGGATGATGATACCATTGTAATTATTTGGTATGCTAATAATATGTTTTATATGTATCATAAGAAAATATTTTTTAATGGTCTCTTTATTTGATTGAAATGGATTCTTAGGTAGCTAGGTATTTCATTCACGAGATAATAATTGAGTTTAAATTCTTTTATGAGTAATGAATATGTTAGTAGATACACATCATGTATATAAACTTAACATTTAGTTCTAGTTCATGCATTATTAATTTCATATGTTTATATGTTTGTAATACCTACATAGTTCAAATCTCATTATTTAAGTTGGTGGGTATATTTGCCAAGTGTGGAGAATTAGTTTTACTTTTTTGGATAACTTTAGCAGGCTTTCAGTAGTCAAGAATTGGGAGTCATGTTTTATGTTGGGATTAAGCCAATAAAATGTTTCACTTCTAAGTAAAATCTCCAAATTGTACAAAGCTAATGATGACTATATCAGACAAATTATTTTATGAAAATTATGAAACAAAACTTCCAATAAAAATATACAAATTGCATAAAACCAATGATGCCTATTTCAAATAATTATCTAGTGAAAAGTCCCAAACAAAAGTTCCAATGAAAAGGTACAAACAAAATGATTGAAAAACTATCCTTCGTATCATTTGTTTGAACAAAATGTCTGATATAGAAACTTTGAACAAAAATTTTGATACAAAAACCCAATAAATAAATGCCAAAAAAAAACATTAAAAAAAATCTTGAAAAAAATCACCGATAAACAATTTACAAGCATAAGTTCCAAAAAAAACTAAGTTCTCATAAAAAAGGCCTAAATAAAATATCCAAACAAAATGACCATATACCAAGTCTCAAATAATATCTTTTAATAAATCTAAGTCCCAAAACATGCATAGTATAATAAAAACTCCCAAAAGGCATTAGTAAGTTATTCTAAAATGTTTAATGCCATTTTTTTTCAATTGAAAAGATCTTAGGAACATTTTGATATAACTTGAAAAATTAAGTAGAATAAGGGATCAACAAACAAGGATAAATCACAAAAAAATGTGTGGCCATTTATTCAAGAATAAAAGGGGAATGTTGGGTAAAAAAAATGGTGACTTAAAAGGGAAATATTCTTGAGTATTCAAGAATTCATAACCTTGGTTAGCAATTAGAAAATCCAACATGAACTATGCCACATAAAACTATTAAAATCATAGATATGAAAGAGACTCCCAACTATATCACACAAAATACTTTCCTTCTCTTCCATGGATCTATATGTACTAAAGTGATGTTCATTGAACCATTATTGTAAGGATGTTTTCAAAGGATTGGAGCAGTTGTAGGTTTTGTTATGGATATTTTAAAGCTTATTAAAATTAAAGGAGCTCAAGGATTGCTCTATTTCTAATTGGGAATCCATAATATTTAGAGAGATATCTTGGGTTACTTCTCTCTCTTTCATTCATTTTATTGAATTTGATGTGTGGTACATTGAATTTATTTCATCATGTGAGCCTTTGATCTTCTTTGGATGTTATTTTGGATTTATTGTTAACTATTTTAAACTCATTGGTTCTACTCCTATTTTGTTTCCTTTTTTTTTTTGAATGAAAATAGGATATTCAAAACCCTTATGAGTTGGTGTAGTTATAGAAAAAATAATTATCATAACGTCCCTACCAACTACATTTGTACCAATGATTATCACCTCCAAATAAGTACTAACATAAAAAGTATGCTTGGTCTAATGGAGTGAGAAAGATTTATAAATTCATATGAAGTATTTGAGAGTAAATTTCACATATATGGCATAAATATTTAATTTTATCACAACCTAAAATGATTATGATTACATATATAAATCCTAAAGACTCGAAACATAGAAGTATACTGAGTTTGTGAACAGACCCCAAGTTGTGAATCCCTTTTTGTAATTTTCCATTTCCTTATATGTCTATGTATGCATAAAATAGGGTCCCAAATGATTGGTATTAGCTTGGTCATGTTAGAATAAAATAATCCAGATTGTCATAGGAAACCAAAATTGTCTAATCTAGAAAGCTAGAAAACTAAACTAAGAAAGCACTAAACTAATCAAGAAAGTAGAAAACTACACTAAAAAGATGGAAATCTAAACTATAAATCAATAAAATACAATAGAAAGAAATAAAATAACCTAATAGTACCTCTACCATCTTTTCTTATCAATCGAGGGCATCTTTAGATGGTACATCCATGAAATAATGATTTAAAAACAGTCTGTTCACTATATATGTGAGTTTATCTCCTTGTAGGTTCCTTAGATAGAATGCATTATTGCATAGGATTTTTTAAATCCAATATGGTGAAATATATATTGGGGGGAATTTTTAATGTTTACCTTTCTTTTCATGGTATTTATCCCACATAAACACTAGATTATAAATTCTAAATGCTTTGACTTTTGCTCTTTTATCAAGCCACCTCTTAACTACATCTTGGTTTTTACTTAAAGTCTATAGGGCCTCAATCCTTGAATATTCCATTTATATTATATTTAGTAGTTAATATTTTTATTTATCATTTTATTCCATGTATTCTTGCATGAATTGATAAGTCAACAATTTTAGCATGATTAGGAATACTAGCCTACATCTATACACTAGTAGATAGGGAGAGGCTTTGATGGACTAATTATATCTTATTTGGTCTACTTAAAGGGCATACTTAAGTATATTATGTAAGTCCCTAGGCTTATCCCCAGCTTATTTCTTAATTGCATCTATCATGTTCTTATTTTTTGATTCAACCAATCCATTTCCCTCAGGGTAATGGTTAGAAGATGACTCGATGGTGATTTAATTGTCATGAGCCCATTTAGATAATTTAATTGATATTATTGTTGGCCCATTATCACAAATAATTTAAATGGGATTGATAAATCTAGTTGTGATGTGTTCTTCCAAGAAGTGAATCACATCCTATTCTCTATAATTCTTTATGGTCACTACCTAAGTCCATCAAGTGTAGTAGTCTGTTGTAGTGAGTAAAAACTTATGACATACTAATGAATTTTGGTTAATGACACCAATTAAGTCTTAACACTATCAAACAAATGGTCTTTTTTAAACAATAGGTTACAAGGGAATTACTATTTGTAATTTTATTTTTTCTAATGCTTGGCATTCATGACATATTCATACATGAGTATGAGCATCCTTAAAGACTATTGGCCAGTAATAGCCCATTCTTAAGATCTTATGAGTTGTGATGTTCCCATATGGATGACCACTGACTATATTTTGATATAGGTTGTTTATAATCTCTTGATATTCTTTAGTAGATATCCATCTAATATAGATACCTTCATAGTTTCTCCTATAAGTAATTACATTCTTGATCATGTAGTGAGTAGTTTTGAGCCTCAAAGTTGTACTTTATTATTTGTTGAGTTATGGGGAACAAGTACCTATAAGAAAATATTAGATTATGTTAGTATACCATTCACCTCTAGATACCCAATATTCACATACCTCTTCAATGGTAATATGTGGATCACAATCAATCATGAGTTAGATGATGCCTTGACCCTGAACAATCTTAGCAGGCTTAATTTCTATGTTAAACTCTTGCATCTTTGCCATCCATTTGCCTCCACACTGTCCCAATTCATTTTTTGACAAGGTGAGGTTGATAGTAGGATCAAGAATGATAAAAATAGTCTTATTACTTAAAAATTAGAGTCAAAATTTCCTCACTACTTTGATAAGAGTGAAGATATATTTATCAATCATGGAGTACCTATGTTCTATCTCATTTAGATTCATTCTCATAAATTTAATTAGATGCTTAGTCTCATCTTTATTTTATGTTATGAGGGAAACAATTGTATATTCTAAAGCAAATGAGTACAAGTAAAAATGATTTTTAAAATATGAACTAATCAGTACTGGGGCCTGAGATATTACATCTTCGATGCCCTAAATAGACTTCTGGGCCTCATCTATCCATTATATTTTAGTATCCTATTTGAGCATTGCATTCAGGGGTCTCACAATTTTTGTGAATCCTAAAATAAATTTTCTTACAAAATTGATCTTCCCAAAGAATGACTTGAGCTCATTCTTATTTTTTCATGATGCAATATTTGAAATCCCCTAGATTATATCTAGATATATAATGATTCCTTATTTGGTAATGATGTGTCCCAAGATCTTTCCATTAGTCACTCAAAATATTCTCTTCTTTGGGTTCAATAATATGCCAATACATCTTTTAAATATTTACTGTAGATGGCCTACATGATCATTTCTATTCTTGGATAACACAATAAGGTCATCCATATAGATGATTATACATTTACCTATTAATCCTTTAAATACATGGTACATTACTCATTTTAAGTTGGATCCTAAATTTATTAGGCTAAAATTCATCCTCTAATATGCATAAGTACCCCACTTCATAGTAAATTAAGTCTTCATTCTATCCTCTGATTGTACCAACCCTTGGTTCTAGACTAGAAATCCATCCAAGGACATTATTTTGGAGCCACTAATTATCTATATCACCTCATCCAAGAAAGATAGTGGACAATTGTCTTTCTCAAAAGCTTTGTTCAAGTTTCTAAAATCAACATGTAACCTAATCTCCCTACTCTTCTTTCTGACTAGGATTAAATTATCCACCCAGGTAGAATGTTTCATTAGGAAGATTATTCTTGCACTTAACAAATTTTTCTCTATCTTTGAATGAGAGGTTCCAAGATAAGATTCACCAATCTCTATCTATATCTGAACATCTTATGGTCTAGTTTCAATGTAATTGTATGAGTGATGACATTTGGGGCATAAACCTTCAATTCTTCATATGTCCATGTAATCACATATTTGTATTAGGTGAGTAAATAATTCACCAATTGTCTTTCTTTTGGAGTGTAATTGAGGCCAATGTTGATGTAGCATGGGCTATGTTCATCACCCAAATTTTCCCTTTTGATGTTAGACTCATTAACTTTGGGTTGCCTTAGTTTTTGAGCTTAAGGATCTATATCAAATGGTCTTTCTAAGGAGACAAAACTAGTTGGAAGATGATTATCTTTGAGTTGGAAGATACCTTCCTCATCTGAATCCTCTTGGTAGAGATGGCTAACTTCTTTATCATCAATTATTTGGGACTCAAATTATCTTAAATTGGTTAGAAACTAAATGATCTATTGGTAATTATTGTAGACTTAGAAATTTTCTACATTGTCAAGAACATAAGGACAAGGTACTATCTCAATGGAGAATCTCTTTACCTTAGATTGTTGGAGAGGCTCAAAATAGGTAGGAGAAGAAACTAGTGAATTTGCATCTTGATTTTACTCTCTAGGAACAAATACTATGTTGAAATCCTCAAAGCTCTCAATCAAATCCCATGATCTATGTTTATATATTTTTAGATAAGATAGCTTACATTTATATTTTTTTCTAACTTGATTGACTACCAACTCTAAATCTCCAAATACTAACAATTGCTTTACATTTTTTTTTGAGTGCAAAGTGAAATCCTAAAATTAATTCTTTATATTCACCCTTGTTATTAGTGTAAGGGAGTTGTAATATACATGATGCTAATAAATTCTTTCCTTATAAACTAATCATTTCAATTCCTATGCTTGATCCTTGTTTGGATTTGGTGTCATCAAAGTGGAGAGTCCATAGTTGATTGGGGCCTTCAAATTCTAGCTCTTATATTTGATTTTGTGTATTGAAAGTATAAATACAAAGTCTAAGGGATTCATAACTTACCTCTTCATTCTTGACATTTTACTCAATGATAGAATACTTCATCCTTGGTTCCCTATCAATCTAGATTTGGTTTGTAATACATCTGCATGGTAACCAAATGTGAGAGAAATCTATTGAGAGATATCCACTAATAATTTTAGAATAGTCCCTAATTAACAACAGTGCATAGCCTTAAAGTATGTCTACCACAAAGATGTTAATATTAATTTGGACTCATGGCTTAGATGTTACTTGAATACATACATTAGTGAGCTCTCCAATTACTAGTAGTACTATTTTATCCAACTAAAAAACTATCATCTTTGAAGGGCTTACAATTAGGCTGATATTTTGATAAATAGAAATAGGCATCATAGTTTTTAAAGCTCCAGAATGAACTAAATAATTATAAATATTCTTACTAAATGCCTTGATAGTTAAAACAAAGGGTGAAACATCTAGCTTGATCTTATATATGACATTGGTGTTATATGCCTTCCCATTCCCTATAGGATCTTCTTTTCTTTCCATAGGAGCCTTACCTATGATGTATTTCCATATTAACTCCTTTTACTTAGTGATCTAGTCTAATTCATGAAGGGATATGTTTGATTTCATTTTCTTCATGTCCTCAATGATGTATCTTCTTTTGATTTGTTCATCCCTATTCTAAGGATGATCATTCCTTTTTGAGGGAGGTGGATTGTTGTCGCCTTTTAGATTTGGTAGAATTACTATGTTATTTTAAGAAATAGACATGGTAAATGGATTCCTATTCATTAGGTTTTAACCACCTTTCTGGAATTATTAGAAAGCATGAATCTCATTAGTGTTGTCGTCTAGTATGTTATCATCTTCACTTGGGAAAGGAAACTCATGAGTCTAAAAGAACATGGTAGTGCTTGAAGGGATAGGGTCTTGTTGGTATTATGATGGAATATGCATTTGATCTTTTCTTAACACCTCTCGTTGAAAGATCTCAAATTTTTCATAAAATTCAACATAGTTAATTTCACCATGTTGAGAAGTATTATGGATTATGCACTAGTTGGGAAAAGTTATATCTACCATGTTGATTTCTAGAGCCTTATTGGGTTACTTTATATTATTTATAGCTGTATTGAATGGTCTATTATACCTATAGAAAATTAAAAAAAAAATTACCACTTAGATCATTAGCATTACCTATCTTTCTTTGCATGTCCAATAAGTCCTTAAATTTTGAACCATGTTTTATATAACATCCATCTCTAGTTTTGTAGAGTCAATGACCTAGACAATAGTAGTAGATGATATAGCCAAATATTGATTTTATTGGTAACCATTACCTTCTTCATGGTTTTTTTTAAATTATAACCTATATGTGTTGTTTATGTTAGAGGAGGCAATGTGTATAACTAATTTTGTTTAAATACAAGGACATTCTACTTCACATGTAGAACTAGATTCAATGTTAAGATATCATTATTAACGTGAGGTGTGTCATACACCTGAGGATTAAGATACTATCAATTTTAATGGTCTCTTTATAAGACAATTCCAAGGTGGTGATAGTAGCATCCCTTCTCATAAAAACTATAGTAATTGGATCTAGAGATTTTTTACACATTTCTAATACCAATCCTTCTCCTAGTTATTAAGACAGACTTAACCAGGCATACATCTTCTAAAATATTTCATTTAAAATGTGGATTATATTTTTATGCTCTCTCTCCTCATGCTATTAAAGTGATGGTATATCAAACTAAGGCTAGTGACCTATTCAAATTGTGTAAGAAAAGTGACTGGATATGCATTCCAAGAAGTGATGGAATTTTTTGTTAGATTAAGATAATAATCATAAGAATCATACATTAGTGTAAAAGAAAAATATTGCATGCAACATCTTCATTAATAAAATTCATTAGTCTTAGGGCATCTTTGAAAGACTTGATGTGATTTTATACCATTTTTCCTCTTAAAGGAAAAAATGATGGTAGATACATTCTCAAGATTCTTGTGTAGGTAATGAACATCCCCAAGGATGGAAATAGTAGATCTAACTAACCAAGGTGGTTGAGTGATTAGATAATTAATAGGAGTGTTCCTTACTATAGAACATTTTATATATCTATTATGGATAGGGAAAATTTGTATAAATCTAGGCCTCCTATGATTTGACAAGGGTGAAACTAGAAGACTAGCTTGAGAACTAGATCTAGTCACTCTCTTAGGTGACTCAAGTGAAACTTAATGTAGAAACTAATCACTTTGATCAAAGGTGACCAAGGCCCTCCTTTTAATGATAGGAAAAGTGTTAATGTGGTTTTTATGTAAACCAATTTTTAATGATCTTACTTATATTGTTTTAGGATCTCAATGGAGGTGAACTCTACTCTAAGACATGAGTTTTAAGTATGTGGTCTTAAAAACTAGGTGTTGAAATAGTAGGCATGGCATGAAAGTTGATAAAAATGATAACAAATAGATCAATGGTCCCTAAAATAAAGTCAAAATTCTAGGTGAGTTGGTAGGTGGATGGATACTTATCTAGAATGGTTAGATCTCAAAAATAACCTCAAAAATGGAGGGGAATGTAGGGTAGAAGAGAAGGATTCTATGGCATAAGGAATCATGTATCATGTTGGATTCTAAGTAGACAAGTGATTTTAGAACCAATGTCTTTTTATATCAACTATTACACACACAAAGAGAGACATGGTCAAGCCATCTAAGATAATTTTGATATAGACAACTCAGAGGTCTCAATCAAAGGTTGAGCCTTTTAGATTATATATTTCACACCCTTACTCATGATATTATGACTCAGACCAAGGAGGTATTTGAGATAGATATTACACATACACATAATACTATATCAATAAAAATGCCTCTACATATTTAGAATAATGAAATGATCAACTTACTAATAATAAATATAATTTTCTAATCACTCAATAGCTATTGCACACCTACAAATAACATGTTAGTCATGAAAATAAATAATTCCTAACATCTATTGTACACTAAGAATTATTGAATCAAGAAACCAAAAGAATATAATCCTAATTACATAGAGATTGGAAATAAAATACACAAACATGTTCATTGACAATCAAAATTGATTCTTCTTTAGTATTGAAATTCTCTGACCCTTTACAAATGTGGGTTACATATGTTTAAATAGACTTTGGAAGGGGTCACATCATCCTCCAAGTACATGCAAAATTTTATTACATGGAATAGTTAGAACCTTACTTCTAACTATAGTGTTAAAACCATATAGATTTCTCTCACATTTGTCAATATTTAAAGTCAACCTTTAAAAATCGTACAATGTGTGCATGTTTACAAAATAAATAGTCAACATTTACATCAAATTCTAATAATAAGATAACTATAATCACAAAATTGATGGCACTATAATGAATTTGCATGCAAAAATTTGGCCCTTAAGGCTGAGTAGATGTCTATATGGATGTGTTAACCTTAATAGGAGTGGTCACTATTTGTATAGACACTAAACTAGACATATCCACCTCTTCTTCTTCACCTCTAAATCAAGATAATATTTATGTGTTATATCATGCTACTCTTGTACAATATCTATGTTTAATATACAATGTCTATGTACCCTATTAACTTGATCTAATAGTTTTGCATGTTCAACCTTTTTATTTTTGAAGTTGATCTTAAAAATCTTAGCTTCAGTTACCTTCTTCCTTACCAATCTCAATTCCTCTTCAATGTATTGTAGTTCTAGCCATTGTAAATTCTACTTAAAATTGACAAAAGCTTATAAAATGAGTTGATAAAAATTAATTTTAATTATGAGCTTACATGTATCATCCTTCACCTTTGATAATTTCAAATCATATATAATATATAAGATGAGCACCTCATACTCTTAGTATTTGGACATCAATACCCCATCTATTGCCACCCATTCTCTAGTTTATTATATTTTAACAACTACCAAATTGATTGTATTAGATGTATCCAATAGTGTTATTAGGTCTACAAGGTTGTACATCTTATTAATTATGTATAATATAAATAACATCAATTTATCTTCATCTCCCTTTAAAGAATTAAATAATTGGTGAATTTGAGATATTTGAGGGGCTAATTGATCCCTCGTTACTTTTAGTTCCTTTAAAGCATTATAACATTTTGAAGTATCTTCTTTCACTTTATCTTCAATACCTAATGTAATGTGAACTATATAATATTTTTCCTTTATTTTTTCTAGTTATTATTCCAAATCCTTGTCATTTCTACCCCTTCATGCAATGCTATCATATCATCTTTGTGTGCTTCTACTAGGGGATTTAAATCTTTAATGTAGTGAGACTACCCTAACTATTTGTTCTACCTTTTAGATAAGTCATAGACCTTTTCCCTCTCTTTTAGAATGATCTCTCTACTAGCTTCATCCTACAACTTCCTCTTTCTCACCCTTTGAATGTTTAATTATAGATCAAATAGGGTTTTTATTGATTATAGATCAATAATTTTTAAATTAGGAATTTGGGTAGATTTTTTTCTAAGATCAATTTCCCATGGGGGAATCATTATATGGGTAGGGTCTGTTTGTTGTGCATTTTTATTTGTAGCCTACACTTCAATATTTTTTGCTAATTATTTTCCTTTTGTTGCTTTGAGCACTAGGTCAAGAAGGGAGGGCCAATTAATCTTGGACCAATCCACACCTCTAGATTTGGGGAGTGGATAGACTATAATGACTTGCTTACCCCTTTTTCCCTTGCTTGAAGACACAATATCAGTCTCTTAGGCTCAACTTGTGGATGACATTCCTAAAATGATTTGTGTAGAAGAAGCATGGAGTTGGGGAGTGGTCATGTCTATTTCAATTTTCCTAGTGTCCATTTTTTTCTTCATGGTTTTGACTATGGAAGTCCTAAAGTAAACATCAATAGTAGTAGGAATAATGGATGTGGATGGCAATGTGGGGGAGAATGAAACAATGGTGGTGGATGAATCCTCCTCAACTTTGGGAGTGATCAAATGTATGTGAATGGAATGAGAAGAGGAAAATGAAACATTATGGGTGGAAGTGACATCCTCCACCTTTTGAATCCTCAAATTAACACTAATTGGAACTGAGCCAAAAATAGGAACATAAGAAGAAACTAGGGAAGTAGGGTTTGAAGTCTAAGCCTTCTTAACTATGGTATCATTTATACTTGGTACCTTCCATTTATTATTATACCACTCAATGCCTTCACTCTTTCCATCTCTTCTTCTTCATCAAGTTATTATTCTTCCTCTTCTTTTTGTTAACGAATTAAATATAGGCTATATGGTTTATCCATTATTGGATTAAATATAGGCTATATGGTTTATCCATTATTGTATAATATATGAAGGGATCCCTTGGATTCCTCTTATAATAATAGTAGTCTTCATGTCTAAGGAGGAAACTTTTTGAACTGAGGAAGTAGCTTCATCTGTAGCTCTCTCTCAAACTATGTATTAATGTAATTAGGATGGATTTGTAGGTGTTTTTAGTGGAAAGGTATATGCATGCTCTTGATATTATTCATTAGAGAAGTCCATGTCAATTGGATCCCCTATAGGTCCCTTGGGATCAGGCTCTCTCAACCCAGGCTATTTCTTTACAACCTTCAATAGAAAGAGAAGTTATTCAGAAGGATCCACTTATACCTCTATTTGTTGTGGGGATTAGTTGTTCCATAAATATGAAGTGTTTCATCTTTTAGGACCTAAAGGTGAAAACTTAGTCTGCATATCCTTCACTAAAATTGAAGGCTCTTACTGAATTATCCTTATTTGATCCTATTTCAAGCCTACCAATTTTATCCTTTTTAAGACTTGGGCATCATTATTTACATTCAAAAATAAAAAATCATGGTTGTAGGGGACATGTTGGTATGGGATACCAAAGATCTAAATATGATTTTTTTTATGACCATGGGGATCCTAGTCCCTATATGGCATGGTGGGCAAGTGATAGCTATTTTTTCTTTTTTTTAATGTCTTTAAAAAGCTTCCTCTACATGTAACACATTCTACCAATGATCATATGTGATCTATAGAATGTGATTTTATTATGTTTTATCAAATCCTCCTCGACACTCTAGTAGAGTTGATTAGCAATTTATTTCTCTAATAGTTTATCTAGTACAAACATGGGGAAGTGAAGAGGGTGAAATTTTTAATCAACAACCATAATTACCATACACTTGGGATATAAACAATATTCACCACTAGAATCTAGTGTATCTCCTATTTTTTTCCAATTTTGGGTAGGCAAACCCCATGAATTTCATTCTAAACCTGAGGATACGCATCCTCTATAATTATGATCATGTGCTTTGTGTATTAATAAATATGCATTATCTAATAGCAATCAAAAATATGATTCTTGATAAAATATGTGGCTGGGATCTAAAGTTTACTAAGGTCTCTATAGAATCTACCCATTACTATAACCAATAAATATGAAATCATGTAAAAGTGACCTATTGGATTGGGTTGCTTACTCTTATGTAGAACTTATTTTCTCAACTAGAAGCTTATGATCTCTCTGAGGGTAAAATTTGCATCACTAGTCATTATCATATGTTGTAATGGAACTTAATCTAAATCAATAACATGGATATTTGGAATGACATACATTCTATTTAATAAATCCATCCTAATACATACCCCCATCCTAAATTTGTTAAGGGGGATGGGAGACTTTCCTTTTAGGGCCATTGTCTACCCAAAGAGAAGCCATGAGCTCAATCTTTGTCAATTGATTTTTTTTTCCATGAAACCAACTTATGTTTGTCAAAAATTACATCTAAAAGTGGTAGAGTTAGATACTTTTGAAAATCATCCCTAATGATGTAGGACATGACTATATGGAAATCCATGTGGTACAAAAATAGATCCTATGTGATCTTCTCATCAAAGAATAAATCATGCATAAGGTATATGTATGGAATAACATCAAGCTTGGACATTACATAGAGTAATATTTATCTTTATGATAAAAAAGTCAATAAAAAATTCGTCATCTATAGAGGATATATTTCATTCATGTGAAAAGGCATTGAATACATCCACTACATCCCATAATTCTAAGTAGTTACCATACCTATTGTTGAAGATAGTTGTGTCAAACACCATATATATAAACTTTGTTGAATCCTTAATGGAGAATAGTGATGGTGAAAGTTCTCATTTGAAACTCTTGGATGATGATACCATTTCAACTATTTGGTGTGCTCACATTATGTTTTATGTCTATCATAAAAAACTCTTTTCCGCTAGTCTCTTTGTTCACTTGCAATGGATTTTTAGGTAGTTAGGTATTTTGTTCACAAGATAACAATTGAATTCTTATTCATTTATTAGAAATGAATAAATTGGTAGCTACACATCATGTGTATAGCCTTATCATGTAATGAATGGTGATAATGTAAGTGATCCTTTGAAAATATTAGATGATGATGTCATTGTAATTATTTTGTGTGCTCATAGTATGTTTTATGTGTATCATAAAAAAAATTCCCCTAGTCTCTGTGTTCACTTATAAATGATTTATAGGTAGTTAGGGATTTTTCTCATAGGATATCAATTAAGTTATTACTCATTTGTGAGGTATGAATATGTTGGTAGCTACATGTCATGTATATAGCCTTAACATTCAACTCTAGTTCATGAATCACTAATTTCCAATGTTCATATGTTTATTTTACCTACACTATTTAACTCTCATTAGTTTAGTTAGTGGGTATCCTTGAAAAGTGTTGGGAATTGGTTTTTATTTGATGGCTAAGTATTTTAGTATTTTAGTAGTCAGGAATTAAGAGTCAAGTTTTATGTTAGGATTGAGCCAAAAAAATGTATAAATAAAACTTCTAAGCAAAATATCCAAATAGCATAAATCTAACGATGACTATTTTAGAAAAATTGTTCGATGAAAAGTCCAAAACAAAAATTCC
Organism: Torreya grandis; assembly: GCA_037957365.1. Lineage (NCBI taxonomy): Eukaryota > Viridiplantae > Streptophyta > Pinopsida > Cupressales > Taxaceae > Torreya > Torreya grandis. Next base: position 512,366 of record JARHVA010006263.1, on the reverse strand, counting down.
AAGAAAAATATCTAAATCACATAAAGCTGATGATGACTATTTTAGATAAATTATCTAATGAAAAGTCCTAAACAAAACATATAATGGAAAAGTATAAACAAAAATATTGACAAACTAAGTCCTTTAGCCCATTTGTTTGAATAAAATGTCTAATGTGGAAACTTTGAACAAAAATTCTAATACAAAAACCCCAATAAACTAATGCCAAAAAAAAACCCAACCAAAAATCTTGAACAAAATAATAGATAATTAGTTTATGAAAAAAACTAAGTTATTATAAATAAGGCCCAAACAAAATGTCCATAGACCAAGTCCCAAATAATCTCTCTTAATAAAACTAAGTCCCAAAACCTACATAGTATAAAAAACTCCAAAAAGGCATTAGTAAGTTAGTCCAAAATGTCCAATGCCATTATTTGTTTTTCCATGTGAAAATATTTAAGGAGTATTTTGATAGAACTTGCATATCTAAGTATAAAAAGGGCTCAATAAATAATGATAAATCATAAAAAAAAGTGGGTCACCATTTCTTCAAGAAGAAAAGGGGAATGTTGGGTATAACAAGCATGATGTAATTATGAGCCATAATATGAGAAAGCATCTAAGATGGAATGGTTTTGGGCTCTTGAGGAAGAGTGGATAAATATTTCATATAATCTATCTTTATTGTATGGCATATTTCAAGTTAGAGAAGATTAAGAGTAGAATAAGGTTAACTTGGGGTAATAGAGGGAACATAAGAATTACTGTATTGATCTTGTTATCTCTCATAGGCCACAAACCTATTCTCCATACATTGGATCAAACCTATTATCTAAAGCATGTCACTTGTTAGGTTCTATTGTTTTTAATTGTCAATTATTTTCCACTCATCCTTAATAACCTATACTACTTCCCTTTTTTCTTGAATGAAATTGATAAGGACAATAAAACCATGTTCCTTTTGACTATCAATTATAATATTTTGCATTTCATGATTTAATATGAGTTTTTTAAGTCTTGAAAACTTACTAATAGTAACATGACCTTGACAAGGATGGTTTTAGGAATAAGTAGGCTTTACTTTTTACATTCTCATGAGCAATTGACAGTCCTAATCTTTTTTAAATTGAATTTGTCAATTTGTACACTCCTCATTATACCATAAGTTTTGTTCATGACAAAGGCCTAATATATATGTTCTTCTTACTCAATATTATACCCCCTTATTCTATAATTCTTTTTCATTTTCCTCTCAAACTCAAGTCTTACCTCTCTAAAAACTTCATTAGTTTGACTAGGGAAAGAATGACTTTGTCAAGTCTAATTGGGAGCATGAACTAGGGTAGGAGGTGGGTAAGTTCGGTGAAAATGTTGATTTCCTATTGAATTTCTACTTGAGGATAAGTCATAAATATCATTACATTTATGTGAATGATATTTAGGTAAGAACTATGCATTTTGATTAAAATAATTATGAATATACATACCAATTTTTAAAATTTTATGTACTTGGATGCTATACCCGTTGTGATTCACATGGATTCACCATTTATTCTTGTGTTCATGTTTCAAAATGTTGATTTATTTAAGAATATCATAAATAAATATTCAATGGATGAAAACTTGAATCCCACCAAGCATGCCAAAACTATTATCAATACAATTTTTTGCCCTTGAGGAGGGTGTTCAAGCTTGTTCACTTAAGTGATAGCATGGGGACTCTTAAAAGGTTATGGGTAGACTTATAGATGAAATTAACCTCTAGCTATGTATATATCCATTGATGATATCACCTATAATTATTGCTAAAAATATTATTTTCTTGGGGAAAGGGATAGTGAGAACTAAATACAAACCAAAATATGGAGGTTATGAACCAAAATTTCCTCTCCACCTACCTATAATTCATTGACAATATGAAATATGACTAAATATATTTGCACAACTCAAATGGAGTCTCTAAACATGAATGGTTCACATAGATGATATAACATGATCCAGAGACTAAGGGGGATGATTAAGAGGTCTAAAAGACACTAATGATTTTTTTCACTCGTAATCTATATAAGGCTATTTAGAATAACTCTATGTAGCCTATAAGGATGACTAACAAATTCAAGTAGATATGAACATATGACAAATGAGAGGAAGTTATATGCATAAAAACTATAATTCATCAACTAACACTAAGTATACACTCATTATAATCATAGGATAAGGATAGAACTCAATTTTATAAATTTTAGAGGCAAAGTAAAAGTGATCATAGGGAGGGATATGCCATATCTATCAAAAGGATCCTTTACAATTCCTACAAGGCAACATGTATATAGAATGAGGTGAGAGAAGAGAGAGAAGAATAAAATGAGTATATGATGAATAAAATATCATGATGAATCATGTTAAAAATAATAAATAATACAAAACTAAATCTATGGAGTCTCCTCTACACAAATGTGCACTTATTTTTATAGACTTGATCGAGGTGGTGTAGGAATTTTGTCTTGATTGACGAATCACCTTTGATCTCTTGAAACTTCCCATTAGGAGTGATTATGAGGTGACAAGTCACCTTATCAGAGGTTAAATACTTTTTATTTCCTTTAAAACCTATTTAATATCCACATCACATCATCTTTCTACCTCTGTTCTATAATTTCATTCACAAGTCCCACATTTTCTCTCTAGGGAACTCTATTCCTTGTAGCCCTATTTGGAGACAAATCTCCTTGGTTTTAATTATTTGAAACACTTATAGGAAAAATAAAAAAATAATTGGGTACATTTTATATTTCTTCATCTTCACCCAAATTCTCATGGCCCAACACCCAAGGTAGACCTACTAACCCAACACCTATCTTTCCCAATTAGGCCTAATAAGGCCTAGAGTAAGCCTACAATACTAGAGACAATAAAACACCATATAATACTAATATAAAACATAAAAATATTAATTTTAATATTAAATAAGGTTATATGACAAATATTCATTCATTTATAATGGTTAGAACTCAAGTTATTCAAGTTGCAAGTTTTGTAGCCCTAGGTTGGAAAAACACAGGCCTGAGTAGGATAGGAGCAAATAAAAAGGAATAGTTAAAGTTACATGGAACTTAAAACCAATATAATACCTATGTAATTTCTAACCTAACTTTATTAAACTCCTCTAACAATTGGTTATTCATGATTAACCCTAATGACCTCCCACTAAGTAAGAAAGTGGAATTCTATGTATGAAAGAGGATTGTGTCATGTTTGTTGGTGTTATTGTCATATTTTAACAATATATATAAAATATTAACACCATTAAATTTAATTAATTAATCCACACACTTATTCTATCAATACAAACAACAATACTAATATAAATTTATACATATTCTCTTGGATTCTTGAAAATAGGGTCACAAAAGGAGCTTTTTAGTAGGCATGTTTGTCTTCTTTGGGTTTGATGATTGTAGGATTAAATAAAGCATATTTTATTAAATGATACTAATTTGTATATCCTCCATATAAATTATTAAAATATCTTCATGGATCTCATATTTCATTTTTTCCCTAGGCCATCATGTTTCATGCAAGGTTTTATTCTCTTGTTTGAGAATGTGGATCAATAGTTATGCAAACCTATAGGTCTACATTATTATAAATTTTAACCAGTCATAATTTTTTTATTGTTAAATTAATACTTTTAATCTTCTCTTTTATATTTTAGATCAATTTTAAAAATCAAACTTCTCTTTTAAATCTCTCACATGCCTTTAAATACTTAATTTTGCTTGCAAACACTAGGCTGATGTATATAGGTTTGTACCCATGTAAGTGCACCTAAAATATGATATGATAATCTTGGTCCATTTATATATGTTATAAAATATTTTATTATCTCTACCTTGAATTATATCAACACAAATTTCACCTGTAATATCTCTCAAAACCTCCATGATGTTTGCTCACTACAAGGTTTTTTTAAATTTGTTAATGTTGTTGATAAAGGATGTTTAAGTGTCTTGAGATCCTATATTTATATTTTAAGTATTTTATGATTTCATGTGAGTCTTTATGATCACATTCATTCATTCCACTAGATTCAAAATACCATTAGAGTCCTATGGGCTTCTCTGATAATTATTATCAACATGAACCTAATAAGATTGCTTATAAACACCCTAGAACTATGCTTATAAATTATGATAAGGTTTTTTTTATGACCATAGGATGAATTAAAGATACTTATCCAATGTTATAAAAGGTAAAATATATATTCCTATGACTCATATGACCTTAGCGAGATCTACGACTTAGTTTCTTATATAAAACACATAAGTAGTCTTCATCTTGGCCTATATTAAGGGAATTTTTAGTATGTATATCATTTAATGGTCCTAGATATATTTTAAGGAAACCACCATAACTTTATCCATTCTCAAAAAGTCCTCACCATTGGTTAATATGCTTTCATATAGCTAAATCTTTATAAATAAGCCCAAAACTACCACTTCTATGTCATTTTCTACACCTTTTCCTCTTAACACCTGATAACTGATGATGTAATAGTATTTGAAAGGTCTATTTAGACCCTTAAATATCTAAAAAAACCATACATTTACATCCATTACCATAAAAACTCTTTGAGACAATAAAAACCATATCTATGTGGTTTTAGGAGGGTTTTGGGATGCTTATTTTGTTAACGACTCTTTATAAATCATAGCAATTAAAACCAAGAAATAATTCATATAATTTCAAAGGCATAAGTTCCCATATCCACCTCTAATATAACTGGATCCAAATCAATTTCCTCTTCATGAAATGAACACTTGAAATATCACCTTTACTAGCTTGTAAGGAACTTGATGGAGGAATGGATATGTTTTCTATCCTTTTTAGAATCAAAACTCTCTCCCTTGAATGTATTTAGAACTAAGTAGGATGGAGAAAGACACAAATGTTCTTTGAGACCATATTCAACTTTAAAAACCTATAACAATGCCTCAATAAATAAAAAAATAGTATTAAAAACAACCATATTTTTATTGAAACTCTATTGGAAATGAATAAAAAGTATTCATGGATTCTATTAAAGTTTGTAAATAGGTATAAAATACACCAAGATAATATTCAATCTATTTACCTTCCATCTCTTACACCATTCCTTCCATGAATGTTATAAATTAGCAAGAAAACACTTGAAATGGTTTATAACATTAGAAAAGTGAGTTGGACAATATTTTGCTACTTTTATGGATCAAGAGAGGTGTAAAATTATCTTTGAAAATTATCTCATGACATATAAATGACCTCTAAACCTTATGACCCTTGAACCAACTTTAATATTACATGAGATAGCTAGACAAGCATAATACCAAAATGAGTAATTACCTTAAACATTCCAAAACAACCATAAACTTTTCTAAACTTTCACTGAAAAATGATTCTTTCATGACTACATTGAAATACTTGGTAACAAGACTAAGTGACTAGACCTCACTTTCAACTAGACTACCTATAGAACTCTACAAGCTACCAAGTAAGACACAATACTTAATACCATGAGACCAACATGACTCTGGCAAAGCCTCTATGATGGCTATCAAAAATGTTAGAATCATGAGGAATAAAGTTTTTAAGGATACTCCTCTATGTTAGCCAAATTTGACAAACAATACCTCAACCTAGCTTGGAACTTCAATGGCATGGCCATTAAAAACATGTCATTAATATAATTAGCTCATCCAATAGGTGTATAAACTAATTCATCATGATATATACATCAAAACATATACCCTTTTATCTAAATCACATTGGTAAGATACAAGTATAATGTTCCAATTATGATATAAGAAATTGATTCTCTGGTTAAAGACCTCACACAAAATGTAGTAGATAACATGTAAGTGAATCCCAATTTGAACCAAAGTGGGTCTAATGTATTTAATAGAAACACACAATAGGTTTTTATAAATATTAACTCAAATGGATTAAAATAACAAGGTATAGGTATACCTAGTTCTCAAACACAACAAGAAACTTCCACTCAACCAACAACTTCTTCCAATACACAACATTTGCAAGTAGTCAAAAATAAACCAACATTCTACCTCAATAAGCATTGTACACTACACCACCTCAATAGGTGGAAACTAATGTTCCATAAACATAAGCATATATGAATATGCCACAAACATTACCTAATCAATAGCATGTTTCTATATGTCAATAAAGAGTGCTAGTTCGTCAACAATAGATGCTTAACCACTAGAAAGTTCCCAATCAACAAAAGTTGTTTACCCAATAACAAGGTCCCAATGTATAGTAAGAACCATTTAGGCAATAGTTACCATTTACCTAGTGGGTTCCTCACATACAATATGTATATAACTTACAACACTTGATGAGTATACATCAAGTTCCCACCAAATCCCAACAATACCAATACATTACACCTATCCAAATGCCTATAACACAACTATAGTTTGTGAATAAAATCTATAATACCAACCCTATCCAAAAAATTTACAAATAACAATGTATTATGTACTAATAGTATAATCCTAATGTATGGATACATATTCTTGGTTAGTTGACCAATCAGTTAAACATTCCCCAATATGCCATTCATTCATACCCTAGTTAATAGCATCCGCATTTGACTTCACAACCCCAACTGTAATAAGCCATATAATATAGTTTCCTATCCCAAGATATGTAGCAAATGAAGGATGCAATTAAATCCATACAAACTAGGAAACAAATAAACAAATTCAAATTAGAAGAGATATGCTTGTATCCATTAAATATGGATTACCTCCAAATACCTTTTCTTATAGGTTATTATCCACTCAAATTTGATAAATATAATGAAAAAGGTGACCTAAAAGATCATTTAAAATTTTTATTTGTTTCTTGCTAAATAGTGTCTTATAGTGACATATATTTGCTTCTCCTCTTTCCACAAAGTTTAGCTAGACAAGCATTGGAATGTCTTCTTAAACTACTGAAGATTTATGTACCATAATTTGATAAAATTCTAGAGAGGTTTGTACAACATTTCTCATACAATCTTGAACATGAGATTATAGTGGTGGGTTTGGGTTAAGAGAAATATATAAATCATGAAATCTTTATTATTTAATTACAATAGTGGAGGGAACTTGCTATTTGGTTCACTCATAATTTATGAGATAAAACATTGGTCATAATATTTACCCATAGTCTACATAGTAAGATATCATATCATATGGAGTTGTAATGTACACACTCACTTTAAGAGGTTATTGAGAAAGGTATATAGATTTAAAAAAACCTTGTAAATAAAAGGATTATCAAATTATCTTATTCCAATTGAAACCAAACCCAAAACCAACATCAAGGGCAACAATAAAACCAAATCCATAATCAAAACAAAAACCCCATCTAAATACCTTTTTCAACACCAATCTAGTCTAATACTAAATGACCAAAAGCTTATAATCAAAACAAGAATGTTGCTATTAACTAAGTCACTAAATCATGACATGCTCAAATATTACAAAAACTAAATGTTCATTTACATCCACACATTTATCAACCACTACCTCCATTCATTAATCCTAGACCTCCACACAACATTCTAGAAAATCCTTCAAAATTACAAACACCTCCTATAAGGATAAGACTACCCATAGCCAATACATTTAATGACCTCAGGGAGTCCATTGAGTTTTTATTCTACAAGTTCGTTCAAGCTAATATGAATACTTGGCCTATACTATGGACTTTTCCTAAAGTAATTCATTTTCCTCGATGGTACAAAGAGCAAATTTTTTGTGAGTACCATCACATCAAGGGATATTATATAAACTATTGCATATATCTAATGTATTTGTTTAAGAACATAATTGAGAATGGAGAGATAAAATGGTATACCCATGACCTTACATATAATAATAACTTGGGTATATATCAAAACCCCTTTCATCAACATAACAATCAACAAAAGTAGCTCCACCAACAAAAATAATGGTAAAGAACATCACTACAATAAGAACAATGTCAATAATAGAAATTAACAAAAAAATTGTTGGAACTAATATCAAACTAATCAATTAATCTAAGGAGGCCATTGTGTCATAGTGTACACATACAAAATTTTTGTATGACATGTTGTAGGTGGTTATGTTGTAACCATTAAAATTAACCCTCAATCAAATACAAATTGACTTAGACTAATGCCTAATAATTTCTACCAACCTCCTTATGCTGGTAATCATTCTTTAGACCATGTTAGTAACCAATCTCAACACTGACCAAGAGTTATAATTTTATGCCCTTTTACCTCTTCATATAGCTATAGAGGCCTAATACCTGATTAATATTATGCAATTAAAAATCAATGAGATAAGGTTACTATCAAAATCCCATATCCTAATTCAAAAAATGAATCCAAACAAACCTCCATGCTAATAATAAACAAGATAATTTCAAATACCAAAGAGAAAACCTATGATATTGTGGAGAAGATACTAAATAAATCTATATAAATATCCATCATATATTTTTTTTTCACATCTAACATTCACAAGAGCATACTTAATGAATACCTAAGCTAATCCCTTATACTTAATGACATTATGCCTAGTAAATTTCAATCTATGGTAGGACATATAGCCCATAGCTAGTAAATTAGCTTTGATCAAATCAATATGTCATCCCTATTCCCATTACGTAATAATCCTTCATACATCAAGGTTGATATAACTAAACATATGGTTAAATGTGTCCTTATAGATAATGGTTCAGGCCTAAACATTATCTTTGAATTTGGTGAAGCATGTTAGATACACAACATCTGTTCTTTAGCTAGATACCATTGTTATCAAAGCATATGTTAATGAGTAACTATAATCATAAGGAATAATTAGTTTTTAAGTGGTAATTGAGCCTTTTGGCCCATAACACTCTTTTCCATGTTCTCAACCTAGACTTATCATATAACTTGATTTTGGGTTGACATCAAATTCATGAAATCAAGGACATACCTTTCATAATAGATTAATATATTAAGTTTCCCCATTAAAGGATTGAAGTAACTATAAGATTTGATCTCTATCCTTACTATCTTTGAAAACATCTTGAGGTGGAGTACAAGAGTTATAATTACCATTTTGGCCTAAATCCTATGCCTAAAACTGACAAAGAAAAGTTGATAAAGAAAAAATAATTGAATTAAGACCTGAAGCTAATTACATTAACCTTAAAAGCCTAGATTGAAATTGATTTTCACCTCCATCTAGGATATCTAACCATTTTTACATATTTGACAAGCATATAAGAGAGTAAACTACTCATGTCTCCTTTCTTATATCCTAATTACCTTAAAACCTAAAATCCAATGAGATACCCAAAGCCAACACCATTTTCATGGAATGGGATGATAATATAAAGCCTCATTTAAATCAACCCATTATTTTTAAACCAACCCCTATCCTATAATAAGACCCTTTGGTCAATGATGATTCATGTCTTTATAATGATAATCTAGTTGATTGTTACTAAAGATAAAAGTATCCTATCCCTATCCAGATTATAGCTAACCAAGATTATGAAGGTGGAGGCTTGGGGGAGCACATCAAAAAGGAAAAATCGAGCTAATTTACATGACCAATTATAAAGAAGCTCATGGTATTGGATTTAAACCACTTGGGGGTGACCCTACATACCTTATTTGAGTTCTTACACCAATTAGTAGTGAAAATGATGTAAAAAATGATGTAGGGTTTGCATATCACAACTATGATAACCTTACCAATACTAATATATTTTAACCTTATGTCATATGTACTATTAATCCAATTTTTCACCCTTTTCCACTTATGCTTTATCATCCCCAATTGATAGATTTTGACCAATAATAGTCAATAATTACACTTTATAAGATAGATAATGACAAGACCATTTGAAAATTCTTAGTTTTGAAGGATCATATTCTTTTAGGAAATCACAAATAGGGTTTCTCTATTAGATTTTATCATGCTGCCTATTTTAAAGAGTGGGTGAACTTCCTTGGCTAAAAAAAAGATAAAATCAAACATTGGGGTCTAAAAGTGAAAATCTATTTGAGGCACTTTTAGACTAGGGAAAAGGTAAATAAAAAGGCAAGTCTCTTGGTGAAAACCTATTTTTGGAACCATTATATGGGGATGTTGACCCCTCTTCACATGAAGTAGAGGAGACCACTAGTTCAAGGCTTATGTATGGATCTAAAATCAGCACTGAAGAGTGACAATATTTTGAGTAAATCATATAAGAATTCCAAAATTTATTTCTTACATGGAATTTATCACCATTGGGTGATTCTGATTCATCCTATTTGGGAGAGTTAAATGAACCAATTCAACTAGAAGACCATAAAATTTCCAACTAGTTTACTTATTTACCAAATCTTTTAGAAGATGCTTCACACTCCTTGTGGAGGAGACTTATAAGGTAATCAATGGGAATCCATGGAACTTAAAAAATTAAAATAGGTGTGCCCCTCACTAAGGATGAATGTGAAGTGTTTACATCCCTTATGAGGTAGTTTTTTTATATATTTACATGGGCCTATTTAGATATGCTAGGTTTGGACTTTGCCTTGGTTGTACACCATCTTGGTGTATACCATGATGCCAAACCAAATAAGTAGAATCTACAAAAAATTCATCCTTGTATTATTATATTAGTAAAGAAATATTTATATGTACTCTTAGATGTGAGATGAAATTGACTAATTGATTATTTAGAGTATATTTCCAACATGGTACCAGTTAGCAAGAAGCTAGGGTATCAGACTGTGCATTAATTTTTAGGATATTATTAATGCCTATTTAAAGGATGAATTTTTTATACCAAACATTGACATGATTTTTGATTCCATGTTGGATATGAAATTATTTTTGTTATGGATGTTTTTTTAGGATATAACCAAATTAGGTTTGTACTAGAAGACCAACATAAGACAACATTCACCACTGTGTGGGGAATGTTTTATTATCAAGTGATTTCATTTAGAATAAAAAATGTAGGATTAATGTAGTAATGATTGATGATGCTAATTTTATATCATATGATTCTTTAAATTATTTATTATTATATCAATGACATTATGGGTAAATCTAAGACTTGATTCAACCATCCAGTCATACTTCAAAGAATTTTTTATAGACTTTGAGAGTAAAATATTAGGCTCAACCCTAAAAAGTGGTTATTTGGTGTAACTTATGAAAAATAATTAGGTTTCATTATATAATATTAATTAATTTAATTTTATCTACCCAAAGCTTGAGCGATTACAAAAATGCCACCACCATCTACCTTGAAATAGCTCCATAATTTACAGGGAAAAATATAGTCTATTAGATGCTTAATTTCACAACTAGTTGACAAATTCCATCCTTTTACACACTTATTGAATAAGGGAACCACTTTATCATAGAGTGAATATTTATATAAATAATTTAAACATCTCAAAGAATACCTAGCCAATCTACTTATTGGCCAAATTTGGCCTTCATACCAAGCTCTTTACATAGAAGTATCAAATGAGCAAAGTTCATGTTTAAATGAATGATCAAATGAATTTTTAAAGTTTAAGAACCAAAACATCACTAGGATATCATGGAGAAATGAACAAAATAACTCATTTGTGAATTTTTTATGCTCAATTAGGAAGCCCTCACAAACCAAAGGATTATAATGTTAGGTATTTCTTCATGCCAGGATCATCCTCTAAAAGTTTCAAGCTCGTGTAAGCTCTCTAGCTCAAATTATGAATCTTCAAAGTTGAACCAAAAGAGTAAGACATTCAAAAAAATTTCAAAATAAAGATAAATAAAAATAAACCCTTTTGAACTCAAATTTTATCATCACATGAACATTAATGATGGTCACATGAATGTCATTTGATGGAAGAAAGAACATTAAATTTGATCTTATGAAGTAGCCATTAGATTTTAAATAGTGGGTCCCAATAGATTTAATGGTCTATGATACATCATATATATTGATATTATAGTTTTAGATGAGTTCAAATGTCAGTAATATCAATATATTGACACATGGCATAGGTACATGAAGCTACAGACTGATAGGGGATCCTATAAAATCAATGCACCATTGACATGTGGCATAAGTGCAAGAAGTTTTAGACTAATATTGGATCCTCAAATAAACTCATGATTGACACATGGTGTAAGTACATGAAGCTATATAATAATAGTAGGATCCTAAAACCAACATGTTTTTTACATGTGTCAAAATCTTGGATAGAGTTAACAAGTCGTAGGCTAGATCGATGGCTCTCACTGCATCATACAGATCAAGATTGATGGTGTGAGTAAAGGTCAATTTTTAAACAAGATGAGTGAGATATTGCCATAAAATTAAAATAAAGGTAAGTGAAGGACATTTTGATGAAATTTGATATGGAATTCTTAGACTTGGGTAAGGTAAATACAATGGAACTTGGCTCAATCTTAGTCTGCATTGAACCAGATGGACATTACAAGATCTATCATTTCCATTAAGGATCCATAGAGATAAAATGGGTCTTTTAAACCCAATATAGATAAAGGGTTGACAATTTTAATGATAAAATGAGACTAATCATTTCTATTAAAGTTCTATGGAGGTTAAATAGGTCTTTTAAACCTAATATAGACCAAGGGAGTGGCAGCTTATTTTCAAATTAAGAAACATGCACCTATGAAGTTATTTTATTGATAAAAAATATAGGAAAATAAATAATATTATATTAGTGTTATGCCTATAAATGAACCTATGATCGAGATATGGAAATGAAGTAAATATGTGTTTAATGTAAAATGTCTCATCTGTCAGTATGGTTTCATCATTGGTAAATTAGGTACTAATCACCATTCATGTTATGGCACTATCCATTTTAGGATTTGAGGAATTTATCCTCATGAACATGTTAAGTGGACTTAGGGTCCCAAAGTAGTGAGCTAGTAGTTGGAGAATCAATTAAGGTCATTGATTATGCTCGAATAGACTTTGTCATCACATATAACAAATCCTTATCTCTAGTGGGATCTCTCAGCCAATGAGAGGAGCTTGGAGATTACTAGGATAAAAGGAGGTCCATTTTCTGATTAAAACATGCATATAGAAAGTAATCAATGAGATACTACCTCACTTCTTTATCTTGATGACTTTTCTCCACTCTTCAATGCATTATTCCTATCTCTCTTTCTCTTTGCTATATAAAGAGGGTTTTGAGCCAAAAAATGGATCCTCTTGGTATCCCTCTACTCCTTCTCTTTGGCATGACTAAACTCTACCAATATGGATTTTTTAACCTCTTGAGATTAATACAATACTATTTGAGATTTCATTTTTCTGGTATAGTGTGTACATATCAATTGATCTGCATATGTAGTAGATATTTTCTCCCTTGTCAAGTCTTGATCTCACCTACTTACTAGTTCATCTTTGTATGTAGGTCATGTTTAGTATTATACATCTTTTTTTTATATCCCACATATGGATATTGTGACTGGTTAGTGTCTTATATTAGACCTCTTCATCATTTACCTTAGTTTGTGATCATTTCGTGAACCTCTTCATGAAACATTGATGTATGATAGATATTTGGGATCCTAAATCAATAACTTGTTTATTTAGTGTTTAAGAGTCAAGCAAAGTGGATTAACAATAATTTATGTGCATCACCATATTTAGCTTAGGTTTCCCTTTCATGTTCTCTCTCTCCCTTCACCCTAGTCATTAGTAGGTTTTAGTAGTGTAAATGAGCTAAATTATGCATTAGAGGATCTAGCCTCATTAAAAATACTGGAGGTCTAACCCCATTATAGGATAACCATAGCCTAAGGTTAGTCCCATGTTGAGCTAGATTTGGAAGTAAGGCTTGAACACTCCTGCTTCTAACTAGGGTGAAATCTATATCTCTAATAGTTCTAGCATGCCTAATGCGACAAAGGTCCAAAAGAGTGGGAATATCTTGGTGTGTCTTTCCTCTGATAAATTTTTGGATGTAAGTAGTTAAAACCATTTTTGACTCCAAATCAAAGATTCTAGTTATGAACAGACTAGGTATGTCTCATTGAATATTTTAGTCAACTTTTGTATATAATTTGACATATGAGGTTAATATGGACAAATATGGTGAACATCCCTATCATCCACCTCCTTATCAATATCCATAATTTATTCCTTATGATCCATATGATACTAATCATCCCTACTAATATTTATATCAAATCTATGAGGAGACTTGTCAAGTTTATTATGATCCTTATTATTAAAGGAATTTATGTTACCTTTCTTATGATCCTCACCAATATTATGAGGACCTACATCAATCATACATGTAAGAGTATTGCCTTAATCTTCCATATGAAAAAAAATACCATCATAATACTACTCCTTACTAGCCCTATCATGAGCCATCCATACCAACACTTAAGTGAAATTTAATAAGCCTTGACAAACATACACTATAATTGTTATCACAAAAGCATTATGGAAAATATGTCCCTAGTCACTTGATTCATCTTGTTAGAGATTCATTTTAGAAAATAAAATAAGAATAGGCACCTATTGAGAGATAAAACTATAATAATCTCATACGTGAGATGATGGATGTAGGCGGTTACATTCAAAGTATTGAGGACAAGCTAAAAGGCCTTGAGAAATAATAGGTACAGCCTTACCAATATTATGTGCCTTCATATACACCACCTCAAAGTACACATGTGCCACCCATTCCTCCCAAAGAGGCCATTCCAAGTGACCTTTTGAGTATTCCAAAATCCTCATGTGTTCCTTAGACCTTTTCTTCTTGGAGATCTATCCAAAAGAGCTACTAAATAAAGGAGATTATTGTGGAATAAACTGCTATTGAGATCTAAAACTCCGTCCTTCCTCAATAACCCATTATGAATTCCTTCAAGGTTACAAGCCAGAGTCAAGTGTTGAATTCATGGGGTGGGAAAAGTGAGACAAATCTAGATTTGAAAACCCAAGTTAAAGGTATATCTAAACCTAAGCAAACCTCTCTCATCCCTCCTTAGGAGTCTTTTTGTGTTCCTTATCTTTATGAAGCCACTAAACACATTAAAGAGAAGAAGTTATAAGAGAATATTGATAAGTAAATTATATATTTAAAGTTAAAGATAAGGAAAGGGAAGAATTAGGATCAAAAGGTCAAAGGAGAACATCTATCTTTCCCATCTTGGAACCAAGTCATGCAGTCAAGCAAATCCAAGGTCATTCGACCCCTGTCCCTCCCTCAAGAACCTAGGTCATTTCCATCTTATAAATCCATCCATAGCAGCATGCAAAAGGTAGAAAACATGATTTTCAAAGACAAACAGCTAGACCAAATAAGTGTCACATATATCTTATCTCTTTTGGATTCATACCAAGAATATCCTATGCCACTCCTTAAAGAGGTAAGCAATGAACTCCATAATGAAATCATAACTAATAATTATGAATTTTTAGAGTCAAAAGAAGAGATAATTATTAGGAAACAACTTGGTAAAAGAGAGCATATTTTAATCTTTCATAATGTCAAAGAGGATGAGTTATAAGAATAAGTGTAAGTTAGAGATGAGATCCAACAAGAAGAAGACCATTGGTAAAAACCATACCATGATTTCACGAGTTAGATTGATGAAATTAAGATGGAATAATTATATGATGAGATGGTATAATAGGTTTGATCTTATAAGGATTCCATTAATCATTTATATCATCTAGAACACTATCTTGATGACCTCATGCATCAAAAAGAGAATATTGAAGAAATAGTGTTTCTAGATGACATGGGGGACAATGATGATTAGAATCTAAAAATGAATCTCTTTCAAGATATTGAAGATATTTTTCAACTTGAGGATCAAGTTCTTGAGAATTTGGACAAATAATTTCCCATGGAGGATTATGACCAAGATTGGGCATAATATGTAGAGCTCCTTGATGAGCTTGAAGAAGTTGTAACTAAGGAAAGACCTAATCTTATGGAAGACACTATGGAAATCAAAGAGGTATGTCTCTTTGAACCACAATTAGAGGTCACCATTTAAGATCCATATGAATTAATTTATATTGTTTGGATGCACATATCTGACCTATTTAGAGCTACTTGGTTCTCATTGAACATCATGTTAAAGAAGTTGATAGTTGCAATAAAGAAGTAGGCATCAAAACCAAGGGTAAAGGAGCTACATGGCTCATATAATTTCTCATTCCATGATGAAATAAGGTTATAAAGCTTTAATTTTTATCTAGGAGGAAAGGTACATATAGTTTTAAGCTCTATATATAATGATAATTTTGTTTAAATTCTTCCAAGTGCAATTTTTGTCACATTTGTTTATTGTTTTTATTTTATTCTAGGTTAGTTTCCATTTAATAACTACCTTGGGAAATCTATATTATTATTTATTTTCATGGTACATTATTTATTTCAAAATAGGTTAGAGAAATATCAGCAACTAGTGTTGGATCCAGGTCAATATGTTGGACCCAAGTAGAGACTATGTGGTCTAATGGACTAGACAAGGCAGCATGGTCTAGATATTTTTGCATTGATAGGCATACAAACCATATGAGTCACGAAAGATGTTAGCAAAATTTTTATTTCATACAAATCTCTTTGTATGGATTGATCATATGAGAAAATCTCTTATTTAAGTGAATGATCAAATGAATTGTTCAAGTTTAAAAACTAGATCATCACCAAGATGTCATGGAGAAATAAATAAACTAGCTCATTTGTGAATTTTTATCTTCACTTAGGAATCCCCTACAAGCAAAGAGATTGTAGTTCAAGGTATTTATCTTCATACAAAGATCATCCTCTAAAATTTTCAATCTTGTGTAAGATATTTGGCTCAAATTATGAAGCTTCAAAGTTAAACTAGTAGAGTAAGATGTCTGTGAGAACATCAAAATAAATATCAAGAAAAAAAAACCCTTTTGAGCTCAAATTTGATGGTTTTGAAAAAATATATTATGGTTACACAAAAATAATTTAATGGGAGTGTAGACATAAAATTTAATCTCATGAAGTATCTGTTGGATTTCAAATAGTGGGTCCCAATAAATCTAATTATCTACACTGCATCATACATTTGATCCAATGGTGTAAGATGATTCAAAAGGTCAAGAATATTGAGATATTAACATATGGCATAAGCACATGAAGCTATATAATGATAGTGGATCATAAAATAAATGCATGATTGACACATGGCATAAGTGCATGAAATTAAAAAATGATAGTGGGATCCTAAAACTAATGTACATTTGACATGTGGCATAAGCTTGGATAAAGTTGAGAAGTTAAGGGCAATATCAATGGCTCTCACTACATCGTACATATCAATATCGATGATGCAATCAATGTTCAATATTTCAACAAGTTGAGTTAGATATAAACAACTAATTTAAAAAAATGTGAGCCTAGGACATTTCAATGAAAGTTGATAGGGCATTATTAGACCTAGGAAAGGTAAAGACAAAGGAACCTATCTTGATCTCGGTTTGAGCTAAACTAGATGGACATTGTAGGATCCAACATTATAATTAAGTCTCCATAGGGGAAAAATAGGTATTTTACACCTAATATAGATAAAGGGTTGATAGTTTAAATGATGAAATAGGACTAAACATTTCCATCAGAGCTCTATGGAGGTAAAATAAGTCTTTTAGACCTAATATAGACCAAGGGAGTGGCAACATATTATCAAATTAGGAAAAATATACCTATGAACTTATTTTTTCAATCAAATCTATAATAAAACCAATAATCATAGTTTGGTTTTCTACCTACAGATGAACCTATGATCCAAATATGGAAATGGAGAAAATATGTGTTTAATGCAAAGGGTTTCATCTATCGGTGTGTCTTCATCATTGATAAATAAGGTACTAAAAACTATTTATGGCATGACACTATCAGTTTCTAGATTTGCGGATTTAATCCTAATGAACACATCAAGTGGACTTAAGGCCCAAGGTGGTGAGATAGTAGTTGGAGAAGTAGTTAAAGCCATTGATTATACTCAAATAGACTTTGTCATAACACATAATAAACCCTTGTCTTTAATGGGATCTCTCAACTAATGAGAGGAGATTAGGGATAATTGAGACAAAAAGGAGGTCTATTTATTGATCAAATCATGCATATATAAATAAATCAATGAGATGCCACCTCACCTCTTGATCTTGATGAATTTTTTCCACTATCAAATCTATTGTTTCTCTCTCTCTCTCTCTCTCTCTCTCTCTCTCTCTCTCTCTCTCTCTCTCTCTCTCTCTCTCTCTCTCTCTCTCTCTCTCTCTCTCTCTCTCTCTCTCTCTACTATATAAAGAGGATTTGAAGCCAAAAAATGGATCCCCTTGATACTATCTACTCCCTCTCTTGGACATGACTAAACTCTGCCAAAATGAAGCTTGTAACCTCTTGAGATGAGTACAATATTGTTTTATATTTCATTTTTCTAGTATAGTGTGTACATGTCAATTAATTTTCATATGTTTTAGATATTTTCTCCCTTGTCAAGTCTTGATCTCACCTAGTTACTAGTTCAACTTGTTATGCAGGTCATGTTTAATGTTATACATCTCTTGATTGTAGATTACATGTGGATACAATGATTGGCTAGTGTCTTGCATTATACTTCTCCATCATTTTTCTCACTGTATGATCATTTTGTGAACCTCTTCATGAAACACTAATGTATGATAGATATTTAGGATCCTAAATCTAGTCTTTTACTTATTTCATTAGTGTTTAAGAGTAAAGCAGAGTGGATCAACCATAATTTAGGTGAATCATGATCTTTAAATTAGGTTTTTATTTCATTTTATCTCTTTCTCCCTTTTCTATTTTTTAGTAGTGTAAATGAGCTAAATGATGCATTAGAGGAGCTAGCCTCATTAAAAATCTTATAGGTTGGACCCCTTTATAGGACACCCATATCTTGGGGTTAGTCCCATGTTGAGTTATATTTTGGCGTGGGACCTAAACTTTCCTTATACTTGTTAGGGTGAGATATAGATCTCCAACACTACCTATTTTACTATTACCTATGCCAAATAAGCCATTTTTAACATGCCTGTTAGTACCAAAAAACTACCTTGGCATCACATTTGGCATAATATAATGAAAAATGTAAAGATAATTTCATCTACTACCGAATTTGAACATTGGTCATGTATGAGCATAACTATATGATAATCGAGAAATCCTATTAAGCTTTGGTTTTTTTACCCTAAATTTTACATCACCACATGATGAATAATAAGAATATTATAATTATCAAACTAGATATTCTCAAGTATCTATTATCTAAAATAGATTTATAGGGCCATATGGGAAAATGGACCATGATCTTGAGTGAATTTGAGATCAAGTTATGAATAGAAAGTCCATTAAGGAACACATACTCATAGATCATATTGAATAATCTCTCTTTAATAATATTAAACCTATTATATTTGGATTTATAGTTGAAGCCATCATGACTATAGTAACACCACCTTATAAAGAAGAACAATAGACAATGCACTTTTATGGTTCCTTTAAAATAAATGGATTAGGTGTCAGCATATTACTTATCATGATATAAGGGGATCTTATTCCTAAGTCCTTTCACATTGGTTTTTCATGTACTACAATATGGTCAAATATGAAGCACTTATCATAGGCCTTCACAAAGTAGTATGGTGAATTATCCAACATTTACTAGCTCATAGTGATTCATAACATATAATTAATCAAGTTAAATACAAATACTAGATGAAGGAAAAGAATTTGGTACCTTGTAAAGGTGTGGTTGATAGACTTAAGCAACAAATTGCCAATCTTTAGTTTGAATGAATACCTACAGATAGTAATAAAATAAGTAATGTTATGGCTATAATAAACTGTATGATTCAAATTACTAATAAAGCCATAGAATATCCATTTCTTATACAACATATCCTTGCACCAAAACATGAAAAAATAGTCATCAATATGGTTTGTGATATCTTTGTTCCACATCTACCTATTATTCTGATATATATTCCTACCTCCATAATCAAATCATTCCCATATATCTTTCCTATAAGGAACAAAAAACCTTCATACATAAAGCCTCCCATTATAATTTTCTTGGACCTACCATTTATTATAGGATCTATGACATAACCCTTATTCATTGTTTATCATGCATTAACATTAAGGGAAGTTTATGAAGGAGTGTGTGGAGACCACACCAATGGGGACATCCTTTCCAATAAATTAGTATGTACTAGTTATTATTATCTGACTATGGAAATTGGCATAGTTACCTATGTGAAGAAGTGTGTGAAGTCTCAAAAGCATGTTAATTTGATCAAAGATTCAACCAAAATTCTTAAACCATTGACAACACTATGGCCATTCTCAATGTGGGGACTCAACCTCATAGATAAGATAAATCCTACATCCTTAAATTGACACAAACATGTCCTTACTACTATAGAATATTTCAATAAGTGGGTGGAATCTATTTCCCTCACTTACATGACTGTTAAGTAGATGTCCAAATTAATATTTAACCATCTCATTTGTCACCATGATATCCCATCTTATATTATATCTGATAATGGTAGTTCATTTAAAAACAAAGATGTAAAAACCCTTTGTGTCCAATATTGTATCAAATAATACCTTTCCACCACCTATTACTCTTAAGTCAACAACCAAGATGAGGCATCTAAAAAAATCATTATTAATATCCTTAAGAATATTTTAAATGGTGTTGGTCATAATTGGCATTTGCTATTGTTTAATTCCCTATGGGCCTACCATACCACTTTATATACTCCAACAAGAGCTACCCCATATTCCCTTATTTGAAACACTAAGGGAATTCTTCTTATTGAGGTCAAGTTTCCATCTCTTTGAATTTTAATGTAGCACATCATTTATGAGGAGGACTATAGAATAACTCATTACAAGAGCTAGATTTACTATATGGGAAGTACATAGCCGCCTTGAATAACCTTTGATATTACTAGAATATATCATGTGGCCATTACAATCAGCACATAAAACATAGATAATTTTAACTTACTGATCTAGTACTAAAATAAAATTATAATAAAATCAATATTAAGACCAAAAAGAAAGTAAAGTTTTAACCTAACTAGTTAGGTCCTTATGTGGTTATGATTTACTAAAGTTTCGGAGCATATAGACTCACCACACTAGAAGGAGATAAAATTGAAATACAAATGAACATAATGCACCTCAAATGTTTTTATACTTGAGGGACTTGAACTATTTTATATAAGGATAATTTAAGTTATGTCATAATATACCCATTCTTTGTATCATACATATATGCCTTTACCACCATACCTTAGCCTATTGACTCCCAATTTTTTTCACCATACCCCTATCACATTTATCCTTTATTCTAATTCATTTCTACTTTAATCACTTTTAGTGGTTGATATCAGATGTAGTTGAAGTAGTTGATTTAGATTCAAACTTTTTAAGGCATTCATTCAATGGTAGTATATGAAAGAAATATGGCAGTGGTCTTAGAAATTTCATCTTTCATTTTTTTATGTTACTTTTCATTACCAACTTTAGGCAAGTTAACATCATCTAACCTTTACATTATTTTCTATAACCTATGAACAACCTTTTACCATGCATTGTTGCATCACCTTGTCATCACTATTCTATACCTTTTCATTTGTATGTCAATGAACTTGATGTTACTTAACTAGACACCAAGCTTCAGGGGGAACTATAGTGGCTTGAGGCCTATTTGGAATATGTAGGTAGTGCTCATTATTTTCTAAGGTCATATTGGCCACCCTTATTTTAACACTCTCATCATTTTATTAGAAATTTATGTTTGAATTCTCTCACCATTTTGAAATCAATTTTAATTTCATGATTTCACTATTTTTTGAGCACTATCTCATAATTCCCCGTTGGTTTGATATGCCTAGAAAGTTATAAAACATTCAAAACAAACATTTGAAAAGAACTAGGAAAATAATAAAAATCATAAATTTGTGAAAATTTGACTAGAATTTCCATTTGAGATATAAAGCCTTCCAAAATTTTCTAGGATGGACTATTTTACCTATCTAGCTTTAATTATAGATTGATTTACCATATTTTTCTCCTAGTTTTGGGAGAACTACATCAGCTAAGATCTGCATCGACTATGTAGGCAAAACTTAGATACATGTGGTATCTTAGGTTATCTCAACCATTTTTCCATTTTTTTTCATTTTGCCACTTCTTCACCACTTATTCATCACTTTGTTTCCTTTTGGCGTTTCCTTTCATCTCCTTTGCCTTAAATATATTTTCTTTTATAGATATCTCAAAATTTATCACTTATCCTTTAGTTTCCCTATCCTTATTATTCTTAGTTGTATGATCTCACCATTTTGTGATAAATTTATATTTGGACACTCATTATTTTTCAAGAAACATCGAACAACACTCTCATCATTTTACAAGTCACTTTTTGTGAGCAATGTGAATTCAAACTTGATTCACTAATTAAAACGTGGATTTTCTTTTGCTCTTGCCATTTTTTAAGAAACCTTAGCCAATGCTCTTGCCATTTTATGAGATAAATTTAATTATAAATCATATATGTAGTAAACATTATGAATTTCTAATTTAGTTCATTAGTGGATACTCATCTCTTTTCTTTTAGTGTGGTTTTATCCTAAACCATGCTCTCATGCTTACGTGACCTTTTTGGTATGATATTTTCATGATTTTGAGCATCATTCCCACTTTTATTATGAACTCACCATTTTTTAAGACCATTATTATATTCCTCTATAACCATCTTCTTTTTATTATCATTAATGTTTTTCTATCCCATATCCTAAAATAACTACATTTGGTTTGAATTTCACATTGGACCTAGTGTCCATGGTACTATTTAGGTAGCATCCACTTGACTAGTGCATCTAGAGTTAGCTTGGATACCCATTCCTATTTATTATATTCCCCATATTTGATTTTGTGTCCTTTTCCCCTATATCCTAGGGGTAATGTTTGCCTTCTTGTTTGTATTGTTTCTCCTTATAGCCTAGGGGAAACATTTTGTCATCATACCCTTGGTTGTTGTTTCATATATCCTAAGGGAAACCTTATTCCATTTTCTCTTGTGTTATTTTACCTATGTTGTTCCTACCTTTCGTATGGGTAACCCTGTCACCAAGAATAACACCTCTATTACACATGCATGAATAATTTATTTATTGTATTTTGTTTATTTCAAATGTTGTCACTAACTCATTTGTAAATTATTGTTGGTTTTAGTCTAGTATGATTTATTTATCTTTTTGTGTTTCATAATAGTTTTTTTTATTGAATTTTTCTTTGTCCTAGTTTAGTTTGTTTATTTATTTTCCTTAACTTAGGTTGTTTATTTCTCTTGATAAAACTTAATTATTTAATGATTGTACTCTAATTTATTTATTTATTTTGTTCTTTTCATTGATTGATTAACTAACTTTGTTTTTATTGGTTTTTTTATTTGTTTATTTGTATGTTTTTTTTTTCTAGTTAGTTTTTTTTAGTTTATTAGTTTTTTTATTTTGTTTATTTTTTTAGTTTATTTATTTATTTTGTTTTTTTGTTTTGTTTGCTTGTTTGGTTATTCTTTGTTTGTTTCTTTGTTTTTGAGTTCTTGTTGCCTTTTTGTGCCCTTCTTGTTTCCATAGGTTTATTACATTTTATTTATAATTGAGTCTTGATTACCATATCATGTACTTATGTTGTGAATTTTTTTATATAGTCCTACGCTTAGTTTTATTTGTCTTATATTTACACTTGGGATTAAGTGTTCATATCTTATTCCTACGTTGTTTATATTTTAATCTAAATGATTATTGTTATGCATAGGATATTTGTTTTTATTATAGTTGTTCATAAATATGATGTGTAACATCAAAAAATAATTCCAATAGATATATCAATCAATACAATGGGTAGTACTTTTCAAATTTCAATTAGCCAAATCCCAAACATAATCCAAACCAATGAATAACCAGATCAATATGATTATATTATGTTCTAATTATAAATGTGCATCTCTAAATGAGAATTTATATAATCCATCCAACATAAGTAGATAAAAATAGTTTAGCATATCATATACATGGAAATATAGTAAATAAAAGAGCACTCGTTTTTAAATGAAAATAAACATCCATAATGCTAAACATCACATTAGATAATCACGAGATCAATATGATAATCAACATAAGCATCATATATATCAAAGAATAACAACCCATATGAAAAGGACTATAAGGACCCAATATGTATGTCAATGTATCTCGCAATAATATCATAACATTAAGAATACATACATATCATGGTGTTAAAAATACAACAATATGCCTACAAAGATATAATAGTCAACTCTAACTGTGTGTATCCATAGGACCTATAGTAGGATGTGGTCCTAATGTCCTTTTTGGTCCTAGTGGTATAGGTGGTCATGGTTATTATAATAATTTTCCTTTGGTTGTTGTACCATGTGTCCTAGTCCTAGACTAAACTAATCTACTACCTTCCCTCTACATGTCCCATACCTCAAATGTGGAATTTTTTTGATATATAAGTATGTTGGTCTCATATTCCCTATAATAATAAAATGCCTCATACTTATATTGAAGGCTCTCAAATATCATGTATGATAATAATACATGTGTGTTAGCTCTTCTAGTCTCATCTTCCTCACACTAGAATCTTTAAACATTTACCAAGCCATGATATCTATATATAATAACCAAGTTTCAATCTAATTAAATTTGTGCCTATAACTAAACCATTTGTTTCACCTGTACCTTTATCTAATAATCTCTAATTGAAGGACAATCATGTCCTCATCCCATATATCTAGTGTAGAATTTATATCCATGACCCTCCTCTCTAAACCCTATATCTCACCTACCCATGTAATAATATCTTCCTCTAATATATCCTTGTACCTATCCCCTCTAATTGTACTTAAGGGAATTACCTATTCTAAATCAAAAAATTAATCTACTAACCTTGTCATATTGGGATCCAACACTATCATGTCTTGAGTGTCATCCCATCTATCATCCCCTTCAATATCCCCTCCATAATTTCCATCATCATCATCCTCTCCTACTCCACTATTGTACCCTTTGCTCCAACTATCGATAGCCCCAAATATATTCCCAAACTCAACCTCATCAATTTCCATTGATACTTGACCCTATGCCTACCCACGTATCTATTTTGGAATAGTAAGTCTCAAAAACCACACATGTACTCACTAGTGTACATAATTGGTTATAAACCTTGTATTTATTGGGCCTCCTACATAATTTCATGCCATCATAGGAAAACTCACATAACTATCCATAGATATACTCCTCTAAATCAATAAAGTGGCATGGTTGATATCTCTAGCCATGTGAGCAAACCACTTAGGATCCTTTAGAACATATTGAACCATGCCAAACTATCAAAGTACCTAATTTATTTGTTACTCTTCTATGATATATGACTACCTCCTTGTAATAAAGCATTTGGATGTCAAAAACATTGTTTACCATGCATCATGAGGCCATTATAGCTAATAAAGAAGATAGGATGCCATATAAAGAACTAAGGTATCATCTTATCTAATATCCATAATTAAATGTATATCTCTCTATGATGTCCATAATGCGATACACCTTTTTGAACCCAACCTTCTGCCAATAGTTCCTATAGGTCCTTAACCCATATCTATCTCATAGGTTTCTCTATAGAGATGTGATCTCATCCCAAAACCATGAGTAGTGTGGATTCTATAATGCTTCAACCTCTCCAATAGGCCACCATAGGTAAATCCTTGTATATTTGGGCCAATATAGTTGGCCCACATGTAAATCTAGTATCCTCATCCATCATGATACAAATCACTCCTCTTATGCCCATATTGAAGAAATGGCCACTATTATTAGGTAATAATATTCCACTTACAATATCAATTAGTACCATAACCTACCTATTGATCAATAATAGTGAAGGACCCCAAATTTTTGTATATCTCTAGAAAGTCAATATAAACCTTACCATGCATCATGGTAATATCCTAAAACTAGTCAAATCATCCATCACTTCCTGATAACATGTTTGATATGCCTAGAATAGCCCATGGCATCTTGTTGATAGCTTGAGGATTTGTCAAGTAACCTTAAGTGTAACATTGGCCTCCTTAGTTAGTAGGTGAAAATTAGAAGTCTCAAAATTCCATCACTCTACCAAGGCACTCAAGTATGCTCAAATGTGTGAATCATAGGTATACACACCACATCATATAAGTCTAGGGCCTATATGGATCCAACCATCTCCATTATCGAAATCTTTGGTGTCTAAATATTGAGAATTTCATTCTTATGTTGTCAATACCATGAGCTTATCCTAAAATCACAAATATATTATCCTCAGGATCTATTTATGTCATTTAATAGCTTTTACCTACCTACTAGGCCTATTTTCCCCTCTCTCCTATACTTTAGACCCCTTTATAATCCCTTAAGTGAGTTTTTTATCTTATAAAGTGAAGTTATTTTTCCCAAACGGTGAAGCTTCCATTGTCGTATTTTCAACTATTTTTGGGTGAAATCATTGTTTTAGAATTTTCCATTTGGCTTTGGAATTATGAACATTTTTAGAAATGGAAATTTCATAAAAATTAATTGATTTTATTTTCAAATAAACCATTTACCTTTCCACAAAATAGTGACTTTAAATGTTTTAAACCTAAACCTAATAATAAATGCAACATAAAACTATTAGGTCACATATTAGAGGCATGTCATGTGTAGGTAACCCATGCTCCCTCACTTATTTACTAATGTATATTTATCTTCCTGCAAGTGTCATTTCTCTTTGATAACTCTAATTAAAACTATAGCTCAATATTTTCAAAGGGATAGAGTGAAAATGAATTAAATTTACCCCATGGGGGGAATATATAGCCTAAATTTTTTAATTTTACCCCTAGTGTCTAAAGTTCCTTTAGCTCACTCCAAAAGGTTTATTTTTTTCCTTTTTAGTTCATTTTACATATGTTTTTATCTTACATTCCTTTTTGATTTTTTTTTTTTATAGCTAGAGCATCTTATTGGGCCTCTTCCAAGACTCATTTAACAACATTATTCTTATACCTATACCATGTGTTAGTTCAAATATACATATTTGTACTCACACTTAGGATAGAATCATATTATTATTTTATAGGTCATTTTATCCATTTTTATAGGTTTATTTTATAAACTCCCTTTTCTAATTTTCCTAGATACGATAAATTTTTTTATCGATCAACAATCTATTTTGCCTTTATATAGAAAACTCATTTTCAATAATGTGATTAAATGTGAAAATCATTATAACTGCCTTTGGTCAATTAATTATTTTTCAACATATTTTCCCTATTGAAGAAAATAAATTTACTAATTATTATAACTACCTTTGAAAAAATAATTATTTTTTGGCCTATTTTCCATCCCAAGGCAAATACCTATGCTAATGATTATAACTAAATTTGGGAAAATTATAATTTTTTGTCCTATTTTCCCTATTGGGTTAAATACTTGTACTAATGGTTATAACCACCTTTAGGTAAATCATTATTATTTGACCTATTTTCCCTCATGGGGAAAATACATGTGGTAATGATTATAATTATCTTTGGGAAAATCATTATTTTTTGACTTATTTACCCTATCAAGGAAAATAAATGTGCTAAAGATTATAACCACATTTTAGGAAAATCATTATTTTTATTTTACCTATGCCACTATTTATAACTACCTTTGGTAAAATTAGTGCCTCAACCTATATTAGTGATTATAACTGCCTTTGGTCAAATTAGTGTTTCATTCAAATTTCCACTAGATCATGTCATTTTATTCATTTTGAGGGAATGTTTGATTACTCTATTTGTCACATGATCCATTAAGGGGGAATATAGGGCTAATTTAATACCCTTTGAGCATGAACCTTTCATCTTAATGATTTTTTCATTCTTTGAAACAAAATTAATGTGTCTTTATCTCGTAATGCCTTATCAAACAACGGAAAACTATAGATACTCATTTTTGGCCACTTTCATGTCTAAACTAGGTACGAGATTGATTTCTATCAAATGATGTAATTTAAAACTAGAAGTCACTAGGTTTTCCAATTTCATTCACATAAGGGATATAATTACCTAGAAACATGTTGAGTCATTCTTATTTGGGGTATTACTCTGTACACAATGATAAACTAGCTTGGATTCAACCGTAGTCAAATGGTGACCTATCAAATTGACATTCTTATCCTATTGATATATTAATTTAAAATATTTAAATAATTCATAAATGCTAAAAAACCTAATTAATATTAATTAAAAATCAAAATTGGATCAGCCACTTAAGTAAAAATTCCAAGTTGAAATAAGGAATTAAATTTTCTATATTTTTTTCAACAAAGACAAGGTCAAAGTTAAAGGAATTAATAATATATTTTATTAATTAATAAAATTAAAATAAAAGGTGGGTCATAACCTCATAGATCTCTTATATGAATTTTAATGGCAACAAATATCTTTTATGAGTTGCCAAGCCTTCATAGTTACTTTAACCCAACCTAGGGTTAACGTAAACTTGACAAAGATTAATTTATACTCAACTAAGGTTAAAACTAAAGCTAACCACCCTAGGTTTATAGTTATTTTTAATACCTATAAATATAATTATGCTCACTCTATCCAAAAAAGCTTTTTGTGTGTAAGGTTATTTTGTAGGAATGCCTTCAAGAAGCCTCTCAAGTAATGTTGTAATGTTAAATTGATTCAAGAAGCTAGAGACAAAGCCAAGACATGGTAATTAATACCACATGTTGTCTTATAAAATTACTTCTAAAATGAAAATTGCATTGATCAAAGTCTCTATTACTCATAACTCAAGAAATAACATCCTCTATGCCAACAAGTGAACACTGGTTTTGATAAGGGAGGTAACATAGTTTTATGGTTTTATCTTCTATTTGTAAATTTTTCATTTTTTTATGCTTAACCAAGTACATAGGAAATGGTAACTTAATTTCCCTTTCATTTTTTTATTTGAATTCTCTTTTGATTCACTAATAAAGAACTAACTAAATTTGGCTCCTCAGATTCCTAATGTTATAGTTGTAGTGTAAACCCCAAATTTTTAGTGAAAAACTCTCTATTACGTCTTAAAACATTTAGAATATGGAATCATTTTTTCACACATGGTATCATGTTGGAGGTCCAAATTATGAGAGCATATATATACCATTAGAGAGAGTCTAAGTTGAACCTTTGTGTTAGATTATCTTTCAACACTTATTTTGGATTATACTTCAACATGGTTTTTACCATTATTTGTATTAATGTAATCAATATTAACCATATTAGGATGAAAAATTGTACTATAATTTAGATAATAAAATATAATAATCAAACATACATCTGAATGTAAAATACTAGAATTGATTGTAATAATCTAGTAAGTGGCATATGTTAAATATATAAAGTATAGAAAAGGGATGAGTACATGTATTTTTTGGTTGACTGTCTAACTATGACTATATTCTAGAAGTGGATATCATCTAAAAGTAGGTTTGTTATTTTTTGGTTCAATAACTATATCTTTATCTAGACATAGTTGGTTTCATTGATTTTGGTCAATATCACCATTTAATATAGTGTTGTTTTGGTTAATATTAGGATTTTTATAAATTATATATTGTGAGTGTACGATCACATTATCCTACCTTTTTATGTTTAGTACAGGTGATCCCAAACCTTGATGATGTGCAAAACTCTATAAATATGATTATTTTTCCTTTAAACACTATGTGTGCTTGTTAGGGCTACAAAATAATAAAAATTGGGAATGTTTAATGGATTTAGATAAATCCAATCACCCCATTTTATTATTGAAAACTGACTATGTATCTAATACCATGAGGAGGAAAATAAAGCCACACATAGTTCCCCCACATGGTGTGATTTGTTAATTGTGATTTTTACCTATATGGATGAAC
The DNA here is from genome assembly GCA_037957365.1 of Torreya grandis. Lineage (NCBI taxonomy): Eukaryota > Viridiplantae > Streptophyta > Pinopsida > Cupressales > Taxaceae > Torreya > Torreya grandis. Next base: position 482,269 of record JARHVA010006263.1, on the reverse strand, counting down.
CTAATGATTTATATTTAATACTTGAAAATGTCTACTTTTGCTTGGATTTAATGTGCATTAAAATTGAAATCTAACTTCTCCTAGTGATACAATTTCAATTTGGAAAGAATACGGATGATTTTACTAGTATATATGTGTTCAATATAAGTGTTATGTCAATTTTGAATGAGATCTTGACTTTTTTATATATGAGTCCAATTAGGTAATTTATGATGAAGCCAATATACTATGAAAATGGGACTATCATAATGAAAGGTTTGATTTTTAGAATTAATCATTATTTTGAAAAGGATGATTCTAATCAATTCAGGTTACTATCTACTACCAATACTTTATTAAATAAATGTAACTAAAATGTGTGTAGGTGTACTAAACTAAAGGTTTTGAGTTGTATGTGCATGAACTTTAACAAGATTCAAGTATATAATTAAGTTTTTTTATGTATATAATAGTATAATAGAAAGGTCAAATCATAATATAACATTAAAGTTCAAGGGAATGTTGGATTAGGACCTTGCATATGCACTCAATTCATTCATGGTAAATTTATTTCAAGATTTTCATTATCAAATACTTAATACTAAATATTAGTATCTAAAAATACCTTGATTGTATTCTATTGATTGATATACTAGATTAAAATTATAAAACTCACCTATGTCTTATTGTCTCTAACATACCCCACTTACAAAAAATTAGAGTAGGGACCCATTTTAGCCTGAAAGGAACCAACTATGGTGGGTGAATCACTTATTGATGTGAAAATTATGTTTAAAAATGATAGGTGTTCCGAAGTGTTCTTATACCTAGGTTATTGATTAAGAATAGTTTCTATAATGCTAATAATATTTTCCAATTGCCTTAGTTATCTAGGTTTTCATTGTTTATTATACTCAGACTAACCTATATATGATTTTCAAATGTCTCATAAGTGTGAAAGTTATCTGAGGTTGTGTTAGGATATTCCTATGTTTGACTCTTCTATTCAAAAAATTTATTCAGAAGATCCTTGAAACTTTTGTTCATTGGGTATTTTACACAAATTCAGACATCCTAGACTTCATAGTCCTTTTAACTTGGTAATGTTTTTCACTTAGATCTTAAAATAAATAGGTGCCACAAAATGATATCCCACTAACTCATGACTATTTGAATAATTATAAAAAAATTTAAGTCTTTTATGTAAGAAGATCATCAAGATGTTACCAATTGTCACATTCCCACTCACTTGGTGACTAATAGTATCAAGTTTTTAGTATACAAAGGTTTTGTGAATGTAGAGAATCAATATTCATCTACATGTCCCAATTTCATGGACCCACTATGATCAAAACATTAAAAAAGTCTATAGGTATTCTAGGTGAGATAAATGCTAGGATGATCACACATGTCATCATCCTTCTCATTGAAAGTTTGCACAATAAAAAGAAGAGTATGACACTTATAGGGAAGTAGAATATCGAGATGTTTATAGGTTTCATAATCATGTTCATTTAGATCTTGTGAAAATATGAAAGGTAGTATGATAGCCCTGGGGATAGTGAGATCATGAGATTTTTCCAAGTGTCACCATCCCAAGGTCCCAGGTCAGTAATAAGCATAAAAAAGGAAGAAATAAAAAATAGGTATCATGGATGTGAAATTTTTTCATGTGTCCCTAAAGCTATATAAAGGTCTAGAAACCTCAAGATAATACTTTTGGGAGGAATGGTTAGTCGACAAGTGTCAAATGAAAGGTTACAAAGCACTAAGGGAAAATAGGGAAAAAAATCCACCTAATAACAAAGATTAGAGATGACACATCACAAAGCAAATTCAAATATGAAAAAACAAAACAAGAAAGGAGCTTAAGCCATTGGAATGATTAATCTACATCAATTAGTTGACTACATTTAATTAAATAAATAAAATAAATAAATTATGATCACATTTCCATTAAAGTAATAGTTTTAAACACAAAAGTGAGACATTTACATTAAATTAAAAATTGAATAACAAAAGTAAGCTCTGGTTTGATTAAATAGTATTCACACATTTTTGAAGAACTAGAGATTAAGTGTATAAAAATGCATTCCTCTTCTAATATACCACCTTACCTCTCTATGTATTTTATCACAAGGTTTTAGATACAAAACTTGATGAAGTATCTCTCAATAATGACTCTAAACACTACTTGGCCATCTAGGAGAAAGTTAAGGTAGCAAATCCTTATCACCCTAAAGAGTAAATCTCAACCTTTACATGAAGGTATAAGAGGGACTTGGTGGTGATCAAGTTGTTAGGTGTATAGAATGCATTGGAAAAACTAAAGTTAATTCCTTGTATAGACCTAGTCTATGATTTGTTTACAAAGGGATAATTTTTTATAAAAATTGTGCATATTCATCAGAATAACACACATGTGGACTACATTAGTGGGCATGATTTTATAAAGTATTATTGACTTCAAAACCCAAACTAAAATTATAACCAAGACCTATTTGACCTATACATGTTGGCCAATAATATTACCAACAAGTTATAGGAGTGGTCACATGACCAACCACCTTCAAGGTTAAGTGACTCATCGTTACCATCAAAATTTCCACCTTTAGGCCAGGAATTAAGATCACCATGGTGTGTTAAATATAATATATGGTTTCATAACCATAACATATGTCAATGAGGTTTATATTACCCTATTTTAAACCATCCTCACCTACACAAAGTTAATCTCCATTGGTAAAATAATCAACACTAATTTGATTCACCAAGTTAGTAGAGTAGATAGTTAGCTAGATGGAAATTTCTATATGATGTCCTATATAGTAGATTTTATAATTGGAATAGTCCACTAAAATTTAGAAAAACCCTAATAACCCTAATGAATATCTTGTAAATATAATTTTTGATGATTTAAAACTCATCAACATCCACAAATTTAGGATGAAAATGGCCAGGCTAACGTAGACCTTTTATCTAATAGTGTGCCAATTTGTTCATGGAAATGATATGCCTAGATTATCTGATCAAATCATAAGGAATATTATAATTATTGGGAGATATTAGATCTACCCAAAATTAAAAATCATCATAGTAGATGGATCTAATGCCCTCCCCATGTATCTTCCCCAATTAGTGCTAGTTAAGGTAGCAGAGCAAGAAATTATTGCTCAGATGGTAGATTCTTTAGATGTCAATATGAGGAGTGTCAAACATGGAGTAGTCCACCCAAAATTTTTCAATATTCACTAAATCTAATACACCAAATGTGAAAATTTACACGTAGTGGGTAGGACTAAAACATCTTATGATTTCAAGTGGGTACCCTATAGGGAATGTGATCAAAGAAAAGGGTCAAGAACCACATGGATAGACTCAAATCTAGGGATAAATTTGACTATGGCCATGTGTCATACCCACATGAAAAGGTGTTCTTATATGTTCTAAATGATATAGAGATTTAATAGAAAATAAACAAGGTAAATATGTCTATATTGGTGGCTAGGCGTATTAAGTAAAATAAAAATACCACCAAGGAGGATTCTTGACGAATTGAGAAAGAACATTATTATATTCAACAAAGAGATTAAGAAATTAATTTAACCAATGTAATAAACAATACATGATAGGCCTATTAAATAGGCAAAATATCTACCTAAGAAAATAGGGGGTGAGAACAACTACAAGCATTGGGTAGAGTAAAATAGCTAAGATCATAAAAATAAACTAGCCTATTAAACCAAGTTGTTAAAACAAATAACCAAGGTACACAAATAATATACCTTAGTAAATAACCAAAGGTGTTTAAAATAATATGCTAACAACCTCTAAAATGAATAAACCAGAAACATGACCAAGATTATCTCTAAATTTTATGAACTTGTATGGACCAAATGGTTTGGTCATTATATTAGCTTGTTTCTCTATTATATGGTAGTAGAAGAGATTGATGTCTTCATTCATAACCAAATATTAGATGTAATTATGGTGAAACTTAATGTGTTTGTTCCTAGCATGGAATACTAGATTTTTCACAGTATTTAGAACACTTTGGTTATCATAGAAAATTATATTAGGCTTTGATGACTCAAACTAAATATCCTCCAAGATTTTCTTTATCCACATAGTTTCACAACCTACACTAACCATAGATTTATACTATGCTTATATTAAAGATAATTCCACTGTATTTTGTATTTTTCTCTACCATGAGAAAAATCTATAACCAAGAGTGAATACATAGCCTCTTGTAGATTTTCTTGAATTTACTGATCCTACCTAATCAAAGTTAGAATATCCTAAAAGATCAAAATATATATACTTCTCATATAGTATGCCAAATACAAGAGTACATTTGACATATATTAATACCTATTTTCCAACTAAATAATGTACTTCTTATGGTTTAGACATGAACTAAGATAGAAAACTCACTACAAAACAAATATCTGGTCTAGTGGTAGTGAGATAAATGAGACTACCCATTAGTTACCAATACACTTTTTCATTGACTAGAGGTGAATTAGTGTTAGTTAAAACTTCAAATTCCATAGGTGTGTGAGTTATATTAGATTCCATCATTATAAACCTTTCTAAGAATGATTTGGCATACTTATTCTATGACATGAATACAACATAATCACCTTGCCAAAAATTAGCACCTACAAAATATTTTAGTAGTCCTAGGTTTTTCATGTCAAAAGTACAACAAATGTTAGCCTTAATTTATTAAATGAGACTATAACTAATCCCACTATTGGATAAATAATCAACATATATAATTAGAATAAACATATCATCACCAGACACTTTTACATAGAGATTTGGTTTAGAGTTATACATTTTAAAACTAGAATCCCTAAGGTATGTATCCATCTTCATATACTAGGCTCGAGGATCCTATTTAAGCTCATACAAGGACTTGATCAACTTGAAAACAAGATGTTCCTTACTAGGAACTTGAAAACCCTATGGTAAAATTATGTAAACTTCTTCCTATAGACATCCATTCAAGAAATCACTCTTAACATCCATTAGGTGCACTTGCCATCCAAACTGAGCAACAATATCAATAATCAAATGATAAGTTACCATATTTATAGTAGGAGAAAAAGTCTCCTTGTAATCAAACCCTTCCTCTTGTGCATAAGTTTTTCCAATAACTCTAGCTTTGTGCTTGTCAAAAGAACCATCTACTTTGTATTTTACCTTATAAATCCATTTACAACTAATGGATTTCATTCATGGTGGTGGATTTATGAGCTCCCAAGTCTTATTTTTCATCAAGGAATCTTATTCCAATTGCATGGTTGATTCCAACTCATGATTCCTTTTGGCCTCTAAAAAATAATTAGGTTTAAATACATGTGAAGTAATAGTTGTTAGATCAAAATTATCATGTGCACCTCTATTACCAAACTAATTTCCTAACCTCAATCTTCTTCCTTCCACACCTTGTGGAAAGTCTCCTTCCTTTAGTGCTTCCATAGTGGTAGAATACCACTTTGGCATCTTTGGTTGATCTGTTGGAACCTCATAATGATCTGCATCAATTCCCTCCCTAGAATGTGATTCCATTGATGAACTATAATCCTCCTCAAATTTCAAACAATAAATTATAATAAAATCATTAGAAAAAAATAATGACTCAATATCTAAATCTGTACCAATTATTGTGAAGTATGGCATCTATTCATCTACTATGACATCTCTATTTACCATAACATTTTTAGAAAAAAAATCAAGTAATATATAGGCCTTTAACTACTAATTATACCTATAAAACATGTATGCTTTTCTTTTTGCATCCAGGTTACTTCTATTTTGACTAGGAATAACTGCAAAAGCTACACAACTAAAAATTTCAAAAGCACTTACATCTGAAGTTTGACCTAACCAAGCCTCCTATAGAGTCATATTATCCAATTCTTTTATACTATTTTTGTTGAGGATGTAACCACCATATTCATTACTTCTACAAAATATCTATATGGGGCATTTCTAATTTGGATCATATAGCAAGCCATGTCCATCACCATCTTATTTATCCTTTCCACAACTCCATTTTGTTATAGAGTGTAAGGGGTAATATACTATTTGTGTATGCCTTTAGTGGAAAAAAACTCCCTAAACTATTTTTAGATGAAATCACCCCCATTATCCATTTTTAGAGATTTCACTAACCTTCCCACCTATTATTCAACTATAGATTTCTAAATAAGTTACAACTCAATTGGATTTATTCACTAGAAAGTATACCAACTTTTTCCTAGAGAAATCATCGACCAAGAACAAAAAATAATGGGATCCAAAAGGGGTAGGTGTATGAATTATACTTTTTAAATATACATGTACCAGATCCAAGACTCCCTTGGCTCTTGATTCTTTACTAACATCAAATAAATGTCTAACATGCTTCCCCAACTGACTTCTATTATATACATGATGACTATCCCAAATAGAAGGAATCGCCTTAACCATCTTAATCTTGATCAATGTAGTCAAATACTAGAAATTCAAATACCCATACCTTTCATGCCATAGTGAACTTGTGTTATCAATCATTGCAAGTGCACTTTCCTTTTCCCTCTATGGATTTACAAGCTTATATAAGACTTTCTCACCAATCCCAATAGTAATAATCTTGTTATTTATGGTAGTGACTAAACATTGTTGTCCTTAAAAATTTACAAAAAAATTATATTTTGAAGTGATCTCACTAATTGAAACTAAATTTTTGTTCACATTAGGCACATACCTAACATTCTTAAATACATACCAAACTACACAATTAAAATTAATCTACACATTCCCATATCCTTTCACAAAATGAGTCCTACCATCTCTTAAAGATATAGATTCATCACTACTATCATTTTTTAAAAAAACCACATAACAGTACTTATGGCATGTATAATAGTGAGATACACCTGAATCAAAGTACCAAGCTTGATATACCATAGAATTACTATTGGAAGCCATGAAATAAAAAATAGGAGATGATTCATTTCCTTCACCTTCAACTACATTCGCATGATGAGATTTATTTCTAGGGTTAGCCATATCATGTTGTCTTTTCCTTTAATCTTTCTTAAGGTGACCAGGTTGATTATGGTAAAAACACTTCCATTTATATCAATTATTATAACCACTTACTTGTGAATTTTCTATTAGAGAACTAGTAGTTTTACCAAACTACTTACCCTTTCCCTTGATAAATAATGCACTTTCTATAGAAGTAGATGTAGAAAACAATGTCTACTCGTACTGTCTCTCCTTCTATAATGGACAAATTTTCAATTTCCAAAGTCTATGTCTCAACAATCATGTGTAAGGACTCCATTAATGACTCAAATAAAGGTGGAAGATTTCGCATAACTAGAGAAATCAAATCTTGCTCATGAATAAGCTTTTACACATCCTTTAACTAATCACCAATGTCCTTGATCTACAAAAGGAAATAAAAAATGGAGCCACCTTCTTGCATCTTAGTAGAAAACAACAATTTTTCAAATACAATACCTTATCAGCTTCAAAAGCCTAGTATTTAGAAGTAAGACTAGTCCACAAAACTGATGCAATGGTCATATTTCTAACCTCTGAGATTAAATTATCTATTATTAATAGTTTTAACAACATAAGAGCCTCATGATGACATTTATCATAGTCATTATAGCTAGTGGTAGTCCTCTGCTATTTATTCTATTAAATTTTATAAATATGGCAACAAGAGATGTTGTAAACAAGCCATTTGACCTAGTTTTTCCAAAAAAAATGAATATCCTAGAAAAAATATAACGACTTTGAAATCATAAATTGGTCAATACCTATAATTTTTAGAAAAAAACACTACATCATTTGATAAATTTTAAAATTGCCATCTTTAAAAACCATAAAAAATAGACAAAAATAATTTATCTAGAGATCTACAATTCTAATTTTAAAAAAATCTTTTCCACCAAGATCTAGATTAAAAACCTAGAAAATGGTGAAATTTTCACCATCCAAATTTTTTTTGAGATAATTAGTCACTAGTAGGTCCCTAATAATGCTTATAATCTAAATTTTTGAATTATTTCAATTAAAAAATTAAAATTAATTGAAATAATAAAACTTTAGATTAAAGTTTTAATCAAAATAATTAGCCAATCAAAAAATTGGCCTATTTACAAAAACTTTAGATGCAAATTTTAGGAGAAATACTCAACTAAATTGAATTATTTTAGTTCCTATCATCTCCTCTCAGAAAATAGCAAATTTTAGACCCCTACCTAAATGAAAATATGGTCAATTTTTGAAATGAATGTAAATGGCCACCCAAAAACATAGTAAAATTGAAAACAACCCTTTGAGCCTCTTCTATTGCCTCCTATATATTTTACTTTGCCGAGACAAGTCTCCTAATGCTTCTCTCCTAGTTACTAGCTTTCCCACTAGTCACAGGGAAAAAAAATCTCCCTCTCATGGCTCTCCATTGGGTGCTTCACACTCTTCCCTGACAAGACCATCCTCTCTTTCTTCATAAGCCTCATAACTACAAGCTTTGATTACCATATTAGATTCAACAAAGAAATTGAGAAATGTACTTAACTAGTGTAACAAAAAAAACATGAGAACCCTATTAAATAGGCAAAAGAGTAACTCAAGAAAATAAGGGGTGGGAGAAAACACAAACATTGAGTAACATAAAATAGCTAAGCCTATAAAAATAAAATAACCTATTAACCAAAGTGGTTAAAATAGCTAACCAAGGTACATAGATAATGTAATTAACCAGCATACTAAACAATACATGAGACGTCTATTAAATAGGAAAATGATCCACTCAAGAAAATAGGGGGTGGGAGTAAACAAAAACATCAAGTAACATAAAATATCTAAGCCTGTAAAAACAAACTAGCCTATTAACCAAAGTGGTTAAAATAACTAACCAAGGTGCATAGATAATATACATTAATCAATAACCTAAAGTATTTACAATAATATGATAACAAGAATTAAGACTTATATCCCCCTCTTAGACCTGTCTCATAGGTTAGAATTTAAGGACAAGAGTAATATAGACCAACTATGCATGATTTTATATGGAGTGAATAAATAATCACTTAAGGGCCTCCTAAACATCCCATCCTAGTGGTCACCATAGTAATAACCACCATAATGTCCACTCCCACTCACCTAGCTACTAATACATCAAGTATTTTAATCATAACTTATTTTTATGGGTTATTTTCTATGTTTCCTTTCCCTCTACTAATTTTAGACCAAAAATGAAGCCTTTAACTCTTTTCCCCCAATTTCTATCTTACTCAGTTCCCTAGTTCCACCTTTATTAACTAGTGCTACAATTACCTCATCACCTCTTAGTACCCAATTGTTTTCACTTTTGTTACTTCCCGTCCATCAAGATCAACTACCAATCCCATTGGGCCACTCTTTATGTACCAAATAAAGGTGAAGGCCACTTCTATTTCCCCTAAGGGCACTCCAACAAAAGTATCTTTTGAGGAAAAGTCATGAGGATAAAGGGACAAAATAAAAGGCTTTAGGGAAGTAGAAACCCTAAAAATATCAAAGAATATTATAGAGGGATAATTGTTCACTAAATAAGAATGGGAAGATAATATAGAATCATCTTTATTTTTAACCATTAGTGAGATCATAGAGAGTGACCTAAAATATGAATGCTTGATAGAGGAATCTCAATGTAGGGACAATGTGATTTTGAAGACCAATTTAGGCTCCATTTAATTACTTCAAGACTAAGGTGGAGATAATGGAGATGACGTGAAGTCAAAACCTATAGCCTCAACTTAAGGTTAGTCAATGAACATATATCCGACTTCATTCAATCTTAGAATAATAGTGGTGTCTATGGTAATAACTCCACATATTTTTACTACACAAGGGGTGAGTGAAAAATCATTTCATTACCCATCTATTATAATAACTACTTTTATCCTAGTTATTCTTGTAAAAACAATTCCTCATGTTTTGGATTATTTACCCTAAATAAGGCTCAAGCAACTACAGGTCCATCTTTTCAAATACTAACCCTAACCCCCATAATTTAGTTTGTGGTACCCCCAACTAAACTTTAAAAGGACCTATTGAGGTTGCCTACACATCCATAACTAATTATTATAAAAACCATGTCAATACCCCTCCCACCTATTCATTCTTTATTTACTCCAACCCTTATTACTATGGACTTAATAAATAGGACAACTTTGAGAATCTAGTCTCATCCACCATATGTGTTTCCCAAGTCACTCTTTCCTAACCCTCCATCCAATTGGACCTTATAATTGGCCAAGAATCCCAAATAGAGTCTACCACTATTACATCAACAAAGGTGTTAAAGAATGGAAATATAATAGTTGATACATTGGCTCCCAATAAGGTCACTAAATAGAGAATAACTATTATTCATTTCCCTCAGCTAGGAACATCTTCTCCTAAGCACATGCTTCCTAATAGGTATTCTACCTCTTCCACTCCCACAAGCTAGGCATAAAATTCATAACAACTAGTTGCCTTGAATATACTTAAGTAGATCCAGAAGATACAATAAGAATAGTTGAGTAGATAGGAATTGGTCATTATGTGGTAGCCCAGAGTCAAGTTTTACTTTGAAAAATAAAATAAAACTATGATAAATATAATGAGAATAAATATAATGGTTTAATGACATCAAGTGGAGATGGAACAAAGAGATGATGTGTTCTAACTGACTAATAATTGAATAACTCTCCCTTTTAACTTGGGCAGTCATGGGGAGGACCCTTATAATTTTATAGAATTTTTAGGGGGATTAATAAATTATATGTATCTATGCTATGATAAATATAATGAGGAATTATAGGAAAGGATAACTATTCAACCTCCAAGGGGCCTCATTCGTAATGTGCAAGGATCCATCCAAAATCTATATTATGTCCTCTAATTAGTAAGAGATGAAAAGAAGGAATCCTATCCTAAATGGTGGAATGTCTTTTCCCTTATAGGGGACATGAATAATATGGATGCTAAGATTTATTTTTTGGGATAAGAAACTATGTGGTAACTAAGAGAGATAGTTTGATTAAGTTTCATTAAAAGATGAAAAATTTAGTATGGTAAGTCACTAGTTATGAGGGGTAAGAAATCACCATTTTAGGGGAAATGAGATTAGATGGTATAATTAACCAGAGTGGATAATTGTTCCTTAAGACCATATTTGAATACCTTCTCTAGATAGTAGTTATTAATTTTAAATTATATGTGGAGGTCATAATAAATAAGACCCATGATGACCTAAAATAATTGATAATTTTTTCTACAAGAAGGATCCTTAGTACAAAGACTCTTTATGTGGAGATTGAGTTTACATTGAAGGCACATAAAAAATTAATGTAAAATCTCCCCCAACTCTTTAAGAGACCGTTATTTGAATTCAATATGATATAGAATGTTTGAAAAAAAGGCTATGCTCTCTACTCACAAATTCAATCGAGTAATTACGCTTCCTAGGTCATGTAACTTCCACTATCCATGTTGACTACACTAGCATATTCAATAGTTATGCCCTCATTATAAAAACATCAATGGTAATAGATTTTGGATTGTACATGTCTACCACTACAATTTATTCTTCACAGGAGGAATGATGTTAGTTAGTGGTATCATAACTTTATTGTAATAAGTTTTGTCTATTAGTGGCATCTTTTGCCAATTATCCTTTGTGTACTCCTTAGAGATATATTTTTTAAAATAGATGTAAAATTTGAGAATAGCTCAAATGATTATGTGTCCCCATCCCAAGCTTGTATATACATGTATATTCAAAATTATAAATGGAGGAGAAATTTTGACATATCAATATAGATAATAAATCCTTCAAGTTATTCTACAAGTTTGTGTTACATAATTCATTCTCTCTTTCATGTTTGTGTTATAGTGTTTATGCTTTTGATCTAAATAGTAGCTTAGTCTTTCTTGATATATGAAATAATAGTTTAAATTATTTTGTAACCAATTAATAAATTTTTATCAATTGGAATGTGTATAAGTAATTTAGTTTGATAGATTTTTTTTTTATTAATGAGTTATATAAGTTACTCTTTGAAATTTGTGTAGAGATGCCATTTGGTGCAACTTCCTACACTGAGCCATAGCTAATCAAAGGTGTTCTTTGGTACTAACTATAATCTTAAAGCTAAGATATGTTACAATTATATTGATAACAAATAACCTTTAGTTAATAATCTGGATCTAACTATATCATATTCCTTAGACTTTTTCATGATGTTTTTAATCTTTATGTGCTAAAGTAGCAGTATACAAGCATTAGTTATTTTGCATATGTTCTTATCTTGAAGGTCGTTAGAAATAATTCATTCTCTCTAGTTTTAGATCCCCTTTTATACCTTACCCTACCCTCTATTCTTTATTTTCTAAGTCTTGTCCAATTTAGATTAAATACATCATCATCACATTCTATTCAAGTAATGCGAGGAACCATATCCATATCTAAACTGAATAGGTTAATAGTTGTATTGCTCACCACTAGTCAATACAAGACCCAATAACTATAACTCATACCTTAGAGTTAATCTATCCTTTATAGAGATCCCAAAATGTTAGAGGATACCTTATATGTGTTTTTTGTGTGTAAAACTTAGAATAATAAGAAAATTTTACTATAAGGAGGGCCTATTTATATATCTAGACTTGAAAGTTCCATTAGATATATCCCAAAGACTATATATGTCTTCCTCTAGAAATAAACTATTACATCTACCCATATAGGCCCATAAAACATTAGGTTAGTTGAAGGTATTCCAAGTACATCCTAAACATAGTCATATTATCTAAATAGATGACCACTTTTGCATCTAAAGGCCCACCCTTAGTTGACATGTTCTACCTTTAATATTATAGGAGGTATCCATGACCTACCCATAAATATATAGAAATGTCTTCCCACCTTTTCTCCATCAGGGGGTATAACTACCGAAGTACATGTGAAGGCTTATAAAACTACTCTAGGGATATTCAATGTAGTCTATGGAAATGTAGCTTACCAACTTTTCCCATTTACATTAAAGATTACACCTATGAATATCTCCTTAATATTACTAAAGGTTATATCAAATCCTATTTTAATTTCCAAATCACCTTTTATGGATAGTTTGGTGAAGTCACTATCCATAATATTATCTACCAACACTTTACTAGCATGAAAAAGGAACCTAGTGAACCCATAAGAGTGCTTAATGGAAGATTTCAAAAGACGTACATCTAGATAGGCACTGTGTATAATACATATGCTACATTATCTCTAGAGAGATATAATAATTACTTAGATCTTACAATTGTAATGTTTGTACGTAGGGTATCTAGTATCTTAGACTTGACCCATGCATATGTCAAAGCTATAGAAGTTGACAAATAGATGAACCCTTAATATCAAAGCTTAACAAGACCAAATGTTTATCAAGCCTATTTGATGTTAAATTTAATTCTAAGTGTTAATCAAAATGTTATGTCTCATAATCAAACTCAGGCTCATATGTAACTTCTTTGTCTCATGTTGTGCCTAAATAGAGTCTAGGTTTTTTGAATAACCCTATCCAAGTATTTAATCCTCATAGAATTCAAGCTCTAGTCCCAATCAATAATTCCACTATTAAAGGTATTGTTGATAATTATAACAAGGATGAGATAAATTCCATCTTGAGGATGGTAGAGAATTTGTGTAATGAGTTCATAACTATGCAAAAAATGTATGGGGAATGTCATCAGACAAAAAACCAACCAAAGCTTTGGATACCAAAGATACAACTGGCCTTTTAAAAATACCAATAATAATTATAATTAATTTTAAAATAATATGCCATATACCAACATCACGAATTCTATATTATAAAATTGGAGTAGGGTTCATAGCATAGGCAAGCATAAATAACTATATTGCAATAAATTATATACATCTTTTGAGATCTTTCAAAGGGAAATGGATATATAAGAAATACTAGAAAATCTACTTGAGCTAGCTCCTCCTGATGCTTCAAGTCACTCCAACACTATTATAGTTTTTGATATATATGATTTTCCATTCCTAGTGGAAGAATATAATGAACTAGAGGACACCATATATGAATTCCATGCTTTACAGAAGTTCTAAAGATACAATTATAATATAAGGAGAAATAATCTTTTCATTACCTTTACACCTATAAATAATAGTGCTTACACTCCTATAGATATAAAAGGAAGCAATAATTCACATCTCCCAAAGGAGAGGGATCAGATAAAACCCAAAGAATCAATAAATAATGGAGATTATAATATTTTTGGAGGATATGAAAAATATCAAAGTTAATATCACCCTACATGAGTTAGCTTATAACATCAAGCAAAGGTAACTATTGTTGATATCCTTGACTAAAATACCTTCTATAGATAGATCCAGAACTCCCAAGTAAATTTAATGATCTATAAGGATAAACACGAGGTTCCACCCTTCCTGATGATAGGTAAAATTTTTGATAAGAATGGACATAATTATTTGGTTGAATCAAGAAAGAATAAACCAATATGATGCCTATAACCATATTTAAAAAGTTGTAACTAACCCTAGATAAGTTAAAAAGGGTATTCAAGCAACTACACATATCTATAATACCTTATGTTAGGGAATTTTTTTAACATTCACATACATGTGGCCTATGATCCATGTGTAAAAACTATTGACATACTAGTGATCAAAATATTAGATACTTATGGTATGCTATTTAGCTAGGATTGGTGAACAACATTGAATGGATACATAGCCACTAATTTTTCAGATAAGAGGCTACCTTGTAAGGCTATGGTCAATCAAATCAGGACTGACCAAGAGAATAAGATGAAGTACTTGATCATAGAATACAATGCTAATAATGATAAATTCAACTTCATATCCTCACATTCTAGTATCTACATCTTCACTAATGAATAGAGGTCTCAACACCGAGAGTTCAAAGTACCTTCATAGCTACATACCCTTTAATTTGATGGTGTTGGATCTAAACAAGGATCAGGTTTTGGTGTAGGTTTGACAAATCCTAATGGAAATTAATACCTAGTAGCATACAAATAATAGTTCCTTTTCACCAATAACTAGGTTGAATATGAATCCTTAATCTTAGGTCTACAATTCTCCTTAGGACATGATCTCATATAGATGCAAGTATTCAAGTAGTTGTTAACTATGTCAGAAGGAAATATCAATTCAAGATAACATACCTAAAGAAATATAAACACATATCATATGACTTGATTGAACCCTTTGAGGTTTTCAATATCTAAGCCATTCCAAGAGAAGGAAACCAATTGGTAGATTCATTAGTATCTTTCTTTACCAACTTAACACCAATCTCAGAGTCTAATATGCAAAAAATTTATCTATAGATGCTACCTTTCCCTTCAATCCTTGATAATGTATAAAATTTCTAGTTCTTTGAGGATAATCAACAAATCATACAATTCATAAATAATTCTAGATACTTTGAATACCAAATTATAGATGAAATTGACTTTGAATGTATAATATCTAAGAACCTTAAGGAGGATGGTATCATAAATCTCAAGGAAAATATAATCCCCATGGGGGTGGTATCTTTGAAAAGGATCTTTGATATATATCCACAAGCTGACAAGCAAAGGTAGCCAAATTTAGACCAATCTAACTTTAATAAAGATAATTTGGGAACTCCAAACTACCCTCAGTATGCTAACATTAATAATATGTACTCATGATGAAAATTAGAATCTGAGGTAATTATTGATGAAGTACAAGGATGTGATCACCTAGACATATGAAGACTTAAGAAATTTTGATCCCATGGTGATCACCCATACTATTCCATTAAGTATAGGTAATAAAACCTTTAGACAAAAACATAGGCCCATGAATCCCATCCTAGATCCTTTCATTTAGACTAAAGTTTAGAATCCATTAGATACCATGATCATATTTCTTATTAGGTACTTTACTTGGGTGGAAAACATGGTACCTATTAGGAATAAGAATGAAAAAATAATGATATGTGCCAACTTAAAGAACCAAAATCGGTATTTAGACAATGATAAATATCCTTTACCTTACTTATATGATGTAATAAAGGCTATCAATGGGTTATAAATGATGTTCTTCCTTGATGTTTTCTTTGGATACAACTAGGTGTTGGTGGAAGCATAGGACCATATGAAGATTATTTTCACTATGAAGTGGGGAAATGTGATTATAAGAGGATACATTTTGGCCTCATCAATGATGGGTAAATATTCCAATGATCCATGGACCATGCATTCCATAGACTTATTGATAAGTTCATCATCATCTGTATAGGTGAACTCACTATGTTTTATAAGAATATGGAAAATTATTCAAATTACTTGCAAAATGTGTTTGATAGATGTAAAAAATATGGAGTGTCACTCAACACAGATAGAACCATATTTGGGTTGATAGAGGGTGAGTTGTTAGGAAACATGATTACCAAGGAAAGAATCTCTGTCAATCCTAAATGGGTCCAAAACATTTCAAAGTTCACACCTTCAAATAGTAAAAAGGAATTGTAAACTCATCTCTAGGATTGTTGAGATTGTCAAACCATTAAATGACATGTTGAAGAAAGACACAAAATACAATAAAAAATCTAGGCAAAGAGTTCAATCCAAGATTAAAAAAATGACCATTACTCAGGCCTTAGTTTTGATTAGTCTTAAATTCACTAAGTACATCTAATTATATTCCTTCACTTTAGAACATAAGATTATTTCAATACTCACTCAAAAAGTAGATGACAACAAACATCTAATTGTATTCATGAGTACTAATATAAAAGAGGTAGATTTGAAATATTTAATGATAGATAATAAAATATATACATTAATTAAAGATATAAATAGGTTCAAGTATTATATCCTAAGAAACAAGATTTATGCCATGGTCCCAGACCCTATAGTCAATCTCCCTCTTATACAAAATGAGTTGGGTGAAAGAAGAGGAAAATGAATGATTAAGTTGTAAGAATTTGATCTAGAAATCAAATTGGCCAAAATAGTAAGATGCTAATGGATAATATAATTGATGACTGAGTCAAACCCACACATTCAAGTTGAGTAAGTCAATGAGATCCAAATGGCTAGAGGAGAGTTTTATGATTAGATAATTCATTATTTACACAAGAGCATGCCCCTTGAGTTAAAAAAAGAATGAAGGAGAGATTTAAGGCTCAAATCCACCCACTACATGATAAATGGAGGAGTCTTATACCACAAAAATTATGATTACATATACCTAATATGTGTCTTAAGAGAATAAGTTACAGATATATTAAATAACTTACACCAAAAATTGGGTAATGGACACCCTTTCGAGACAATAATGAACCATAAAATATTTAGAATGGGGTACTTATGTCCTTGTTTTAGATATGCCCACTCCAATGTTAGGACCTAACAATAATTCCAAGTCTTTAGGGAAATGGAAGTAAATATTACTATACCCCTACACCCGATCATTGATGGTCACCCTTTCACACAATGGGGCCTTGATTTTATTAAGCTAATCAATCCTAACTCATCTGTAGAGTACAAGTTCATTTTAACTTAAATATATTTTTACACTAGGTGGAATGAAGTTATGGCCACCAATAATTCTAGAGCTTAGGATGTCATCAAATTTCTTGAAGATAATATACTGATTAGATTTGACATTTCTATATACTGAGTTAGTGATAATAGACTAGATTTTTAATTAGCTAAATTCACTAAGTGGGTTTTCAATAACCAAATTAAAATAAAGTACTCCTTAAACTATTACCCTCAAGGGAATGGATTGGTTGAGTCTAAAAACAAGAACTTGATATATGCCATAAAGAAGTCTGCCCAAGATTAAAATAAGAGAATGGCACCTAATATTGAAATATACATTATGGATAGATAAGACAAACTAAAAGCAAGACCTCAAGACCTTTCCCTTACTGTTATTAAATGGATGATAATTTATCTTCACCATTTCCATCAAGATATCAACCTCTTAGTTTATAAAGGATTAAATTTTATAAGATCTAAGTATTTATCTTAGATTATTGGAAATAGTCCAATTATAAGACACAAGATTTGAAGCACTGTAGACCTTCATCAGATACCAAGACATTGTTAAAATATGGTTTCATAAAATATCTAAGATAAAAGCCTTAAAAAATTTATAATTGATTCCTTCATGGCATAAGGCCCATGAAAATAAGTTATAACACGATAAGTTCACTCCCTTGTAGATTGGACCATATCAAGTGTCCAAAATCCTAGGTGATATAGATTTCCATCTAAGAGACCTTGAATGTAAATATTTGGCCTTTTCAGTCAATGGGAAATATTCAAAGAACTAATTTAAGGGTTCCCCCATTGGGGATATTTATAAATAAAGGGGTTTTAGTAGAGGTGAATTTTAGATCATGTTTTATTGATGTCTAGATAGCTTTCCTATTTTCTATTCTTGGTTTTCTTTAAAGAATAATTTATTTATTTCTATCTTATCCTTTCCTAATTTCTAGATTAGTTGTACTTTGTTTCAAAACATCCTGATTGTATCCCTTTTGAGTGATTAAAATTATATTTAATATTTTTTTCTTATTGTACCTACTTAAACCTAACTAGTAAAAGCAAGAGATCGTGTTATAAATGAAGGGTGAGTGAAGTCAGGAGGTCTAGAGTGGAATTTTACACCCATGTTATTGAAATTTCCAAAATCTAGGTATTTAATAAGAAATTGATCATGGTCATATCACCATTATATACTTTTATCAAGTATGTAAAATCTTCTCTCAATGTCGCATGTAAATTTCAAAAGTTTTCTTATCCCTTAGGTCAAAGGCACCTTCCACTCTAATTTTTTTTTGAGATAATAATCATTGATATAGATACTATTGAAAAGGACATTCTGGTAAATCAAATTTTGTTCTTTTATACCTACACTAACTCACTATGGTTCCATACTCTCTCTTCCTATTACATTCCTAAAAAGGAGTGGGGAGGGATCAATGCATCCCAAAGAATTATGAAATAAACCTAAAAGGAAATAAAAAGGTGATCAAGACTCACATGATGAAATAAGATCAATGTATCACACATCATGTAGATTTATAAAGGGAAAAAGGGAGAACCAAAGGTATCTTTGTCAAGACTATAAACATCTATATAACATTAGAATAATGCTTGAGCTCCATCTATTTTTTGTTTATACTTCAAGGAAACCATTTTGAAACCTAATAGTTTTTCTAAGTCTTTACTATGCTAAAAATCTCAAATTGAAGATAAAATCAAATCACTCCTTCAGACACAAATCCAAGGTATGGGCAAGGCTAGTATGTTAAATGAAGTTTTTGGAAGTTATTTCATAAATATAATTTGATTATAATTATATGATATAATATGTTCCCACTTTGTAATTTTGAGACAAAGATTTTGTGTTTTTAAATAATCTAGAGTATTTTCCTTATGATTCACAATTTGTTGTGTCTAACATAGCCCACTTTCATTTTTTTTGAGTAGGGACCCATTTCAGCCTAAAAGGAACCAACTATGGTGGGTGAATCACTTATTGATGTTTAGCATGTGCTTAAAAATGAAAATATATCCAAGGCATTTTTATGAGAAGGTTTCTGAATAAGAATAGATGTATTAATGTTAATAAGATTTTCCATTGCCCTAGCTATCCAATTTTTCATTATTTGTTATAATTAGGCCAACCTATTAATGATTTCAAAAAGTTTCCAAAGTGTGTAGGTTATTCAAGGTTGCATTGGGATATTCATATTTTTAGATCTTCTATTCAATACTTATCTTAGAAACATAAGTTCCATGTAACCTTTATCTATCAAGTATTCTACAAAAATTTAGACATCCTAGATATTCAGAGTTATTTTAACTTGGTAAAGGTTTAAACTTTGATCTTTAAATTAATAGGTGCCACATTAATATCCCACTAACCCATGACTATTAAAACACTTATAAAATTTTATAAGTCTTCTAGGTAATTAGAGCATTGGGATGTTTCCAAGTGTCACAATCCTACTCACCCATTGATTAACAATATCAAATTTTAAGTATACATAAGTTCCAGGCAAGTGGAGAGGTGACAGTCATCTATGTGTCCTAATGCTTGTGATCAAGAAATTCTAAATGTTTCTAAGTATTCTGGGTAAGTGGAATTTTGAGATGATGACACATGTCATCATCATACTCATTTGGAGTGTACACAACAAAAGTAAGAGTATGATACATCCAAACCAATAGAACATTGGGATGCTTCTAGGTGTCATAATCCTATTCACCTAGATCCTATGAAAATATGAAAGGCAATATGATACCACCTAGGAGAGTTAGATCATATGATTTTTCCAAGTGTCACCATCCCATGGACCCAAAATATCATTAAGCTTAAAACAAGGTAGAATGAACCAAGTGGCAATGGGGAGGTGAAATTTCACATCATGTCCCCAAAACTATATAAAGTTTTGTTAGCTTAAATACAACACTTCTATAAGGAGTAGAAAGATAATAAGTGTCAAATGGAAGGTGACAAAGTGTTCAAGGATAATAGGGAAAAAACCACCTAACAATAGAGATCAAAGATAACACATCACAAAGCAAATTAAAATATGAAAGAGTAAAAACAAAAAAGGAGCCAAAGTCGTTGGAACCATCAATCTTTTAAATTAGGTGATTGCATTTAATTAAATAAAGAAAGTGAATCTACATGGAAATGTATGCAATTAACTATGTTAATTATTATCACATTGTCATTAAATTAATAGTTTCAAGTGAAAAATTAAGCTACACCCTAATTAAATAGTATTTATATAATTTATAATAACTAGAGCTTAAGTATGTAGAAATGGATTCTTCTTCAAAGCTACCACCTCCCACCTTTATGTATTCTATTACATGGTCTAACTAATACATAGATAAAAAATAGTTGACAAAGTGGCTCTTAACCATGAATTC
Organism: Torreya grandis; assembly: GCA_037957365.1. NCBI lineage: Eukaryota > Viridiplantae > Streptophyta > Pinopsida > Cupressales > Taxaceae > Torreya > Torreya grandis. The sequence continues at coordinate 461,248 of JARHVA010006263.1, read as the reverse complement.
TAACACTACACAGCCTTGTCAGAGGAAGTCAAGGTAGTAGAGCCTGGTGGCCCTAAATAAAAACTCTAAACCTTTACATGAAGGTAGAAGTAAGACCCATTTATGATCAAGTTAGTAGGCCTACACAACATATAAAAAAATAATAGATGTAATTCCCTACATAAACTAAATTTATGACTTTTATAAATGAGAATTTTTTTTGAAAAAATTTACATATCTATCAAATAACACATTTGTGGTGTAGATTAGTGGGCATGAATTTGATAAGTATTATTGAGTTCCTAACTTATAGGAAACCTATAACCAATCCATAGTTGATAAATGGATGTCAAACAATAATGTTACCAACAAGCTATAAGAGTGGAAACATAATCCAATCACCTTCAATGTCAAGGGTCTCATTTATAACATTCTAATTTACACATTTAGGCTAGGAATCAATATTTCCATGGCCATGTTAAACATAATCTATGTTTTCCCAACCATAACCTAAGTAAATGAGACTTGGATTCCCTTATTAGACACCATCCTAACCTCCACCAAGGTTATTACCTTTAGGGAAATCATCAACACTAATTTAGTTGACCAAATTAGTAGCACAAATAACCATTCAAATGGAAATTTATATATGATGTCCTATCTAGTGGATTTTATAACTAGAATAATCCACTCAACTTTCAAAGACCCTTGGGAACCTTCTTCTGAATATCCCAAGAATAAAATTTGTGATGAGTTCAATCTCAACCACATCCATAGATCTAGGAAGGACATGAGTAGGCTAATGGAGACCATCTATCTAATGATGTACTAGGTCATTCATGACAATGATATGCCTAGATTATCTAATCACATTAGAAATACTCTTGAAAGTATTGGTAAATATCGATTCTACCCAAATTACATAATAATAAGAATAGAGGGAACTAAGGCCCTCCTTATGTATCTTCCTTGGTGCTAGATAATATGGTAGATCAATAAATTATAGCTCAATTGGTATATTCTATAGATGTCAATCTGAGGATTGCCAAATATGGAATAGTCCAACCAATTCTTATTAGCATTGGCTAAATTGAATACACAAACTGAGAACATTTCCACCAAATGGGTAGAACTATAACATCCTATGATTTTAAATGGGCACCATATAGGTAATGAGATCCAAGAAAAAGGGTCAATAACCACTTGGATAGATTCAAATATACATAAAAATTGACTATGGCCACATGCCATACCCATATGACAAGGTGTTCTTGGATACTATAAAGGATATAGAGGTTTAAGATAAAATGAACAAGGTGAATATGTCTATGGTGGTGGCTAGGTATATTCACTACAATCCAAATACCACCAAGCAAGATGCTCAAATAATTGAGAAAGAGCATTGGGATTCAAATCCACCTCCTAGACCTCTTTCACATATTAAAATTCAAGGACAAGAGAAAGCTAGAACACCTAGGCATGATTATATAGGGAGTGAATAAATAATAACTCAAATAACCCCTCAAAATCATATCTTGGTGGCCACCATATCATCAACCACCATAGTGTCCACTCCCACTCACTTGATTACCTCCACATCAAGTACTACAGCCATAGTTAAACATAGTGGGATATTTTCTTTTTTGCCTTTCCTTCCACTCATGTTATCCCAATAGGTAAGCCTCTCATATTTCCTCCCCCCAATTTATATCTTATCTAATTACATATTTGTACCTCCATCCCACTTCTCCCATTACCTCATCACCACCCACTACCCCACCAGTTTCACTTGGTGTTGCTTCCCTTCCATCAATAAAAAGTACCACTCCCACTAAGACACCATTTTTATACCAAATAAATGTAAAGGCCCATTTTTTACCCCTTAGGTACATCCAATAAATGGAACCTCTAAGGATAAGTCAACAGGAGTAGGGGATAAAATAATAGGCTTTAAGGAATTAAAATCTCTATAAATCTTAGATAATGGTGAATATGATAGGGAGAAGCTTATAGAAGGATAATGGTTAATTGAATATGGGAAAAAAATATTAAAACCTCATTCTTTGTAACCATTAATGAGACCATAAAAACTAACCTAGAGGATGAATGGTTACCATAAGAAGCTCAATCTAGGGAGACTATGATTTTTAAAACCAATTTAGGCTCCATTGAGTTACTTCAAAACCAAGGTGGAGACAATGGAGATGAAGTAAAGTCAAAATATCTAACTTTAGCGTAAGGGTATTCAGTGAGCATATCTCTAGACTTAGTCCCTCTTAGCACAATAATGTTGTCTATAGAAACAACTACCCAATTTGTTGCTACACAAAGGGTGAGTTCACAAGATTCTCATTACTAGTCTATTACAATAACTGATTTTATCCCAGTTAGTTTTATAGTAACTATTCCTCATGTTTTTAATTCTTTTTCCCAAACAAATAAGGCCCAAGAAACTATATGGATAATTTTTCAAATACTAAACCCAGCCCCCATAATTTAGGTTATAGTACCCTATAATCAAACTTAAAAATGACCTATTTGGGTTGACCATACATCCATAACTTATTATTTGTAAAAAAATTTCAATACCCCTCTTACTTATTCATTATTTTCTACCTCCAACACTTATATCTCTTAACTTAATAAATAGGATCTATTTAAGAATCTAGTCTACTCAACAATATTTTATTCCCAAGTCACTCCTTCCTAACCCTTAACCATATTAGATCTTCTAATTGGCCAGGTGGCCCAAGCAGAGTGTACCACCATTACATCAGTAAGGGAGTTGAAGAAGGTAAAGCTAATTATTTTTATACTATCTCCCAAGAAGCCCACTAGATGGAGAAGATCCATTACTCATTTCCCTTATTTAGGAGCTTCTTATCATAACACCATGCTTCTCCCTAGGTAGTCTCCCTCTTCCACTACCATAAATGAATTATAACTTTCAAAACAACTAGGTTCCCCTAATACACATGATTTGATCTATATGATGCATTAAGTAGAGGTGGGAAGGCAAGACTTGGTCATTATGGAGCAATCCATATTCAGTTTTCACTTTGATAAGGAAAATAAGACTATGATAAAGATAAATATAAAAAATATAATGGATAAAGGACAATAAGTAGAGTTGGAAGAAAGAGAATATGTGTTCGAATTGACTAAAAAATGAATAACTCTCCCCTCTAACTTGGGAAGTCATAAGGAATCTTATACTTTCATAGAATTTGTAGGGGGGTTAATAAAGGAGATGTTTTGGGGATATGATTAGTTTTTGGAGGTGTTATATTAAATGAGAACCATTTAACCTCCAAGGGACCTCATATTTAATGTGCATGGAGCAGCCTAGAAGCTATATGATGTCATATAATTAGTAAGAGATACAAATAAATAATTTCAGCCAAATGGGGGAATGTATTTTACCTTATAAAGAACATAAAGAATATGGAGGCTAAGATTTATTTTCTAGTCCAAGCGACTAGGGACAAGTTATGCAATCAATTGAATTTGATAATTTTTGTAAAGGATGTGCCTAAAAATATGTGGTCACTCAGAGAGATAGCTTGATTAAGTTGACTTAGGAGATGCAAAATTTATTGAAAAAACTCAATAGTTATGAGGGGTAAGCCATCACCATCCTAGGGTAAATGAGAGTTGATGTTATGATTAACTAGAGTGGAAAATTGGTTTTTAAGACCATTTTTGAAGACCTCCTCTGAATGGATGTAAATAATTTTAGAGCATAGGTATAGGGAAAAAAATATAATACCCACGATGACCTATAACAATTGATAATTTTTTCTATAATTAGGGTCCTTATTACATATACTCTTTATGTGGAGATTAGGGTTGTATTAAAGGCACAAAAAAATGTGGACTACCTCACCCAAATCTTCAAGAGACCCCTATTATATTTCAATATGATAAAGAATGATTTAAGCTAGGCCATGCTCTTTACTCACAATTTCAAGTGATTAAATAGGCTTATCAGGACATGTCACCTCCATTATCCATCTTGAATACACCAACATCTTCGATGGGTATTCCCACCATTACAATAACTTAGATGGAAATAACCCATGGAGTAAAGGTGTCCACCACTATAAGTACTTCATCATAGGAGGAATGATGTTAGTTAGAGGTATCATAAATTTGTTGTAATAAATTTTGTCTGTTGTTGGAATATTTTACCAAGTGTCCTCTATGTACTCCTTCAAGATATATTTTATAAAATAGATGTAAACTATAAGAACAACTTGAGTGATGAGTCATCCCCATCCCAAGCTTATATATATATATATATATATATATATATATATATATATATATATATATATATATATATATATATATATATATATATATATCTGTGTGTGTGTGTGTGTGTGTGTGTGTGTGTGTGTGTGTGTGTGTGTGTGTGTGTGTGTGTGTGTGTAGATCCTACAATCCAAATGGAGGAGAAATTTTTACATACCAATATAGATAAGAAATCCTTCAGATTGTTCTACAATTCTATGTTGCATAATTCATTACCTCATTCATGTTTATGTTATAGTTTTTATGATTTTGATATAAATATTAGCTTAGTCTTTCTTGATGTATGCAATAATAGTTTGTAGTAGTTTGTAATTAATTAATAAAGTTTTATTAATTAGAATGTGTAGAAGCAATTTAGGTTGATATATCTCATTTTATGGTAATGATTTATCTAAGTTACTGCTTAGAATTTATGTAGAGGTGTCATTTAGTGTAGCTTCATAGACCAACCCATATCTATTTAAGGGTTCTCTTTGGTATTTTATATAATCTTGAAATTAAGATATGTTACAATAGTCTTTATAACAAGAAACCTTTAATTAATAATCTAGAGCTAACTATATTGTATCCCTTAGACATTTTCAATATATTTTTCATCTCTGTGTGATAAAGTATGAGTCTACAAGCATTAGTTGTTTAGATTTTGTCCTTGGCTTGATGTTGGATAGAAAGAATTCATTATTTCTATTTTTAGATCCCCTTTTCTACCTTACATTATCCTCTATTTTTATTTTCTTTGAGTCTTATCCACATTAGAGTAAATCCATCATCACCCCATTCTATTTAAGTATATCTAGGATCCATATCCATATCTGAACCGATTGGGTTAGCATTTGCATTGGTCACTATTATTCAACCACTAGTCATTGCAAGACCCAATACCTATAATTCACACCCCATATTGAATTTATCCCTCACATAGATCCCAAAATGTTATAGGATACGTTGTATGTGTTTTCTATGTGTGTAAAACATAGAATAATTTTTTTGTAAAATACATTTTTTCACTAGTATGAAGCTCTAATTGTGTAGGTAACTCAATAACAAAACCTAAAATCACATGGAGTCAATGTCCATATATTGAAATTTTAATTTGAAATTAAATTTTAAAATGTTAAATATAAATAATAGTGTACAAATATGTGTTTGTGAAAACCATGTTACCCTTGAAACATGTTAGAGATGATGTTTCCTTGTTTAAGCACTGCATAAAGTTTTTATCTTTTCTAAATCACATGAAGAATTTGGGTGGTTGTACCAAAAATTTATTTAAATATGAAGACTCCTTGGTATGGAAGACAACATGTCCCAACCTTCATCACAATGAGGAATAATACACAATGTACTAACCAAAATAACTACTTATGTAAAAGAGAAAACATTCATTATAGGTTCACTTAATGAAATTGAATCAACATACAAATGAATTATAGATTTAATTATACATATTCAATCAAGTTAGTTCAATATAAATAACATGAATGATCCAAATGGATTGAAAAAATTTCATGCCCCCATCATGAACATAGGTTTTATTTTAGATTTGGCTAAAGTTTTCTTAATGTATTATAAAATTTCACAATGGAAATAAAATTAACAATGTTCCTGCCCCCATCATTAACACAAATCTAATAAGTGTGAAGTGTAATTACAAACATTTATCACTCATTCATAAAATGTGTATTTATATATGTGTATGAACCAAAATCATTCCTCATGAATCTTAAGTGTGAATATGTGCATGAACTATTATCGTGCCCCCTAAATTTGTACCAAATGATATATAATGATATGAATATATATGTTAAATTTTATAACCTATATCTCAAATGTATGTTTTTATGAGATATAGTAATTGATGTTTATATAAATTATGTGTTGATATTCTCATGCATATGTACCATGTATGCATGAATGTATGCTTAAATACATGTATATTGAGTATATATGCATAGAATATTCCATTTTAACTTTCACTATTGTGCTAATGTCTATCATGTAACTCAGCCATATAATATCTTAACCATTTTCAATTTATGAAATTTGTATTATAATCTTATTTTATACTCATGTAGAATTATGTATATATGAAAATCCCACTGTAATACCCCACTTTCGTTATGAGGTATGTATCATGTAATCTACTAATTTCAAAATAAGAGTTAACTATATGTTTAAAGATATCGTCATGTAATATCATGTGAACATGTGTATAATATGTCATCATATAAATGTATATGTATATAAATGACTCTATGTAACATATGTAATATAGTGTATATAATTTTCATATATAAATATATGTATCAATAAAAAAACACAATAATAAGATCAATAAATAAGAATACATACTAAAATTCTAGGATTTAGATCATGTAGCCATTCAACTTAAGCAAGCTCAATAGGCATAAATGTTGGTATCACACATAAGGCCAAGGTTTTCATGCAAGAGGCATAAGTATGTCATAAAGTAACCAAAGGGCCACACACAATAGATAAGAATAAAGTATCCTTCCATGTAATAGAGTAACAACATCATTGGATCATACAAAATTGAACTAGTCTACAACATCCATATGCATTAATGTCACATCATAATATAATAGCATATCCATGTAGTATTATTTAATATACGAGTAACTATCAAGACATGTGTAAGACATATAGGTATCCCAACATGGTATAAAGGCCATAGAGAGATATATAATGGAATAGTAAAACTTGTGTAATTATATGCCACTAGTATTAGCATAGCCATTGGGTAGAGGAAATTTAAATATGTATATGTCAATGTGTAACATGTATGTTGATTCAAGATCATCCTTATAAGGATGACTCATCTTGTGTTTATTTGAACAATTTTGACTTGATTAGTTCTTTTGTGGTCAATTAGAATGGTTAAGGAATTTGAAAGGTGTTAGGAGTCTTGGTACTAACTTTATAATTTTCTCCAAGTGTCTAGGGGTGATTATGTAGGTTATATTTCAAAATTTACATTTTCTCATCAATTTTAATAATTTTATTTTTTTTTGAATTTATCAAGCATAGTTTATGAGTTTTGTGTGTATTAAAGGATGAATCAGTATTGATTTTGTTAATAGAACATTACTGAAGACACCATAGGTCTATACCATTGTATGTAGAGCATATATGTATGGAAAAAAAGACTTGGTGTAAACTTTCAATGATCTAAGTAGCCTATTGTGACCATTGGAAGGTCAAAAGGTAGTTAGAGTAGTTATAGGCTATATAAAGCTTGTAAGTTTTTATTTGAATTAGTTATTTGGATTAATTCATGTATGATAGGGTTTAAGGCCCAAGAAATGAAATATGGAATTCCTCATATTTTCTATAAGGTGACTATATAACCTATTTCATGTATGTCTATATGGGAGAATGACTATGTTTTGAGTGATCGTAGAAGAAATACTCAATAAATAAATACTTATGAGACTTATTATGTAGTTAGTAAATTTTATATATGTTTCAAAAAAATTATTTTAATCATTTGTCTAATTGAAATCAAAGATTTTTTATTTTGAAGATTCAACTAGCAGTGTTTGTATACCCTATATTCTATGTTGAAAGAGACTAAATGTATTGTGTGTGTGAGAAGTATTCTATGGAGAACACCCTAACCATGTATACCTAGTGATAATTATTGGTTCCTTTCTCTTATTTAAGTTTTGTGAAGTTTAAATTAATTTATCAATACATTTGATTACACTTTTCCCTCGAACCCTACAAGAGGCTATGTTTTAACACACAATCAGTCTAAGAACTTGGAATAATAATTGAAAAATGTCTCCAAATGAGATATTAAGAGATTTTAAAAGGTAAAAAATGATTATACATACCTATATCATTCATCATAGTTTTATGAGACTTTATTTTTCTTATAAAATCTCAAAATATTCCCTATCGGGTCTATGTAGGATCGATTAACCCTGAACTAGGATTTTGAAATAAAAATCCATCTTACAAGAGTTTCATGTGATGTTAATTTAAAAAATATTTTAATTTGATAGTTTTTAATGTATAAAAAACTATTTTGGAGTTTTTTCACGAGTTAAGTATGGTAACATATGGTTATGGATGACTAAGTGTATTACATGGTAATGGAGGCCTAATTAGGCCTAAACATACCCTTATAAGGGGTTAGAAAAGACAATTTTGAGCAAATTTATAACTATAAATTTCATTAAGTGGTAGAACAAGATATATTTTTCTAGGGAATAAAATTGTATTTTTAAAATAATATGTACTCATCTATATTATTGCAAAAGGCCTAAAAAGGCTACAATATCGTCTGCTAAAGAGGAAGAAGTTGTGTGGGTTATGAAATATGAATTGAGGGGATTTTATATCTGGATGAATATTCAAATAATAATATCATGATCATGAGTAATATCAAAATAAACACTATAAAAATAGTGAATCCTTGAATCATTTAATGAGAAAATATACCTATGAACATTTGTTAGAAGAGTTGACATATAAAAATAAGACAAGTTTAAATTATTTAGTGATTACTCTACATAAATTGGTATCAAACATTAGTATATCTTAGGAAGGAATTAAATCAAAATGGAATATAGAGGACAAGGAGAATTAGTAACCCAAATAATGTTGAAGGTAGTTGATTCACTAGTTTTTGAGGTGAAGAACTTGCAGGCAAGGTTGCAAGCCATGGGTTTAGCTCAAAGAAGAGAGGTGAATAGCGGAGATGTGAATGAAGGAGAGGATGAGGTTAATAAATAATAAGTAATATAATAATTAGAGGAAGGTATAGTGGAAGAGAGGCTTATAAGATCATTCCTTGGAGTGACATCAAAACCCAAGTTGGAGGTGCCAATGTATGAGGGTACTCTCAACATTGAAGCGTTGGTTGATTAGATCATATTAATGGATACATAATTTGATTATGAATAAGTGAATGATATAAATAAGGTTAATTTTTTAGTAACAAGTATAAATTATCAATTTAACATTATAAATTTCAAATCACTCAAACAGTCAGAGGCCGTGGAGGGAAGAGGCAAGAGGGAGCGCAGCCACGGATATGGTTGTGCTGAAACCCTAACCTTCACGACCGTGGACTCTGTTGACTAGATCCTAGTCTGAATAGGGATGCTAGTGCACGGCACAGAATGTGAAAATCATTATGGAGTGGTTATTTTATTTTTCTTCAAATGAAATGCAAAGAAAATAGTGATCAGATGGTTTAGCAGGTGGAGAGAGTTAGGCCGAAGGGTCACATTCAAAGGCGGGGGACTGCAACTGCACAACCCCCTCAAAACCTTCTTTTTTTTTGAATGTGTGGCATATTAAAGATTAATATATTAGTGCACGGTTCTATTTTTTACCTTGAATTTCTATTTTGTGGCTACAGTTCTGATCATAACCCTATTCTGTGCAGATCGATGATTTATTCAGTTAAATTTTGAATGCCATGGCAGTGATTCCTCTGAGCAGAAGGGGTGATCTCACAAAAGTTTAGGTGGATGGATTGGGTGGTGGAGGTAAAGGATATAGGGATTTTTTGTTGGTGGCACTGTCTGTTATGGGCAGTGCATTTTCTTAGACCCTTGGTGCAGGGAAAAATGGAGAAACCCTAAGCCATGGAGGAGCCCTGCTCATTAATAATTGATGGGTATGGTAGTTTTGCCTACGTACTGTTGGTGATAGGGTGGAGGCATGCCTTGCTAAGGAAAATTTTGACAGCTGATGTTTGTGAGCAATTCCTTTGACATTGTGTTCTTGGGGTTGCTAGTTTTTGAGATTTTAGGTCCCTGTAAAACTTGGTTTTCAGGCTATTTTGCCTAGTTTTTAGGCTATTTTGCCTAGTTTGGTTTATGTTTCAGGTCCTTGTAAAACCTAGGGCATTTTTTATTGGTTTATACTGTTGGTTTTAGGTCCCTGTAAAACTTGGTATTGTTACTGTTCTTCAGTGGTTTTGCCTTTTCTGGCAGTTTGTAATGTTTTATCTTTCTTGATCTGTAAAGGGTTTCAGGGCCCCTTCAAAACTTGCTTTTACCTTAATCTAAAATAAGGATAAATTATCATTCATCTCTATGGTTGGATGGATAAATTTAATAAATAAGAAGGGGAAAAGAGAAAATAAGGTCATGGGATAGATTGGTAGCCAAGATGAATGGAAAATTTATTCTTGAGGACTATTAAAACAAATTTTTTATGATGAAAATTTTGACACAAAGGGAAATGATATTAAAATAATACACAAATGAATTATACAAATTAACCATTAGATCAAGACACATAAAGGAGGACGCACAAAAGCTTTCTAACTACACCAATGGCCTGAAGTTTATCATTAAAGATGACATTAGTATTTTGTCACCAATAATAGTAGAGGAGGAATATCAAGCTAAATTTAAGGTAGATGAAAATTTTTATAGAAGGAAAAGCCAAAAAAATAGATGGAGAGGTGGTAGAAACTACAGAGGTAGAGGTCAACAAGAAGGAAGAGGACAACCCGGTAATATAAATTAGTGGCAAAGTCAAAGTAAAGAAGTTGGTAGCATTTCTAAGATTTCAAGTCAATATAGTAGAGGAGGTTATGGATACAAAGGTGGATGATCATATGATAGAGGAAGAGGATATAGTAGGTTTATTAGAAAGTTCTTCTAATGTAATAAGTTTGTAGGAAATAGATCATATGAGTGTCTAAAAGACATTCAAAGTGACATCTCTTGGAGTTAAATAAAAAATAAAGTGGTTAAAAAAGAAGAGGAGAGTGTAGATTCATTTCCAAAATATGTGGAGAAACCTAAAATAAGAGAGATTTTGCTGATGAGGAGAGTTATTTTGAAGACAATCCATAAGGAGAAAGAGACACCATAGAGAAATATGTTGTTTAAAACCATGTGCAAGAATAAATGTAAATGTTGTAAGGTCATAGTTGATAATGGTAGTGTATATAATATTACCTCTTCAATAATGGTTGTTAAGGTAGGATTAGAATGTAAATAACATCCACATCCTTGCAAGTTCTATTAGATTCAAATTAGTCATCAAGTCATTGTGAATTAACAATGCTATGTAAACATGTAGATAGGTTGGTATAAGGACATAATTTTGTGTGATGTGTTTCCTATTTAGGTGTTATATATCATCTTTAGTAGACCATGGTAGTACAATAGGAGATATATGCATCATGGTAGAGCCAATACATACACCATTGAGAAGGATGGCATGAAGCATACACTAACCCCATTGAAGCACAATCAAGCATGGAATGAGGTACATATTAGTTTGATGAAATTTTCTAAGAAATATTATCTCCCATAATTAATTAGTTACAACATTGATGATAAAAGTATGGCAATTGATAAAATGTACCAGGAAGAAGAAGGTGTAGTACAAAGTTCCATAAAAGTGAGACAAAAGGATGCATCAATAGACAAACATTATGAGGTGTTAATTTAAATAAATAAAGAGATATTATAGCTATCCCAACATGATCATTTATTTTCAAATAAACATTTGGAAAATATGTTTGCAGACTTGTCTTGTAACTTGTCCTTGATAAGTAACATGGAGTATCTAAAACACTATGTTAATAAGGGTGGAGTGTTGAGAGAGTTTAGTATGGTAATTAAAGTGACTGATAAAAAAAATTAAACAATATCAAGAGATAAATAATGAAGTTTAATAGGTTGATATTATTATAGGAAAGAAGATGGAACAACAAGTAGTAGTCTAATAGTCATCAAAATCAATCACAACAAGAGTAACCATAAGAGTGAAAGAGTGTGGCTTCATAAAATACAAGAAGGAGGTTAAAAGAAAAGAAGGAGGTTTTTATGATTGAATTGTGTGTTAAATTTTTATGTTTGTTTTATGATAACTACAATATGTTGAATATGATCAGGTTAGAGATCAATATTTAGGAAGGTAACCTCAAAGGAAGAGCTAATGCAGGCTTAGTCAAAGAATAAGGAGGTATATGTTTAAATCATAGGCCTTGGGATCAATGAGAATGTGACACTACATAGTTGGAGTGAACAAAAGAGAGAGTTTATTATCATAAATCTAATAAATATGACTAAACTTTCATGAAATTATTTTTTACACCTGAGTAGTATGATGCAGGAGCGTCCTTCTAAGGATGACTCATTTTGTGTTTGCTTGAACAATTTTGATTTGATCAATTGTTTTGTGATTAATTAGAATGTTTATAGTGTTTTAAGGGTGTCAATAGTATTGGTAATTATTTATATTTTTTTAAAAGTGTCTATGGGTACTTAGGTAGGTTAGATTTCAAAATTAGCATTTTCCCACCAATTTCAATAATTTGAAAATTTTGAATTTGCCAAGCATAATTTAGGAGTTTTATGTGTACTGAAAGATGAATCAGTATTTATGTTTTTAAGGGAATATTATTGAAAACACCATGGGTATTATATCATATATGTACATTAAAATAGACTTGGTTTAAACTTTCAATGATCTAAGTAGCCTTTTATGATGCTAGAAGGTTAAAAGGCAGTTAGGGTAGTTATAGGCTGTATAAAGATTGGAAGTTTTTGTTTTGAGATATTTATTAGGATTAATTAATGTATGATATGGATAAATTCCCAATAAATCAAATATTTAATTCCTCATATTTACTACAAGGTGATTGTATACCTTATTTCCTATATGTTTGCATGGGAGAATGACTGTGCTTTGAGTAATCATGGAAGAAAGACTCAATAAATAAATACTTGTGAGACTTATTATATAGTTTCTAAGTTTGATAAATATTTAAATAAAAATTCCTTTAAACATTTGTCTAATTTAAATCAAATCCTTTTTGTTTTGAATATTCAACTAACAGTCTTTATATAACCTATTTTTTATGTTGAATGAGACTAAATGTATTGTGTGTGCGAGAAGGATTATGTTGATACAATTTGAACCATTTATACCTATTGATAAATACTGTTTCCTTACTATTATACATTTTTTTCCAAATTTAAATTCATTTATCAATGCATTTCATTACACTTTTCCCTCAAAGCCTACAAAAGAATTGTTTTAACACATCGTCAAGCTAAAAACTTGAAATAATAGTTAAAAAAGATTTCAATTGAGAGATTAAATGATCATAAAAGGTGAATAATGATAATAAAAACCTATATCATTCATCACAGCGTTATGAAACTTAATTTGTCTCATAAAATCTCAAAATCTTCCCTCTCAGGTCTATCTAGGCTTGGTTATCACTGAACTAGGGTTTTGAGATAAAAATCCATCTTACAGGAGTTTCACTTGATGAAAATTTATAAAAAATTGTAATTTTATAGTTTGTAATGTATAAGAAAGGATTTTGGAGGTTTTATAATATTTAATTATGGTAACATATTGTTATAGATGCCTGACTGTATTATAGGGTAGTGGAGGCCTAATTAGACCTAAACAAAGACTTATAAGGGGTTGAGAAAGATAATTTTGAGTAGAGTTAGGAGTAAAATATTCGTAAAGTGGTAAAAAAAAGATATAGGGTAATAATAAATATCATTATTTATTAAAAACTAATATGTACCCATTCATACTATTGCAAAGGGCCTAAAAAAGGCTTCAAGATTGTCTAGAAAAAATGAAGAAGTTGCATAGGTTGTAAAAGATGCGTTGGGGGGTTTTGAGAGTTAGATAAGGAATAAAATAGTATTAGCATGAGAATTAGTAAAATCATAAGAAATACTAATCAAATATTGAATTCTTAAACCATTTAATGATTAAATGTACCTATGAACCTTTGTTAGAAGAGTTGGTATATAGAAACAAGACAAGTGTGAATTATTTAGTGTTTCCTCTAAATCATATGTCTTGCATCACACTCGTATACCATGAAATGCATGTGTATATGAAAATAATATGATATGTACTAAAAATGTGATAAATAATATATTAAAATAATGTCATATAGTAATCATTTCACATTCATGTCTTGATTTTCTATTTTTAGAATTTTGACTCTTTTTGTATTTTATTGATTATTTGAATTTCTTGTATTTTTGAAAAATTTTAACTTAATTAGGTAATGTAAAGTGGATTTATTTTTTAAATAAAAGAGAGGGAGGGATATAAATAATATGCACCATGTTTTAGGGCACATTTTGCACTAAATTTGATAACATGGAAATGTGGACAAAGTGAAACCAAACAATATAGCCCCACCATATATGTCAATCATATCAATGTGGCTCTATATTTTATGTGGATAAAATGTTATGGATGTCTCCAATGGTAAATAATTAATGTGTGCTCATGAAACATGTAGATACAAGTGTATGTGATCATGTAAGCTCAATGGAATCCATATTATATAATTAGTCAATGTGTAAGATGAAAAAATATCAAAGAATAACTACACTAGAATTATTGCATGAAAAGCTTCATGGATGTATGGATTAGGTTAATAATCAAGAATCAAGGTCCAAGTGAAAATCCATCCAAGGTATATAAGAATGATCAAATCTAGATTATATATAAAATATATTAGGATAACCAAGGATGATCCAAAAAATAGTCATGAGGAACATTTGTATAATGATATGTCTTTAACCTAACTAAAATATCTCATGTGGAGGTTTTATATCTAGTTGTATAAATGTCTCCTTGCACTAGTACAATATGTCAATATTTTTTGACATTATTGTTATATATCAAGATATGAGTCTAAGTCTATATCTTTAAGCTAATTATGTGTTGTGTGACACTCATAGTTATTATCATGATTCTATTGTTCATATATATGTTGAGTGTAATGGTAATTATAGGTATTGAAGTCTAATTTGCATTTTTTGTTATCTTTATTCTCTTGAAGGTTTTTCAATATAAACATTATTATTGTCAATAATATCTTGTAGTTTGTGTCCATTTTAAATAATCTATTTTCATAATATCCCACCATATGACGATATTCATAATATGCATTTACATCATAATTATGTGGTGTAGGCCTATTTATATCCAAATATTTTAGAGTAATAAGTGTGAAAATTTTGCATTAAAGTAACTTATTTAGTATTAAAGGAATAGGTGATGGTAATATTTACTATTATATGTTTATTTTTATTTACTAGAGAAATGAAATTAACACTAAATTGTTGAAATACTAATTTATATTACATAATATACATAACATAGAATTAAAATATAATAAAATATTAAATTTTAAATGAGATATAACTAGTAATAATAAATAAAATATGCAAACATATCTTGGATCTTATCTATGTTGACTATATAGGTATGTATTTAATGTAAAATAGGCTAAAAATCATTGTTAATTTTATCACATCTAAAAATAGGATTTCATGATGTACTTAGAATGGGTTGTAATGGGTGGATAGGGGTACACTGTAGCCTGGCCTATTGACTATGGTCACATCCTAGTTGAATTTCTAATTGATTTTTTGTGTATACACCTTCAATTGTTACAAATTTTTAAGTTATTGAGTATGCGAGATGATTTGACATGTGGAATACCTAAAATAATAAAAACCTATCCCATTTGAGCTGATTTGATCTAATCTATATAAACAATAGAGATCAAATTTTGAAAGGGGAAATTGGGTAAGGAAATAACCAAACTATCCTTAGAAATCCCCATGTAATCTAGGCTTTGACTACAAAGCCTAAAATGGATTGAAGCAAATGTAGTTCCCATCTTAGAGAAAGTGTGTGAATATAGATATTTTGTATATAGATGCAAATATGAAATCAATTTGAATTCTTGAAAATGAATGCCCCTAACCTATAATAAAATAAATTGAAATTTGGAATATGAATTTTATAATAAATAAGAATTGGAATTGCAAATATTAGTGGCCTTTTGCTAAATGTGAAATATTGTTTTTCCGAATGATTTATATATTTTAATTAATAACCTTAATATATTTATATAGAGGAATATTTTTAACGTTTTTGGTAATTGATATTTCGAAAATCAAAGGATGGAAAATATTAAATATCTCCAATATAAATTTTTACCATTGGATTTTTGGGGATAGATCCATAGTAGTTGACAAGGCCAAATTTTGGCCTTATCTACCTAGTGTGGTCTTGTCCCAAAAGGACATAAATTATTGGGATTTGGCTAACATGATCATGTAATAAAATAAGTAATATTAAATGATGTTTATAGTAATTAGAAGATTCTAAATGTAAAAATGAAGGATCTCATAGGTATTGGAAGTTAAAAAAATGGTTAATAGACCAACTGAGGTAAATATTTAAATATTAAACATTGTCAATAACTTAATCATTAAATTTAAGTGTCTACATTTTACCCACCATTTATTCTAATGATGATGCAATGAAGTGAAATTGATAAAGTAAAGGAGATGTAAACGTACATGTGTGTACAAAATTTATATTTTTTATGTGATGCTTGATTGTGTAAGGTGCCTCAATGAGAAAGATATGATAATGCCATTAAAACTAGTTACTATTCAAACCTATAAATTTTTAATTTGAAACTTTAAATTTTAATTATAAAAAGTGAGCAAGGAAATAATATAGTTGAAAGAGCATGTAATATAATTTCCACGTAACTTGAAAGTGGAATTTTTTTGTGCCTCACTTTTGAGGTATTTGAATAAATGTTGAACATGTGGCACATTTAGAGTGATCACGTATCACCTTAGTAATTAGTGAAATCCCTTTAATTGGACATATTCCATGCTCAAACTCTCATTTGAATGTGTGGACTAATCTATAAAATTATTAAAATGGTAGAACCACCAAATCTATCTCTCTACCATGGAGCCACTAATTATGTCTCACTAAAGTGTAACTATATATGTTGATTATCACTATAATATATTGTGGCCCACTTAAAAAATGAAAAAAAATGACAATGATATATATCGACCTAGATTCTATATAAAATTTTGTATTTTTGAAACTTTGAAACTTTCAAAACTTTGAAGAAGTTAAATTAGAACTTTCCATGTAGAAACATGAACGTTAACGAATATAATTCTCCCTATATCTTTACTAAATTGGTAAAGAATTCCAATTAAACATGTAATTATTTTTCACATGCCTATGTATACACATAGACTATATGTGAATCTATCCTAAATTAACTATAGGAATGAGTGCACATGCATGTCGCATTCCCCCATAATTTTAAATTTCTAAAAAATGTTGTAATTCTAAAAATTGTAATGGTATACTATCATAAATATCAAATTTCTTGGCCATGAGAACTTGAATTTTAAAGAGAAGACCATTTTAAAGCCCCCTTTGGAGATGAACGATGTATTTTAAAATTCACTAATATAAAAATAAGACTTATATAATATGCAAAAAATATATAACCATGTAGTATCATATGGACATGTTAAATGTATTTCATTCATATTGAATATAGAATTGAATTTCATATGAAACTTGTGTTAGATAAATATACAATTGAATCACATAATAATAAAGTGAATGATATGTATCATGGAACTAGATTAAAATATATGAAAAAATACATGGTATGAATTATGGAACCTTCATAACAAGTAATTATCATATAAGAAATGTCACACAATGTTAGGTAATTGTCATATAATGTCACACATAAAACCCAAAAGCCACATACAAGGGACATAGGAATGTATAATAAAAATAAATGAATAAATAAGGGACACACATAAATGGGATGATGGTTATATACAAGTAATAATATTTATATATTAAATACATAAGGCCAAGGTCCACACAAAATAAGTAATCAAGATAGGATAAGTAATCAAGTCCTATCTTATCATATAGTGATGTAAAAATTTTAAAAATAAGCTTAGAGGAAAATGAAATAACTTCCCATCAACCATATGTATCAATACCATTGTTATACAATAAAATATATGTGTAACATAATTTAAATTATTATTGATTATAAAAATATTCGTAACATATATAGTTCAACATGTTGTATAGGTTGTGGATAGATATAACATGTTGAAGTGTTTGAAGAGAATGAAGTGATGACGATAACTTAAAAAGGTTATTGGTAAAAAGGGAAGATCAACATAAAAAATCATGTAATATTAAGTCATGTATCACAATCACATACCTCTTAAAAATAATTGTGTATTGAAAACTAAAATATTCTCTCTACTTAACTATAAATAGATAACATGTAGAAATAAGTGAATGACAACTTAGGAGAATGCTTATAGGTCCTGATTTTGAATTTTTAAAAATATTTTTATTTTTGAATTTTTAAAATAAATGATTTCTTTGGAATTTTTCAAATATTTAGAAATAAAATTATTTATTCATGTATAATAACAATGCAATTTCATGATTTTCACTACAATTTTGATTGTGGCTAATTGGTAAGCTCTTGTGATAATATTTTTAGTGATTATAGATGAGCCCAACCAATTAGGTTTGAAGGTTACCTTATTTTATTTTTTGGAATTGGTATTATGTAATTTTATTTAATTAAAATATCAAAAATTTGGAATTCACAATCATGAATTTTCTTTCCATATGCTCATTTGATACATGCTTCATAAAATTATAAATTTTCAAGAGATTGTATACATTTATAATCACAAATTTATAATTTGTGTAGGTGTTTTCTTGGTATTATTTATATTTTATAATTTACTTTAAAGATACTATTAAAGAGGGTATTTTTATCTCAAGAGGGATGATGATTTATATTCCATAAACAAGAGATTAAAGCATAAATTTTGATGGTGTGTGGATTCTTGTGTGATATACCCAAAGATCAAATATGATTTTATTATGCTAATTTGTTCCATTTTTCTCAATAATATCTCATAAAATTTTAGTTATTTTTTATTAATTATTTCATATTGATAATTTCATTATGAGTATTAAGGAGTGGTGAAAGTATGATGGATTTTAATTAATTGTAAAAATAATTATAGAATCATAATAAGGACCCAAATTTATAATTACACCCACCAAATATTTTATCAAATGGGTAGAAGCCATACCTTTAGAATCTATAATTGTTTAATATATTTTTAATTATATACTAACACATATTATTTCATTATTTTTATTACCTTATACAATTGTAACAAAACATGTTTCTTCTTTTTAATCTAAAATACTTAAAATATTATTGTTCAATTATTTTTCAATATTATTCTCGACATAAGAGTTTGTAAGACATAGTCTTACCACTAAAAAGACCTCTATATTCACTATATTATACTTCAAATAGAGTATTTTGATATTTAGTATGTGTTGACTTTTTAAGTCTCCTTAACCTCTACATCACCTCACATGCTAGAAACATGACTTCTAGGCCAATACCAGCTAAAAGATAGTAGTAATTTCATTTGGACCATCTTAGACAAAAAATAGGTATTTCATGAATTAGTCAGGGTTTCGCATACATTTCATGTTTCAATAATGCCTAATAAACATATTTGAATCCATAAGGTCATATTAGCCCTTATTGAGGCCTACTTGATGACTAAATGAATTAAAGGTTAATTTAAATGTAAATATAACAAAATGTCCTAGATAGTTAAATTAGGTCAGGGAAAAATTGATGAAACATTCAAAAATGGGTACAAAGGTCATTTATATGTTTTAAACTCCTTTGAAAATCCTCCAAGTTTGTACGTCTTTCTCAAAGATTATCTTTAACTTTATTTTCCCTCTTTTATTTACCTCCTTATGGACTATTTAAGGTTTCCAACATGGAATAACGTATTAATGGTCATGATTAGTAATTTTGCACCTTTTAAAACTCTCATTCAATAAAAATCAAAGCAATTTGCATTTTTAAAATCATTTAGTGAAGGTTTCAAGAATGTTTCTAAATATTTTACTCTCTCTTTCATATAAAAGTTTGATATTAGGATTCATACATATCCTAAAACATGGATATTAATCCATTAAAATATTCAAGGCACAATATTTCTTCTTATCTGTTCAATTTTCCTTGTAAATGTTGCAAGTAAGTTTCCACGTCATACATCATGAGGGAGAGCAGTGGTTCATTATGGGATATTGAGCATGAACTATGGTTGAAAGAGATATTATAATTATTAATAATTTGTCTAATAATATTACATAGTTTCAAGCATGTTTATAAGGTTCTCAATAAGTTTATGGGGTCAAAATAGTGTTTTCATGAGACAAAAATCAAATATGCAAGTCTATAAGTGTTTTGAATGGTCTTGTCAAAGATATAAATAGTACAAGACAGGGGTTAAGAATATAAAAAGGTTATTAAAGATCATAAATTATGATTTTAAGTTATTAATAAATTAAAATAAGGTATACAATAGAAAATACTATGTTTTTAAGGGTTTACAAGAAAAACTAGTTGACGTTCTATCATGTTTCTTCTCATGTATGACATTTGAAAGGTTTTGGAGTATTATTGTTAAGACTTGAAACATTTTTTGGTGGTATAAATAGTAAATAATAAGGTATAAATAACTTATGTTTAATAAAAATAGTCAAAATTTAAACTCAATTTAAAAGGCCATACAAACCTTAATCCCGTGATAATATGTTTTCATAGTTTTTAAGGCTTGTGAAGGCATAAATAAAAGGTTGTAGTCTTCATCAAAATTAAAAAATGAATTATTTTAGAAATTTTATAGCTATTTAAGTGGAATATTAAGAAAGAAACATGAGGTTGTAGATCTATAAGTTTAAAAATAGAGTTATAAGGTTTCCATGATTTTGTAATGTGAAAATAGGATTTTTGAATTCATAAAAACTTATAGAATATTGAATTTTCATTTATCTCATATAAAATACCTATGAGAACCTTATATAATTTTTAAGGATGAAATTGAAGGTAAAATGATTAAGAATAGTGAAAATGTTTCAAGCATGTTTCTCAAACCTTCTCATGGAGTAATGGACAAAATATGAATCTTTTGTCTAAAAATGAAGAAGTTCACTTATATAGTTCTTGATCAAGAGGCTAAAATTTAAATTTTCATGGTTTGAGGTAGGAGCACAAGTTTGAATGCAGGGTATTAGATATTTTTATCATATTAAACATGTTTTCAACCCATTCTTGACCAATACAAATGTTGAAAACACCCTCCATGTAGTAAAATTTAAGCATTTAAGACCTCAAATAGGTAAATCTAAGTCTCTTGAACCTTATCAAGCATAAAAAAAGCATGGAAATATCATAAATATGTTTATAAATACTAAATTAAGATTTATTCAAACTAATAGATGGTTCAAATTATTTGAGATGGTGAATAAAACATGGAAAACAACTAGAAACATGTTCTTAAAGAAACTAAACCTCCTTAACATAAATGGAATTAATGATAAACATGTGGAATGGTTATAAATGGGTGAGTTATGTCATATTAAAAATTATTTTTTGAAAAATACTTAGCAAAGAACCTAAAGAATGAGAATAAGTCAAGATTTAGTACCTTCTCTCCAACCATCACTGGTGAAAATGTAACTATCCTTATAGAACATATTTAAGACATTATTAACATATGTTTGGTTCATAAAATTGTATAATATAGTTTAGATATGAGGATGCTTTCCACTTCCCTCAAATTCAAATCACTTCAATGGTATAGGGGGTTACAACCTACTTTAGTACATACTTATAATGAACTAGGAGAAAATATTTCCAAATAGTTTAAGGATAAAAGTGATCATTTATCCCTAATGGAGTAACTTACCACTATTAAAATAGTTACTCATAACTCATGATAGACTTTAATTTTAGGTTCAATAAGACTTAGGATATGATAACACATTTATTCAAGTCTTCCCTAAGCACTACATTTTTGTATTATTGGAGATCTTTGAATAGTGATGTGGTTGCTATGATTCCATACAAGGGGGGAAAGTTTACTTGATGCTTATGAAATAGTTATAAGATCTAAAAAATACCTAATACATGTTGTAAAAATATCTTCTATACTCCCAATTCCTCTTTTTCCTGAGCCTTCACCTAATAATCCCACTTTGGCACCTCTCATTGATGTATCCATTCAACTAAATCTACCTATTACCCATTATAATGAATTACATGAAGTCATTACATTCACATAAAGTTTTACGAATGAGTTTATGGCTTTTAAAAGGTATAAAGTGTAGCATAGGATAACTTATCATTATTTTAATCAATCATTTCAATCCAATAAGCAACATTATCAAGGTAATACCCAAGGACAAGTACAAATAGGTTATGCTAGGACCTCTAACACCCATAATACAACTATTGAAAGCTCTTCCAAGGCTATTGTTTCTATTCAAAATAACTTAGTCTAAGATTATGAATGGGTGTACCCATGTAACCAATACCATAATCAAAATGCTTATCCAAATTGGGTTGTTATCCAAGGTCGAATGGTATAAATTGAATCATTAATTTAAGGGAAGAATGTGAAATCAAATATAAAAGGGGAATAAGTTCCAAAATAGGTGAAAAGTGAGTGTATTCTATTGAATTGGAAATAAAATGACTTTTATGGTGTAAATCATAATGAATTAGCAAATAAGTGGGAAATCTAGTTACATACAATATAAGGTATAAATTTTTTATAAATTGAAGTATAAACATCTTCCATAGTTGATCAAACATCCACTTATAAAGATATGTAATAGGCTACAAAATAAGGTATGAATAATAAATATTTTGAACTATAATCTAATGAGGTTGTTAGTGTTAAGGTGTGGAGCTAAAAGCTTCACCAAATGAGTGAGTGCAGAAGTTGTAGGAGTTACACAGTCACCGACATCGGTCAGGAGTGACTGATGTCAGTCAGGAGCGACCGACGTTAGTCAAGAGTCAACTAGGAGATGTCGGCATCGATCATGATCGGCTGACGTCGGTCACTGGCAGATAGGCAGAGACTGATGTCGGTCACCTGTGCATCCAGAATGCTATTTTCATGGACAGAATAGAATGTTTGCATGATTGGATTAAGTGTTAGTCTTAAGTCTACATTTCTATCTTTAGTAAGACTATTTTGAGCCCTTGATTATGAGGTGCATCTAATGGCTGTAATTATATGCTCATGTTTCCTATTATTATATAATAGGATAGATCTTCATAGCTTATTTGAATTGAATAGTAAAAGATTGTATATGTGTATCAATCCAAGTTGTTAGAATTGATTGTAATTGTGAGAGAGAAATCTTGAGGTAAAGATATCTAGAAAGAGATCTGTACATCTAAGAGAGGTGTGGAAGAAAAGAAGTTTCTTCAATTATATTCCTTCTGTAAAGAGTTTAATACAAGTTTTCAGGGTGGTTTCTTGCATCTCTTGTTCTTTGCTATTCCTTATTCTAGTTACTTATCATTCTAGTTTAATTTCATATTTAATTGTTTTTATATAGTAATCAACATTGTTGGTTGATCTCCAACAAGTGGTATCAGAGCTCAGGTTGACTAACAAGTGTTTCAGATCAGGTTAGTGTGTATTGATTACAGGTTACTCATAGAAATTTCTGTTTGAATGGGAGAAAGCAATGGTAGAAGAAAGTAAACTCAGAATGGAGAAGTTTAATGGCAAGAATTATCAACATTAGAGAATGTAGATAGAGGATTATCTGTATCAAAAAGATCTATACTTACCATTAGGTGGGGTTTCAAAGAAGCCCAAAGACATGGATGATGAAGAATGGGAAGTTCTTGATAGAAAGGCTCTTGGATCTATAAGATTGAGTCTGACATCTACTGTGATATCTAATTTATCACAGGCAAAGACAATGGTAGAGTTGATGACTACTTTATCAAATTTATATGAAAAACCCTTGGCTTCAAATAAGGTATATCTTATGGAGTAGTTATTTAATTTGCAAATGCAAGAAGGTGGATCTGTATCTAATCATCTAAATGATTTCTATGGAATTGTAAATCAATTAAATTCAGTCAAAATAGTGTTGGATGATGAAATTAAGGCTCTTTTAATATTATGTTCTTTGCCTGAAAGCTGGCATAGCTTGGTAATGGCAGTTAGTAATACTGCTTCTGCTTCAAATATTTTAAAAGTAGAGGATGTTGTTAGTGTAATCTTGAATGAAGAAATTCGCAGGAAAAGCACAAAGGAAACATCAGGGAACACTTTAAGTTTTGAGAGCATGGGAAGGCAAAAAGAGAAGGGCAAGAAAGGGAGATCAAGGTCTAAGTCAAAGATGAGAGGTAGATCCAAATCCAAAATTGGCAGGAAGCCACAATGCTAGAACTGTGGAAAGATAGGGCACATAAGCAAAGATTGTTGGTCAAAGCCTAAAGAAGACAATCGTCATGAAAGTAAAGAAGAAGCAAAAGTTGTAGGTATTGCACAAGATGCTCTTATATTCTCTTTGCATAATAATATAGAATCTTGGATTTTAGATTCTGGTGCATCTTTCCATGCAACCCCTAACAGAGAATATTTTAGTGACTATGTCCATGGAGATTTTGGAATAATTTATTTAGGGGATGATTAGCCTTGTAAAATTGTTGGCAAAGGAAAAGTGTAGCTGAAAATGCAGAATGGCAACACATGGGTGTTGAGAGATGTCATGTATGTTCCCAACTTGAAGAGGAATTTGATTTCTGTAGGAAAGTTAGGGGATGAGGGTTGTACAGTAACTCTCACAGCTGAATCTTGGAAGGTGACCAAGGGTGCACTTGTATTGGCTAGAGGTAAGACAGTAGGTAATCTCTATTTATGTAATTATATTACTGATAATTCTCCTTCTGTATTATCTACTTCAGATGTGGTGGCACTCTAGGCTCGGCCACATGAGTGAGAAGGGAATGTATATTCTTAAGTCAAAAGGTAAGCTTTCAGATTTGAAAAGCATAAATCTAGATTTTTGTGAGCACTGTATTTTTCAAAAATAGAAGAGGGTGAGTTTTCTCAAGATTGGGTCAACAAAGAAGAAGCAAAAATTGGAGCTTGTTCACACAGATGTGTGGGGACCAGCTCAGGTTACTTCTATTGGAGGATCACAATACTATGTTTCTTTCATAGATGATGCTACAAGAAAGGTATGGGTCTATTGTATAAAGAAGAAATCTAATGTTTTTGACACTTTTAATATTTGGAAAGCTATGGTTGAGAATGAAATAGGCAAAAGATTGAAGTGCCTGTGATCTAACAATGGTGGTGAGTTCTGCAGCTATAAGTTCAATTGGTATTGTTATATGATTGGAATACGTAGGCAAAGGATGGTTCCAAGGACACCTTAGTAAAATGGATTTGCTGAAAGGATGAATAGAATAGTAATGGAGTGTGTAAGGTGTATGAGATTGCATGCTAGTTTGCCCTTAGAGTTTTGGGTAAAAGCTGTGGATACTGTAATGTACTTGATTAACAGAGGACCCTCTACAACTCTAGATGGTGGAATTTCAAAAGAGGCATGGATAGGTAAAAAGGTAGATCTCTCATTTCTCAAATTTTTTGGTTGTGAAGCTTTTGTCCACATTGATAAGGAAAATAGAAAGAAGTTGGATGCTAAGTCTATGAGGTGCACATTTATTGGCTATGGCTCTGATGATTTTGGATTCAGGTTTTGGAATCTAGGAACTAACAAGATAATTAGGAGCCATGATGTTGTTTTCAGTGAAAAAGTGATGTATAGCAATCATCTCAAGAAGCTGAATCAATCTGGGTAGGGCAATGGACAATTGGATGAGGTGATGGTCCAAAATGAGCTCGTGAGAAAGAATAATCATAGACAGGAAAACATAGAGACTGATGTCAGTCAAGCAGGAACCGACATCGTCAACACAGGAACCGATGTCGATCATACAGTGACCGACATCAATCAGGAAGGAACCAACGTCGGTCAGGTGGAATTGATGTCAGCCAATAATAGGCCTGGAAGTGACTGAGGTCGGTCACTATCAGAGAATTTGGGTGGACAGTCTGTTGTGAATGAGTCTCAGATGCCCATTAGGAGGTTAGAAAGGGTAAGTAAACCTCCAATTTGATATTCCCCTTCATTATTATATTTATTACTTACTGATGGTGGAGAACCAGAGAGTTTTGATGAAGCAATATAGGTGGAATCCAAGAATCAGTGGGAACTAGGCATGAATGAGGAGATTGATTCCTTGAGAGAGAACCAAACATGGGATTTGGTTGAGTTGCCAGTGGGAAAGAAGACACTGAAGAATAGATGGATCTACAGATTAAAGGAAGGTGAGAATGGACAGATGAGATATAAGGCCAGATTGGTAGTGAAAGGATTTGCACAAAAACTAGGTATTGATTTTGGTGAGATTTTTTTTCCTGTTGTTAAAATGACTTCTATACGGACTGTACTATCTTTAGTTGATATTGAGGATTTGCATCTTGAGTAGCTTGATGTTAAGACAACATTTCTTCATGGAGATTTGGATGAAGAAATATTTATGGATCAACTGGAAGGATTTGAGTTCAAAGGTAAGGAGAAGTTAGTGTGCAGATTGAAGAAAAGCTTGTATGGCCTCAAGCAAGCTCCTAGACAGTGGTATTTGAGATTTGACAGGTTTATGACTGAGCATGGCTACAGTAGGTGTCAATCTAACCATTGTGTGTATTTTAAGAGATTGAATAATGGTAGATATATTATTCTATTGTTTTATGTAGATGATATGCTAGTTTTAGGATCACACATGTAGGATATCTCTGAGCTTAAGGTGAAATTAGCTCACACATTTGCCATGAAGGATTTGGGAGTAGCAAAGAAAATCCTTGGCATGAGTATTAAGACAGACAAGAAAAATCATAGGTTGATTTTGTCTCAAGAGGATTATGTGAACAAGGTGTTGGAGAAGTTTAATATGTAGGATGCAAAACCGGTAAGCACACCTTTGGCTAGACATTTTAAATTGAGTAAAGAAAAATGTCCAAATTCACATGATGAGGTAGAGTACATGAGTAGAGTTCCATATTCTTCCACAGTAGGGAGATTAATGTATGTAATGGTATGTACTAGACTGGATATTGCCCAAGCAGTGGGAGTTGTTAGTAAGTATATGGCCAATCTAGGGAAGGAACACTAGAAAGTAGTTCAGTGGATCCTTAGATATCTGAGAGGGACCAGTAGTATGAATTTGTGTTATGGAGGTTTAAATAATTCTCTACATGGTTATGTAGATTCAGATATGGCAGGTGATTTGGATGGTAGGAGAAGCACCATAGGTTATGTTTTCACTATTGGTGGAATGGTGGTTAGCTAGATATCAAAGTTGCAGAAGGTTGTTGCCTTGTCAACTATAGAAGCAAAATATATTGTAGTCACAAAGGCTAGCAAAGAGATGATATGGATGACACGATTCATGGAAGAGCTAGGAAAGGAGCAAGAGAGTTACAGACTATACAGTGATAGTCAGAGTGCAATTCATTTGGCTAAGAATTCAGCCTTTCATTCAAGAACAAAGCATATGCAGCTTAGGTACCACTTCATTAGACAGGTATTGGAGGATGGTGAGTTGAACCTGGAAAAGATCCATATAGATAAGAACCCTATTGATATGTTAACCAAGCTGGTAACAAATGAGAAGTTGAATCTTCATTTAACTTTTTTAGGTCTTCATGATTGAGTTTGAAGATGGAGGAGCTAGAAGATGTTGATGTACAGGTACTGGTGCAGCTATTTATCTCCAAGTGGGAGATTGTTAAGGTGTGGAGCTAAAAACTTCACCAAATGAGTGAGTGCAAAAGTTGCAGGAGTTACACAGTCACCGACATCGGTCAAGAGCGATCGACGTCGGTCAAGAGTCGACTAGGAGATGCCGGCATCAGTCATGATTGGCCAACATCGGTCATAGGCAGATAGGTAGGGATCGATGTCAGTCACCTATGTGTCTAGAATGTTATTTTCATGGACAAAACAGAATGTTTGCATGATAGGATTAAGTGTTAGTCTTAAGTCTGCATCTCTATCTTTAGTAAGACTATTTTGAGCCCTTGATTAGGAGGTGCATCTAATGGTTGTAATTATATGCTCATGTTTCCTATTATTATATAATAGGATAGATCTTCATATCTTATTTGAATTGAATAGTATAAGATTATATATGTGTATCAATCCAGGTCATTGGAATTGATTGTAATTGAGAGAGAGAGGACTCTTGAGGGAAAGAGATCTAGAAAGAGATCTGTACATCTGAGAGAGGTGTGGAATAAAAGAAGTTTCTTCAATTGTATTCCTTTTATAAAGAGTTTAATACAAGTTTTTAGGGTGGTTTATTTCATCTCTTGTTCTTTTCTATTTCTGATTCTAGTTACTTATCATTCTGGTTTAATTCTGTATTTAATTGCTTATATATAGTAGTCAACATTGTTGGTTGATCCCCAATAGTTAGGGGAGACAAATAGTCTAAAAACCAGTTTGCAAATAATTAATAACTAAAATTTGATGTTGTTGTAACAAAACCTCAATATAAGGTTGGTTATATTACTTTCTATATAGTTGAACAAATAAAAAAAACTAACTTGAATGTGACTATGTGAGAGGCACTTTCAATACCAGAATAAATAGATTTGTTGCAAAAGATTTTTAAGAATTTTTATCATTTAAATGGACCATAAAATGGACATAAACTATTCATAAATTTTTATGTTAACCAAAATTATAATATTCAAGTAATATCCATAACCATCTCCTTTATATATCTCCCTAATCATTGTAAGCATCTTGTGCATAATTATATTATAGATTTTGGAGCTAGTAATTATGTCATGCCTAAAAATATTGATAACTTGTTAGGCATATAGTATAAACCTATCACTAAGGGGGTTTTATAATCATATGATACTGATGTTAAAGTAATGGTAGTCATTAGGAATATAAACTTACCCTTAATTCATGTCTAAATCCTTCCATCTTACAAGATATTTATGTTCTTAATCTTCCTCCTTGTTTTTCCTTATGTCTTTTTAGAGATTTTACTTCAAAATTAGGGGTATATTTTTTAATATTGGTCATAAATGATTATTAGGAATATATATGGGATAAGAGTAACCATTAAAGCTAAACCCGTATCCAAAGATCATATTAACCCATATATACCTTGTCCTGTTAACATGGATTTTACCATGCATGACCAAGAAGAAGATAATGATGATCATGAGGATAACACACCCTTAGATAAGGTTCCATATATTTGGCTTGATTATTAGGAAAATTAACATTATAAGTTTTATCCATATGTTTATGTTAAATAAATAGGATTGGGTACTTATTACATACATGATGAAGATTATATTATAACCAACCTCATTAAGCCACAAGAATACCTTGCATGAGTATGGAAACTTTAGTGGATCAAGAATAAAAAATGGTTTTAAGTGATGGTTTAATTATGATCTGTCCTAAAAAATAGAACTACTAGTTTTCTCATAGGCTTTAATTCAATTTTACAAATAATGTAGCTAAAAATGAAGCATTGATTCAAGGTTTATAAATATAACACAATAAGGGAATCAAATAATTACTTTTTTTTTGAGATAGTTAAATTAGTATACATTAAGTTAGATCTAGAAGTAAAACCAATTTTTTTTTTTGAAATCATAAAAACATAGAGTGTGGGACCTAGTTGAATATTTTGATGCCTTCAACATCCAAGTAGACCCAATGGATAAAAATAGAGATGTTGATATACTTCTAATAGTTGGTTCATAATATGATATTCCCAATAAAAACATGAAATATCACCATCATGTAAATATTTTTTTAAGGCTATTAATTCTATAAAATCAAACTAATTGGAAAGTGTTTGATAGTGACAAATAAATTGTCAATTTTCATTAATAAAAGGAAAAAATTTATAATAAAAATCAATCTATGTTGTAGTAATGTTATGGAGACCATATCATCCAACTAAATAGAAGAAATTTACTAAAGGTTTTGGTCACCTTAGAGAAAATATATAATACTGATGATCATCTCAAGAATGAAAATATGAGCATGACTATCAAATAAGAATATTTTGAACAACTATCTCAAGTGATAAATTCTTGAAAGTTAGAAAGGTATGTATCACTTATGAAAGAAAAGTTTCTGTTGAATTTTTTTTAAAATAGTATGATAATGTATTTTCATGGATATATGAAGATCCTAAAGGTTTTGACTCAAGATTTTTCATGACATTACTTCAAAAATAAAGTATAATAGTAGAAATAGATCCAAATGTGATTGAAATATATCAAAATATATGATAATAGACAAGCCACTTCGAGGGGAAAATCTCCACAAGCTTCAATAAGAGTATAATTCACAATATGATGATAAACAATTACCCTTTACCTCCTATATATATTCTATCTAGGCCATGGTTACTCTATAGGCTGACCTACTAATCAAATGAAGGCATAGATAAATGTGATATAGCATCAAAGAGGGATAAGTAAGCCACAAGTTGGATATTCCTATCCTAATACATGTGATAGGTTAGGGGCATAACATGCCCTTCCCCTTCAAACCAACATTGTCCTCAATGTTGATCAACTCTAGATGTTGTTGTATAAAATCTTCACCTTCCCAAGTTACATCTTCACTGCTCAATTTCTTCCACTTGATTAGATATTCCTTAATATCTCTAGTTCTCAACCTTTTAGTACATGTTTGGAGGATCTTTTCTAGTTCTAAAATGACTCATCCTTCATCTAGTTCTGGGAGCTCTGTCTAGGTTGAAACTTTCTGTCCAATGACCTTCTTCAAATAAGAAACATGAAATACTAGGTGTATTTGAGATGAATGAGGTAACTTAAGCTTGTAAGCCACACTTCCAATTTTATATAGAACTTGATAAGGGCCATAATACTTAGGAGCATGTTTTTTGTCCTTTTTCTGTTACTTCAAGGATATCTACTTATAAGGCTGCAAATGTACAAATACCTAGTCACCTACCTCAAAAAATTTCTCACTATAGTGTTGATCTACTTGTTGCTTCATCTTTTTTTTCCAAGGCCAAATTCTCTCTCAAACTATCCATAACCTCTTACTGATGCTAAATGTGCTCCTCCACATCTCAAACCTTGGTTTGCACCTTTAATTAAGAAGTGATGGAATGTGGATGGTAACCATATAGTGCTAGAAATGGACACATTTTATAAGAGGTATGGAAAGATGTGTTATACCACCATTCTATAAGTGGTGGCCATTTAACCTAACACTCCTATTTATCTGATACAAAACAAAAGAGATGCCCCTCTAAACATTTGTTAACCACTTCTATTTGTCTATTAGATTATGGGTGGTAAGATGAGCTATGAGCTAGCTAAGTACCCAAACAAGAAAATAGTTCAGTCTATAAATTACTAGTGAAAATAGGATCACAATCACTTACAGTTATTTTTGGGGTTCCATGTAATTTTAGAACTACCTCTATAAAAATAGATGTTACTGTACTCGCAAAAAATAAGTGTGAGAGAGGACAAAAATGGGCATATTTTGTAAGCCTATCCATAATGACCAAGATAACATTCTTACCTTTATAACAAGGAAATCCTATGATGAAATCCATGGAAACCTCCTCCCACCTTTGACTAGGAATTGCTAATGGTTGTAATAGACCTAGGGTCTTAATTGTCTCACCTTTATTCTATTGGCATATCAAACATTCTACCACAAAATTTTATACATCTCCCTTGAGTCCTTCCTAAAATAATTCTTTCTTAATTATGTGATAAGTTTTCAAGAACCCTAAGTGTCCCCCAATTGGATATGCATACAAATCTACAAGAATCTTATGCTTAAGCTCTGAATCTTTGCACAAGTATAACCTACCCTTATACCATAGGACATTACCTTTCCATTAAAATTTGTCAGAGGATAAAGTACCTTGATCAAGATTATGAATTATAACTTGTGTATCCTTGCCTTTCTCCCATTTTAACCTAGATTTAACCACCAAATCTACTTACAACATGGACATTACACAAAGTAATGCTTCTGTGGATTATATCCCATCTAGATAGTGCATCTCCTACTACATTATATTTACCCTTATTATAGATGATTTCAAGATCATAACCCAATATTTTGGTTAACTAATTTTTTTGTTCCTTAGATGATAATATTTTCTCCAAAAGTTATTTGAGACTATCATGATCTGTTTTCACCTTAAAGTGTCTACCCATTAGATAGGGCCTCCATTATTTAATTGCATAAAGAATAGCCATCATTTCTTTCTCATAGATAGTTTTTCGTCAATTTTTACCTTTGAATTGATGACTCTCAAATGCATTGGGTCTTCTTTCCTACATTAGTACTAATCCCAACCTAGATACAGAAGAATCACATTCAATAGTGAATGTCTTTGAGAAGTCTAGAGTAGCCAAAATTGGAGTGGTGCACATAGCTAATTTTAGTTTCTCAAATGCTTTAGTGGTGGAATAATTCCAATGGAAGGTAGCATTCTTTAGAAATGCAATGAGTGGAGCCACTATATTTCCATAACCTTTCACAAATCTTTGGTAGTAACCTGTTAGTCCTAGGAACCCTCAGAGGTTTTTGAGAGTTTTTGGCATGGGCCATTCCATCATAGCTTTGATCTTCTGGGGATCAAATTTGACACCTTCATGGGAAATAATGCGACTTGGTTACTCTACCTCCTATACTCCAAAATAACATTTGGATGTCTTCACATAAATCTGATGCTTTTCCAAAACTATCAACACCTGTTTCATATGTTGGAGATGTGCTTCCCATGTTTGACTATAAATCAATGTGCCATCAAAGAAAACTAGCACAAATTTCCTTTAAAAAGGCCTAAAAATAGTGTTCATCAAGCTCTAAAAAGTATATGGTGCATTTATAAGACCAAAGGGCACTACCAAAAACTCATAATTGCCCTCATGCATTCTAAAAGTAGTTTTATGAACATCTTCCTCCTTGATTATAATTTGATGGTACCCTAAGTGAAGATCCAATTTTGTGAAATAATTAGCACCATGTAACTCATTAATTAAATCATTAATTATTGGAATAGGAAACTTATCTTTGATGGTGTACCTATTGAGTTCCCTATAATATGGGCACATCCTCCATGTGTCATCCTTCTTTTACACCATGACCACTGGTGATGAATATGCACTCTAGCTATGCTTCATGATCCCTACCTCCATCATCTCATGGACCATATTTTTGATTTCACTCTTATATGCATATGGATATCTATATGGTCTAATATTTGGTGGTTAACTCCCTGGAAGTAGTTGAATGGCATGATCATGTTCTCTTTTTGGTGGTAGTCCTTTTGGCATGGCCCCAAAAATAGATGGGAGGTCATCAAGAATCATTTGTAGATCAAAATGTGTAGATCCCTATGTGGGTTGAACTTATATGGAACATAATCATGTAATAATTCCCCCAACCCCATTTTTTAGCATCTTGGTCATTTGATGTGATCTAATCAATTGTGGAGATTTTCCCTGTAATCCACGTAGTTCAATTCTCCTACCTTTAGAATGAAAGTGCATGAATAGTTCCTATAAGTTTATCTCAATGTTACCCAAGGTTTTGAGCCATTAGACTCTCAAAATAATGTATGTGCTACCCATGGGAATAGAAAACATAGGAGAATCAAGATTGTACTCAGCCATAGAAATCTCAATACTATGACATTTACTTGAATAATTAATTATGCCACCATCTACAATCATGACCTAAAATTTTTGTACTAGGTAGATAAAACAATTCAATCAAGTGGTCAACTTATGGTTGATGAAGTTATGTGTGCTCCTTAAATCAATCAACACTTTCACCTTCTATTTCTTAAGTAAATCCACCACCTTAAGAGTTTGTAGAGTGTTAATACCTGCAAGTTCATGATGAGATTATAGGTTGGGAATCTTTAGGTACCTCCTCTATCTCTTCCTCGTCATCATTGGAGGCATCATCTTCTTATTCATCTTCATTAGATCCCTCAATGCATAAAAAATTCTTCTCAGCACATCTATGTCCTTTGCTCCACTTGCTATCACAACTGAAACATAATCATTTTGCATGCTTCTCTACAATTTGTTGAGGGGTCAATCCGGTAGGTGGAAGAAATGTGGGTGTCAATATGCTATGATATTTGAAGTGAGTGAATGGCTTCTTCTTGTTGGAAATGAATTTTTCCTTAGCTCTATGTGCCATGCTAATAAAATAAAAAATCTTAAGTGGATTAAACATGTGTACCTCATGTTTAATGCGGTCCTTGAGTCCACCCAAAAATATCTCATTCAAGTTCTCCTCAGAAATTGTCTCCACACGTAAGGATAGGTTCTAAAAATGATGAATATAATCTTTGATGGATCTATTCTATCACAATTTTTCTAGTTGGCAAAGTAATTCTCTATCACACTATTTCCATAGTGTAATTGTAGCCCCTCTATAAAAACTAACCAGGTGACACTGAGAGACATCTTTTTATTTTGAGCACACAACCATCAATACCAAATGAATTGATTAGGTTCAAGATATAAGGATGCCATGGTAAGCTTCTATCCACCTGGGATCTGATGTAGATCAAAAAAATTCTCCATTTGGTTGATCCAATTGAGTGGATCTTTTCCATAAAATTTGTGTATATCTACCTTTGGTAACAGTTTCCTTTGTGGCAATGTAGTTGGATTTGAAGTAGACTAGTTGGGAAAACCACCCTAGTGGGGTTTTGAAATAGTGATATCTAGATTATTTGATTGATTATTTTTTAAAGCCATCATGATATCTACCAAACTATCTTGTATGGATTTCATATTAGATTATATGCCTTATACCTCACTTTGAATGCCTTGCAAACTATAGTCAAGTTGGCTCACTTAATGATCTATGTCAAATAACCCTAGTATAAATGATATAGTACATCCCCATTTTGACTCCATATATTCCTTGTTAAGAGTTTTACCTAGAGTTTCAGCACCCTTTCCTCAGCCCTGAGTTTGTGGACCTACCATAAAAGGGCTTTATGATGTCGACCCTGATTGGCACTTTTGACCCAACTTTGACCAAGTGATTTTGGACTTATGTCAGCCTAAAATCAAAACATACAAATAACATACCCTAGCCAAAATTTTATAATATTTCCAAAAATTTAAATAACATAGAAAAATTGTTTGAATTATGCACTATAGAGCAATTTTTTGAAAAACCCTAAAATGGTGATAACTTTTGTAAAAATGATTCAAATGAGCTGAAATTTTAATGGAGGATTAATTTAATGATTTTTCACCTCAAGTTAAAAAAATTTATAGAAATTATCAACCATTTTTTAGATATATCTGAATTTTAAAAAA
Organism: Torreya grandis; assembly: GCA_037957365.1. NCBI lineage: Eukaryota > Viridiplantae > Streptophyta > Pinopsida > Cupressales > Taxaceae > Torreya > Torreya grandis. The sequence goes on along the minus strand of JARHVA010006263.1, from coordinate 425,744 downwards.
TTAGGTTTTCACCCACAAGATTTCCCAAATTATAGCTCTGATATCACTTGTAATGAAATTCCTTCAACAATAAAGTATAATATCATAAATAGATCCAAATATGACTGAAATATATCATAATATATGATAATAGACAATCCACCTTGAGGGGGCAACCTCCACAAGCTTCAATAAGAGTAGAATTCACAATATGATGATAAACAATTACCCACTACCTCCTATATATGGTGTATATAGGCCATGGTTACTCCATAGGCCAACCTATTAATCAAATGAATGCATAGATAAATTTTATATATCATCAAAGAGGGATAAGTAATCCACAAGTCAACTATTTCTATCCTAATACATGTGATAGGTTAGGGGTGTAGCAATTTTATCCCAACATACTATTTAGTTTGATCTTAATGCAAATCCCATTAGTCAAAAATAAAGACTAATAAATCCTAAGATTGAACCCTTGATAAAAATATAAATAAATAAGATCATAGAAGCAAATATTATTTTCCTAATTAAACATTCCTCTTGGGTGGCTAATTTATTTTTAATTAGGAATAATAATGGGGATATTATATTATGTGTAGACTTTCGATACCTGAATAAATCATCTATCAAAGACCATTATCATGTTCCTTATATTGAGAAAATACTGTAAATGGTTATTAGATATGAAATTTTTTCTCTCTTAGATGGTTATTCAGGGTATAATCAAATCCTCGTTCAAGAATTAGACTATTTTAAAACATAATTTACTATCATGTGGGGAACCTATGATTATAGTAATATTCCCTTTAGGTTAACCAATTTTGGTGCAAATATCCTAAATGAAATGGATATGTCCTTTAAATGTCTCATTAATGATATGGTTTTGGTTTATTTGCATGACATAACTATTTCTTACAGCATGCAAGTGAACATTTGAGTCATCTTTTAAAAGTCTTCATTAGATGTAGGAAGTTTTATGTGTCTTTAAATCCAAATAAATATGTTTTTGTTGTTCATCAATGTAAACTATTGAGACACACGGTCTATAAAAATGGTCTTGCCATTGATATATAGAGAGTGAATGCCATTTGATCTCTTTCTCTCCCAATCCATAATAAATGTCTTCAAAGCTTCTTAGGAAGAATAAACTCTGGATATTCATTTAAAAAATTTCTACCTTGGTCAAGCTTCTGAGCTCCATGCTAAAAAATAATATTTTTTTCAATTATTCAAATAAAGGTAAGTACAATTTTGAAAGTATCAATAATGATATTTTTCAAGATCCTACTCTTTTGGATCCTCATTATGAAAAATACTTCATTATTTATGCCTTTGGAGGAAGTGGGAGCATTTAATCTATCCTAGATTGACAAAATAGTGATAAATAGAGCATCAAATAGCCTTTTTTTATTAAAACACTATAGGGTTATGAACTAAGCTATAATTTTGTTGAGAAATGATTCCTTGTTGTTGTAATAACTCTTAATATATTTAGGCACATGATTTATAATAATATAATCTAGCTAATTACATCTCATCCAAGTGTTATAGATTTCCTTTAGAGTATGGATGTAAATGATAAGATATTTGGATGGATCACAAAAGTCATGGACTATGACATGAATATCAAAATCACCATGATTGTGAGGAGTAAAGGGTTGTGTGAAAAAATTTCATTAGACTTGGAAGATGATAAGAAGATAATATACATGATACAAGATGACCAATTGCATAAACTCACCTCTTCAAATAGTTGGATTCAAGATAAATTTACTTTATTATAGACATGTGAGTATCCCCATGGACTTGATATAGGAAAAAAGGAGGTCTTTTATGATCCAATCCATTCCATTTGTCCTTAATGATGTTATTTTGTTTATAAAGGATATGCATGGAGTGATATTAAGGTGTATTAAACATGAAAAAGCTGAAAAGTTACTTTAATAATTTCATGATGGCCTATTAAGAGGTATTTTCTCACTGAAAACTACTAATGATAAGATCATGAGAGTTAGTTATTATTGGCCTTATGTATTCAAAGATTCTTAAAAATGGGTAAGAAATTTCATAAAGTGTGCCTAATTTATAAGAAATTAAAGGTTAGATTTTGTTCTTCTTCACCCTATTCAAATATGTTATCCCTTTATTTAGTGGGGTTTAGAATTCATTGGTATTATAAATCCACCATCTAGAACTATACACAAATAGGTGTTGGCAACCACATATTACTTCACCAAATGGGCTAAGGTAATTACATTAAAGGAGGCTAATGAAGCTTCTATATTGGATTTAATTTAATCTATTGTTCTAAGGTTTTTTTTCCCATTTACTATTATTTATTATAATACCAAAAGCCTTTATAGGAACTGAAATTAGTGATTTGGTGGTTAATCATTGCATTTAACTTAATACTTATTCAAATTATTACCCTCAAGGTAATTTATTGGTTTAATCTACAAACAATAACCTAATAAGTATTATCAAGAGGATAATGATGGACAATTCGAGAACCTAGAATGCAAAGCTTAAATTATCCCTTTTGGATAATATAAGCATACCTAAGAGATATATTTGGAAATATCCCTTCATGATAGTGTATGGGAGAGAGGAAAAACTTCCCTTTTCATTATATTTACCTTCTCTTTAGCATGAACAATAGTTTAAAATGATAGACAATGATCCTATTATAGTAAGGTTGGCTAAGTTGATGAAGTTGGGAGAGGTAAGGAATAAAGTAATGACTACTCTTAAGGTTCATCAAGCCCTAGTGAAGATGAATTTTGACAAGAAAGATATTTTTAAAACATTTAAGTAACATGATTTAGTTTATCACTAGGATGAAGATAGATATAATGCTAGAAAACATACAAAATTTGATGCCATTTGGAGTCGGCATACATTTTCACTAGCTGTAATCAATAAAATACTTTCTAACTTTGAAGGTTGAATGGAGAAGCACTACCTATGACATTCAATGGGATACACCTCAAACTCTACCTTTGAGGTAATTTTCAATTTTTTACATTGTAGTTTAGTTTTTTTTCATTTATCCAAATTTTGTTTCAACATTTTTTTCTCTTTTTGATTTATTGTTATGTGTTTTAAGGCTTCTTTCATTTGTACATGGTTATTTAAGCATGTTTTTGTCATGGTTTTAATTTATTATTGAGTTTTTGTGAGGATTTTAGTGAATTATATCCCTAAAATAATTTAATAAGGCTACTAGACCCTTTCTAATAGACAAGTGGCCCATGGAGGTCTCCAAAATGTTGTATTTTCAAGTCTCCTTGATCTCTACATCATCTCACATGTTAAAAATGAGACTTTTAGGCCAAGACAAGATGAACAAGAGATATTTTTACCTTCATGTGGATCATCTTAGACAAAAATCATGTAGTTAATGAATTGGTTAGGGTTTCCCATACATTTACATTTTTCAATAAGCCCTAATAAACATATTTGAAGCCATAAGGTCATATTAGCCCTTGATGATGCCTATTTTATGACTAAAGGCATAAAAGGTCTTTTTAAATGTAAAAATATAAAAAATATATCCTATATCATTTAATTATGTCATGGAAAAATGGGTGAGACATTCAAAAATAGGGATAAAGGTCATTTAAAAGTTTGAAACTCCTTCAAAAATCTTCTAAGTCCATACATATTACTTAAAGAGTGTATTTGAATTTATTTTCCCTATTATATTTACCTCCTTATGGATTTTGTTAATTTTATGCCATCGAATAACTTAGTCAAGGTCATTATCACACTTGTTGCAACTTTCAAAACTCTCATTTAAGAAAATTCAAAGCAATTTCCATTACTTCTAAGGTGTTTCAGTGCAGTTTCAGGAAGGATTATCAATATTTTTCTCTCATTTTCATTGAAAAGTGAAATATTAGAGTTCATAAAAATATTAATGCATGGATATTAATCCATTGACATGTTCAAGGCATAGCAATTACTCTTAACTAATCAAGTTTTCATGTAAAAGTTGCAAGCATGTTTCCAAGTCATACATAATGAGCGTGAGTAGTGGTTATCTATAAGATATTGAGCATGAAATATGGTTGAATTAGATATAAAAATTTTAAATCAAGGTTTACATAATATTACATAATTTGGAGCATATTTCCAAGGTTCTTAAGAAGTCTGCAAGGTTAAAACAAAGTTTTCATGATACAAAAACCAAATCTGCAAGTTTGTAAATGGTTTGTAGGTTCTTATCAAAGATTCAAAGAATAGGAGGAAAAGGTTGAGAAGATAATAAGATTCATAAATATCATAAATTATTATTTGAAGTTATTCAAGGAAGTAAAATGTGGTTTTCAAGCCAAAACACTATGTTTTCAAGGGTTTACAAGAGTAACCAGTTGATATCATATTATGTTTCTCCTCATGCATGGTTTTAGGAAGGATTTGGAGGAGTATTGGTAAGCTGTGAAACATATTTTGGTGGTTTATATACTCATAAATAAGGTATAAATCATGTAAATCTAATATAAAACCTTAAAACTCTAAACTTAGTCTAAAAATCCGTTAAAACTCTAGGCCTATGGTGATATGTTCTGATAGTTTTAAGGAATAAACCATCTCAAAGTACAAAATAGATTCCTTTAAAATGTTTTTTAGTTTTTTAGAAGAATTATAAGAAAAAAACATGAGGTTTCAGGTCTATAATGTAAAAATCAAAAAATTAAAGCATGATCCAAGAACATCAACATGACTACAATAGAGTTACAAGGTTTCCATGATATTGTAAGGTGAAATTAGTTTTTAGATCTCATAAAAACCTAGCTAATAGGAAAATTTCATTTATTTCTAAGTAACATATATATGAGAACTGCATAGGCCTGTTAAGGATGAACTTGAAGATATAAATGATTAATGATAGTGTAAAAGTTTCAAGCATGTTTCTCAGGCTTGTATATGGAGTAATGGACAAAATGTGAATCATTTGTCTGACAACGAAGAAGATCAATTATACATTCCTTTTTTGAGAGAATAAAATGGAAATTTTTAGGGTATACGGCATGGGATTATTTGAAATGTAGATTATTAAATATGTTTATCATATGAAATATGTTATTAACCCACTCTTGACCAATATAATGTTGGAAACACCATCTAAGTAGTATAAGTTAATCATTTAATATCAAATAGGGAAATTCATGTCTATTAAACCTTATCAAGCATCTAAAAATAATTAAAATAGCATAAATAGGTTTCTAAGTATTGAATTAATATTTATTCAAACTAATGGATGGTTTAAGTTGTTTGAGAGGGTGAATAAAACCTGGGAAGAAGCTGGAGACATGAACCTAAATAAATTAAACCTCATCAACATGATTATAGTTCATGAAAAACATGTGAAATGATTCTAAATGGGTGATTTATGTTTTATTGAGACTCATTTTGGTGTTGGATACTTACCATGTAATTTAATCAATTACAACAAGTCAATATTTACTACCTTCTCTCCAACCATTCATGTTCAAGGAAAAGCAACGAGTTTAGAACTTTTATAGAAATTTTCCAAGAAATAATATTGAGTCATCAGCCAAGGAGAATCAAAGGTAACTATTCTAAGAGACAAATTGAGTGAATATAGTATGGTATATCCTCCACTATGCCTAAGCAACCAACATAGTTTGTATGGAATAAGTCTAAGGCATTTAGGGAGCTAAATGTGTTCAACTTCTTGGTTTATTTTTATTTCACATGCTTGGACTGATGGAGGTAGTTGAGGAAGTTATTAT